>CM066035.1:366120796-366697851 GCA_033557465.1 Ichthyophis bannanicus
TCTTTCAAGCACCTAACCACTATCCTTTTAAAATCCCAGATATTCAGGGGTATCGGCTATCCTCTTTCAAGCACCTAGCCACCATCCCTTTAAAACCACAGATCTTCAGTGGTTTTGGCTCTATGCTTTCAAAGACTTAGCCACCATCCCTTAAAAAACCCAGATATTCAGAGGTATCGGCTATCCTCTTTCAAGCATCCAGCCACCATCCCTTTAAAAATCAAGATATTCAGTGGTCTTGGATATCCTCTTTCAAGCACCTCACCACTATCCGTTTAGAAAACCCAGATATTCAATGGTATCGCCTATCCTCATTAGAGAGGCTAGCCACCAACACTTTAAAAACGCAAATATTCAGTGGTATTGGCTATTCTTTTTCAAGCTCCTAGCAAATATCCCTTTAAAAACCTAAGATATTCAGTGGTGTTAGATATCCTCTTTCAAGCACCTAGCCAAAATCCCTTAAAAAACCCCAGATATCCAGTGGTATCGTCTATCCTCTTTCAAGCACCTAGCCACTATCCCTTTAAAAATCCAGATATTGAGTGTTATTGGCTATACTCTTTGATGCACCTAGCCTCCATCCTGTTATAAATCAAGATATTCAGTGGTAACAGCTATCCTCTTTCAAGCACCTATCCACTATCCCCTTAAAAAACCCAGATATTCAGTGGTATCGGCTATCCTCTTTCAAGCGCCTAGCCACCAAACCTTTAAAAAACCAAGATATTCAGTGGTATCGACTATCCTTTGTCAAGCGACTAGTCACCATACCTTTAAAAACCCAGATTTTTAGTGGTATCGGCTATCCTCTTTCTAGCACCTAGCCACTATCCCTTTAAAACCCCAGATATTCAGAGGTATCAGCTATCCTCTTTCAAGCACCTAGCCACTATCCCTTTAAAAACCCAGATATTCAGTGGTATCGGCTATCCTCTTTCAAGCAAACAGCCACCACACCTTTAAAAATCCAGATATCCAGTGGTGTCGGCTATCCTCTTTCAAGCACCTAGCCACCATCACTTTAAAACCCCAGATATTCAGTGGTATCGGCTATACTCTTTCAAACAGCAACCCACCATCTCTTTAAAAATCCAGATATTCAGTGGTATCGGCTATCCTCTTTCAAGCACCTAGCCACAATCCCTTTAAAACCCAAGATATTCAGTGTTATCAGCTATCCTCTTTCAAGCACCTAGGCAACATCCCTTTTAAAACCCAAGATATTCAGTGGCGTCTGCTATCCTCTTTCAAGCACCTAGACACCATCCCCTTACAAAAACCCAGATATTCAGTGGGTGTCGGCTGTCCTCTTTCAAGCACCTCGCCACTATCCCTTTAGAAAACCCAGATATTCAGTAGTATCAGCTATCCTCTTTAGAGAGCCTAGCCAACAGCCCTTTAAAAATCCCAGATATTCAGTGGTACCGGCTATCCTCTTTTAAGCACCTAGCCACTATTCCTTTAAAAAACCCAGATATTCAGTAGTATCGCAAACCTCTTTCAAGTTCCTAGCCACTACCCCTTTAAAAAACCCAGATATTCAGTGGCGTCAGCTATTTTCTTTCAAGCACCTATGCACTATCCCTTAAAAACCCAGATATTCAGTGGTATCGGTATCCTTTTTCATGCACCTAGCCACTATCCCTTTAAAAAAAACAGATATCCAATGATGTCGACTATCCTTTTTCAAGCATCTAGCCAGTATCGCTTTCAAACCCCAGATATTCATTGGTATCGGCTATCCTCTTAGAAGCACCTAGACACCATCCCTTTAAAAATCCAGATATTCAGTGGTATCGGCTATCCTCTTTCAAGCACCTAGCCACCATCCCTTTATAAATCCAGATATTCAGTGGTATCGGCTATCCTCTTTCAAGCACCTAGCCACTATCCCTTTCAAACCCCAGATATTCAGTGGTATCGGCTATCCTCTTTCAAGCACCTAGCCGCCATCCCTTTAAAAATCCAGACATTCAGTGGTATCGGCTATCCTCTTTCAAGCACCTAGCCACAATCCCTTTAAAACCCCAGATATTCAGTGGTATCGGCTATCCTCTTTCAAGCACCTATCTACCACCCCTTTAAAAACCCCAGATATTCAGTGGTGTCGGCTATCCTCTGTGAAGCACCAAGCCACTATCCCTTTAGAAACCCAGATATTCAGTGGTTTCGGCTATCCTCTCTCAAGCACCTAGCCACCACCGCTTTAAAAACCAGTTGTTCAGTGGTGTCGGCTAGTCTCTTTCAAGCACCTAGCAACCACCCCTTTAAGGAACCCAAATATTCAGAGGTGTCAGCTATCCTCTTGTAAGCACCTAGGCACCACCCCTTTAAAGAACCCATATATTCAGTGGTGTCGACTATCCTCTTTAAAATGCCTAGCGACCACCCCTTTAAAAACCAAGAAAATCAGCTATCTTCTTTCAGGCACCTATTCACCATCCTTTTAAAAACCCAGATATTCAGTGGTATCGGCTATCCTCTTTCAAGCACCTAGCCACCATACCTTTAAAAACCCAGATATACAGTGGTATCGGCTATTCTCTTTCAAGCACCTAGCCACTATCCCTTTAAAAACCCTGATATTCAGTGGTGTCGACTATTCTCTTTGAATCACATAGCCACTATCCCTTAAAAAGCCAAGATATTCAGTGGAATCGGCTATCCTCTTTCAAGCACCTAGCCAATATCCCTTAGGAAACCCAGATATTAAGTGGTATCGGATATCCTCTTTCAAGCACCTAGCCACCATCCCTTTAAATATCCAGATATTCAGTGGTAGCGGCTATCCTCTTTTAAGCACCTTGCCACTATCCCTTTCAAACCCCAGATATTCAGAGATATCGGCTATCCTCTTTCAAGCACCTAGCCACTATCACTTTATGTTTATGTTTATGCAATTTCTTGATATACCGCCCAGGCTGAAGGGCATCAGAGTGGTTTACAATCACTATAACCAGGTACTGGATACATTCCCTCGTCCCCAAAGGGCTCACAATCTATGTGTACCTGAGGCAATGGAGGGTTAAGTGGCTTGCCCAAGGCCACAAGGAGTGCCTATAGGACTAGAAACCCCAGTCCCTCCGGCCTGAGATTGCTGTCCCCAGGTGGGAATTGAACCCCTGGCCCTCTGGCCTGAGGTACCTTGTCCTAACCACTAGGCCACTCCTCCCTCCATCCCACTCCTCCCTCTATCCTGAGATTGCTGTCCCACTAGTGCTGGCTATCCTCTTTTAAGCACCTAGCCACCATTCCTTTAAAAAACCCAGATATTCAGTAGTTTCGCAAACCTCTTTCAAGTTCCTAGCTACTATCCCATTAAAAAAACCAGTTATTCAGTGGTATCGGCTATCCTCTTTCAAGCACCTAACCACTATCCCTTTCAAAACCCAGATATTCAGTGGTGACAACGATCCTCTTTCAAGCGCTTAGCCACCATCCCTTTAAAAAACCCCAGATATTCAGTGGTGTCGGCTATGCTCTTTCAAACACCTAGCCACTATCCCTTCAAATAACCCAAATACCCAGTGGTGTCGGCGATGCTCTTTCAAGCAGCTAGCCACTATCACTTTAAAAACCCAGATATTCAGTGGTGTCGGCTAACCCCTTTCAAGTACCTAGCCACCATCCCTTTTAAAATCCAGATATTCAGTGGTATCGACAATCCTCTTTCAAGCATCTAGACACCATCCCTTTAAAACCCCAGATATTCAGTGGTGTCGACTATCCTCTTTCAAGCACCTAGCCACCATCCCTTTAAAAATCCAGTTATTCAGTGGTATTGGCTATCCTCTTTCATCCACCTAGCCACCATCCCTTTAAAAAACCCACATATTCAGTGGTATTGGCTATCCTCTTTCAAGCACCTAGCCACTATCCCATTAAAAAACCCAGATATTCAGTGGTATCACCTATCCTCTTTCAAGCGCCTAGCCACCACCCCTTTAACCCTTCATCACAAACGTTAAATTACCGACGACTTTACACACCTTGGGTCAAATTGACCCCATCAGTAAATGACCAGAAACCGTGAACAATTTCATCCACATAGGATTGGTATTTGAATGCATTTATTAAAAACAGTTATCAGTTTTTGCTGTTTATGTGTTTATGATATTAAAAACAGTTATCAGTTTTTGCTGTTCAGTGTTTATGATATAAAAGTAGTCTAACTATTAACTTCAGTTTATCACTTAATTGTAATTAAGTCTCGACACCCCTAGATATAATTATCTATCTAGGCTTCTTTTAGTCAGCACATTCATTGCATAACAGCTGGCAATGTTCTGGGCATATGTCTGTACCACATCACTTGCAATATTTTGATGTTTTCTTATCTGATGATCTGCTGCAAAGCTGGCAGCCCGATCATGCCCCTCTAGATTCACAGCCTTTAGGACCAGGTAAGCTGAATCCAATTAGTTGCATGCAGATCCACACCCCTTTCTGAAGTGTTCTTGGGTTCTGCAATCGCAATGTCTGCTGTGGCAGAACTAACTCCTTTGCCAGTTCTGTTAGGAACAGTCGCCGTTTGTGGGACACCTCTGTTTGTCATTCGAGTTTTTCTGCACCCAAATTATGTAAGCTGCCACACCAGCGACATCGAACATGTTTATCAGCAGGCAGAACGGCCATCTTCTAGTGCCACGTTTGCACGTATATGTACTCACAAGCTTGTCCAGATTGTCTACTCCAGACTTAGTAGCATTATAGTGCAGAATCATCTCAGGCTTCTTTTCATTCTTGTCATCTATCGCCTTGTCATGATGCATGCTGCTCAAAACAAAGACCGTTTTGTTTTTCTTTGGAACATAACTCACTAGTGTGATCTATTTGCAAAAAACAAACTGTGATGAAAACAGTTCCTTGTTCCGCGAAATCAGCAATTCACCTGGTATGTCCCTTTTGTTTTTTCTCATGGTGCCAACAACTGTAGTGTGTTGAATCAGAAGATCTTCAGCCAGTCCTACATCAGTAAAGAAATTATCACATGTAACATTGCGTCCAGTTTTCCATGTCTAGTCAATCTTTTCACTGCTTCAACTCCTTTCTTCAGTTCGACCGCTGCTCCTGGTTGCTTCCCCAGATAAACTTCTCCTTTCAGTAGATAGCTGGTCTCTGCATCACAGTTCCAGAATATCTTTATTCCATACTTTCCTGGCTTTGTGGGAATGTATTGTCGAAAGCCGCACTTGCATCTGAGGCTGACCAGTTGCTCATCAACTGTCATATCCATTCCAGGTAAGTACATCATTGATAAGCATGCATTTAGCATGTCCCATATATCACGGATGGGTGCCAATCTGTTGGTGGCTACGCGTTCTGGACGAGTGCACAAGTTATCCATTCTCACAAACCGTAAGATATCCTGGAAACGATTTATGTTCATTACGGAGCGATACAAAGGTTTTGAGTCAGGTGCAAACAATGATGTAATTGCTTCTTTTGATGATCTGTCTTTACCAGCATGCAGCAAGATTCCAATGGTTGCCTTTAGTTCAACAATGTCAATATCTGTCCACTCTTTTACATTTCCATCAATTTGTTCAGCTTGTGTGTGGTAGAAGTTCTTGGCATAATGATTAATCTCTCTAAGAATGATGTCCAACATTTCATCGGTAACAAACAAAGAGAATGCCTCGCCTATTGACTGAACTTTGCCTGCCCTTGTAACGCCAGGCATCTGACGAAGCAGATTAGCTGCCGTTGTATGCAAGGCAGCATTAGGCTCGTCTACTGACCATATGCATCCACTGTTTGCCTTGTAGATTTTACATGATTTCTTCTGTTTATAAAATCCTGAGTTAATTTTTCTTTTCTTGCTTGGTTGTGGATCATCATCATCATCATATGATGATACACTGTCTTCATTCTCCGCAGTATCACCTGCCAGGTACTGTGCTTCCTGTCCCTCAATTTGATCGTCATAGTCACTAGTTTGTTCAACATTGTCTGGCTCACCATCAGAGTCTTCACCTTCTATTCCTGTTTCATCTTCTGATGATTCATTTTCAAGTTCAGCTAATACTGCCTGAAGTACAGCCTGGCTTGTTAGACGACGAGGATGACTACTACTCATTTCACTCAGAATTATTGGAACAATGAAATAACTGAAATCATAATAAATAACTGTTATTACCAATCAAATATATCTCAGAAAAAAGAAACAATGTCGGCAGCAAAGCGCCATTACTTCTATAACAGCAATGAATAGGTCTATACGAACACATGCCTGGTATTAACACAAACTGAAAAATGTTGCCTTAATTTCACATGAAGATCACAGTAGCCTACAGATGAAATAGCCTAGCAATGCCAAAATTAACAATAATAACTAAAACATGAATCTGAAACAGGAAATCTGAGAAGACTGGTTTCGCTAAGCTGGGGTCAATTTGATCCCAGGTGATAAAAATATTAACATAAAATTACTGTTCCGATTAAATGATAACACTCTACGGGAAATTCAATGGCTGTCAATATTGAGAAGCTACAGGAAGTTTTAAGTCATGCCTGAAATAAATAAGTAAGTAATTTGACATAACAAAAGGCTTGGGGTCAAATGACCCCACATGTGTGGTGAAGGCTTAAAAAACCCAGACATTCAGTGGTGTTGGCTATCCTCTTTCAAGTGCCTAGCCACCATCCCTTTAAAAATCTAGATATTCAGTGGAATCAACAGTCCTCCTTCAAGTGCCTAGACACTATTCCTTTAAAAACCCCAGTTATTCAGTGGTGTCGTCTATCCTCTTTCAAGTGCCTAGCCACCATCCCTTTAAAAAACCAACATATTCAGTGGTATCGTCTATCCTCTCTCAAGGACCTATCTACCACCCCTTTAAAAACCCAGATATTCAGTGGTGTCGGCTATCCTCTCTCAAGCACCTAGCCACCACTGCTTTAAAAAACAGATATTCAGTGGTGTCGGCTATCCTCTTTCAAGTGCCTAGCACTATCCCTTTAAAAAAAAACAGATATTCAGTGGTGTCGACTATCCTCTTTTAAGCACCTAGCCACCACCCCTTTAAAAAACCCAGGTATACAGTGATTGTAGATAGTTTCCCTTGTTATCCAAGTTCCTTCCCTTGTTATCTGTAAACTCATGCAAGTTGACTGTACTGAGATTTTTGTTCTATGTGAACCGCGCTGATGCTGAATAGTGCGGTATATAAGAGAATATAAATAAATAAAATAAATAAAACCCCAGAAATTCAGTGGTGTCGGCTATCCTCTTTCAGGCACCTAGTCACCATCTTTTTAAAAACCCAGATATTCAGTGGTATCGGCTATCCCGTTTCAAGCACCTAGCCACCATCCCTTTAAAAACCCAGATAAGAGGTATACAGTGGTATCGGCTATTCTCTTTCAATCACATAGCCACTGTCCCTTAAAAAGCCAAGATATTCAGTGGTATCGGCTATCCTCTTTAAAGCACCTAGTCATTATCCCTTTCAAACCCCAGATATTCAGTGGCATCACCAATCCTCTTTCAAGCACCTAGCCACCATCCCTTTAACAACCCCAGATATTCAGTGGTACCGGCTATCCTCTTTTAAGCACCTAGCCACCATTCCTTTAAAAAACCAGATATTCAGTAGTATCGCAAACCTCTTTCAAGCACCTAGCAACTATCCCTTTAAAAAACCCAGATATCCAGGGGTATCGGCTATCCTCTTTCAAGCAACTAGTCACCATCCTTTTAAATCCCAGACATTCAGGGGTATCGGCTATCCCCTTTCAAACACCTAGCCACTACCCCTTATTAAACCCAGATATTCAGTGGTATCGGCTATCCTCTGTCAAGCACCTAGCCACTACCCCTTTAAAAAACCCAGATATTTAGGAGTATCGGCTATCCTCTTTCAAGTTCCTAGCCACTACCCCTTTAAAAAAACCAGATATTTAGGAGTATCGGCTATCCTCTTTCAAGCACCTAGCCACTATCCCTTTAAAGAACCCAGATATTCAGTGGAGTCGACTATCCTCTTTCAAACACCTAGCCACTTTCCCTTAAACCCCCAGATATTCAGAGGTATCGGCTATCCTCTTTCAAGCACCTAACCACAATGCCTTTAAAAAAATGAGATTTTCATCGGTATCGGCTATCCTCTTTGAAGAACCTAGCTACTATCGCTTTAAAGAACCCAAATATTCAGTGGAGTCGACTATCCCCTTTCAAGCACCTAGCCACAATCCCTTTAACAAACTCAGATATTCAGTGGTATCGGCTATCCTCTTTTAAGCACCTAGCCAACATTCCTTTAAGAAAAACAGATATTCAGTGGTATCGGCTATCCTCTTTCAAGTTCCTAGCCACTACCCCTTTAAAAACACCAGATATTCAGTGGCATAAGCTATCCTCTTTCAAACGCCTCGCCCAACCCCTTTAAAAACACCAGATATTCCGTGGTATCGGCTATCCTCTTTCAAGCATCTAGCCACCACCCCTTTAAGAACCCAGATATTCAGTGGCGTTGGCTATCCTCTTTCAAGCACCTAGCCACTACCCTGTAAAAACCCAGAAATTCAGAGGTATCGGCTATCCTCTTTCAAGCGCCTAGCCACTACCCCATTAAAAACCCCAGATATTCAGTGGTTTTGACTATCCTCTTTCAAGCGCCTAGCCACCACCCCTTTAAAAATCCAGATATTCAGTGGTATGGCCTATCCTCTTTGAAGCACCTAGCCACCATCCCTTTAGAAACCCAGATATTCAGTGGTGTCGGCTATCCTCTTTCAAGCACCTAGCCCCTATCCCTTTAAAAACCCAGATATTCTGTGGTATCGGCTATATTCTTTCAATCACCTTGCCACTATCTCTTTAAAAAACCCAGATATCCAAGGATATCGACTATCCTCTGTCACGTACCTAGTCACCATCCTTTTAAAAACCCAGATATTCAGTGATATCGGCTATACTCTTTCAAGCACCTAGCCACTATCTAGAAAAAAACAGAAATTCGGTGTTATCGGCTATCCTCTTTCAAGCACCTAGCCACCACCCCTTTTAAATACCCAAATATTCAGGGTGTCGGCTATCCTCTTTCAAGCGCCTAGCCACCACCCCTTTAAAAAACCCAGATATTCAGTGGTGTCGGCTATCCTCTTTCAAGCACCGAGCCACCACCCCCTTAAACCCAGATATTCAGTGGTGTCAGCTATCCTCTTTCAAGTGTTTTGCCACCAACATTTTAAAAAAAAACCAGATAAACTTCTCTATGCTGATGATATCATATTACTGGCTGAAAGTGAAGATGATCTGAAACTTTTTCTTCTCAAGATCAAGGAACATAGGGGCTTGTTTACAAAGCCACGGTAGCGGTTTGCGATCGTAATCGGAGCCGCGGCCCCATTGATTTCAATGGGGCCGCGGCTGCGATCGCGATCGCGAACCACTACCGCGGCTTTGTAAACAAGCCCCATAGTCTTCAAATGGGTCTGCTCCTTAACATAAAGAAGACAAAGATCCTGACAACTATCAAAATCAATAAGTTCATCACTGATGGAGAAGAAATTGAAAGAGTTCACAACTTATTGTAATATTGTTCATAGTTATTATTAAGGTTACCTTGCTTTTACCTAATTTTGCTATGTAAGTAGTTATTGAAATTTCATTGTAAAGTTCTGTTTCAATGTAAACTGGTCCTGGGAAAGAGCGGTATATAAATTCATGTTAAATAAATTAATAAACTTTAGCTTGCTTGGATCAACAATCAATAAGAAAGGACTAGCAGTCAAGAAATCAGACGACGCATTACATAGAAACGCATTACATAGAAACACAGAGACTGTTGTAGTTGTTGATATGGAAGGATAGACTAGATAGGCCATGTCTTTTTCTTTTTCTGTCTTTTTCTGTCGTCATCTTTCTATGTTTCTAACACAGAAAATATGACGACAGAAAAAGACCACATGGCCTATCTAGTCTGTCCTTCCATATCAACAACTACAACAGTCTCCTTTTTTCCTTTGGAGATCCTCTGTATTTGTCCCATGCTTTTTTGAATTCAGTTACTGTCCTCATCTCCACCACCTCCATTGGGAGACTATTCCAAGGATTCACCACTCTTTCCGTAAATAAATATTTCCGCATATCACTCCTGAATCTATACCCCTTCACCCTCATCCCATGTCCCCTCGTAGCAGAACTTGCTTTCAATTGAAAGAGGCTCTCCCCCTGAGCATTTATGCCACGGAGGTATTTAAACATCTCAATCATATCACCTCTATCCCGCCTTTCCTCTAAGGTGTACATATTAAGATCCTTCAGTCTGTCCTCATATGCTTTATAATGAAGACCACTAATCATTTTAGTATTTTATTTATTTATTTATTTAACAGTATTTCTAGACCGTCTTATCATAAAAATCAAGGCGGTGTCACAACAAAACAATCAGAAGATGTGGAGGGGGTTCATGCAGTGATGGGGAAGTGAGGTGCGGGGGGGGGGGGGGTTCATTCAGGGAGTGCAGGGGGGGTGGTGTAGCCACCCTCTGCACCGACTCCATCCTGTTCACATCCTTTTGAAGGTGTGGTCTCCAGAATTGCACACTATACTCCAAATGAGGTTGCACCAAAGACTTATACAGAGGCACTATCACCTCCTTTTTTCTGCTATCCATTCCTCTCCGTATGCACCCAAGCATCTTTCTAGCTTTTGCCTTCGCCTTCTCTACCTTCCGGACCTGGAAGCCCTAATGGTGGAAAAGGACTTGGACATTGTGGCCATTACAGAAACATGGTTTAATGAATCACATGACTGGGATATAGCCATACCTGGCTATAATCTATTCAGAAGAGACAGAGAAAATGGAAAAGGGGGAGGAGTAGCCTTGTATGTCAAAAGCAATATCAAAGCTACTGAAATGCAAGGTGCATGGGGAAAAGAAGAAGCGCTCTGGATCGTGTTGGAAAGAGGAGATGGCACTGTCATCCATACTGCTGTAATCTACAGACCTCCGACTCAAATTGAAGAGATAGATAACGAATTGATTATAGATATTGCCAAGATAGCAACAAAGGGAGAAGTGATCATATTGGGTGACTTTAATATACCCGATGTGGATTGGATTACTCCTTCTGCAAATCTGGAAAGAAGCAAAAATATTGTGAAAGGAAGGTGATTAGCGGGGTGCCTCAGGGTTCGGTCCTGGGCCCGGCACTGTTCAATGTATTTGTGAGTGATATTGCTGAAGGACTGAATGGAAAAGTCTGTTTTTTGCAGATGACACGAAAATTTGCAACAGAGTGGACTCCCCAGAGGGAATGCTTAACACGAGGAGGGATCTGCAAAAGCTGGAAGAATGGTCTGATGCTTGGCAATTAAGATTTAATGCAAAGAAGTGCAGTGTCATGCACCTGGGTAGCAGAAATCCAAGGGAAAAGAACGCGATAGGGGGAGAGAGGTTGGTGTGCACGAAGCAGGAGAAAGACCTTGGTGTGATTATTTCTGTAGATTTCAAGGTGGCAAAACAGTGCGACAAGGTGGTGGCAAAAGCCAGGAGGACGGTGGGCTGCATTCGAAGAGGAATTACCAGCAGAAAGGAAGGGGTACTAGTGCCACTGTATAAGTCACTGGTGAGGCCCCACTTGGAATACTGTGTTCAGTTTTGGAGACCGTATCTTGCAAAGGATGTAAAAAGAATGGAGGCTGTTCAGAGGACGGCGAACAAAATGATTTGAAGCCTGCGTCAGAAGCCTTATGAGGAGAGACCTGAACACCTAAATATGTACACTTTGGAGGAGAGGAGGGATAGGGGAGATATGATTCAGACCTTTAAATACTTAAAGAGAAATAATGAACAAACAAACCTCTTCCAGAGATGGGGAAGCTGTAAAACTAGAGGGCATGACATGAAGCTGCAAGGTGGTAAATTGAAAGGGAATGTCAGGAAATACTTTTTTACTGAAAGGGTGGTGGACGCTTGGAATGCCCTCCCGATGGAGGTGGTGGGGGCAAGCACAGTGACGGATTTCATAATGGCCTGGGACAGACACAGTGGATCACTTTACAGCAACAATATTAAATCAAAATAAACTGAACTATCTAATTTCTCAACAAATAGGGGTGTCCTACATTGAGCGATGGGAGGAGGAGCGGTGGGTTCACCCCTAAACAAACAAACAAAGATATGGGGAGGGGTGAAGACTTGGGGAAGGGTGCACCTTCTCCTGGTGGGTGCACCACTAAGCAAAGACATGGGTAGGGGTGCACCTACTCCCTAAAAGACATGGGTAGGGGTGCACCTACTCCCTAAAAACCATGGGTAGGGGTGCATCTACTCCTGCCATATAGCTGGGCAGACTAGATGGACCATACTGGTCTTTATCTGCCGTCATTTACTACGTTACTATGTTACCTGTTTAGCTACTTTAAGATTATCAGACACAACCACGCCAAGGTCCCACTCTTCTTTAGTTGATAAAAGTACTTCACCCCCTATACTATATTGCTCCCTTGGATTGCTGCAGCCCAAATGCAAGACCTTACATTTTTTAACATTAAATCCCAGCTGCCAAATTCTAGGCCATTTTTCAAGCTTAGCTCGATCCCTCCTCATGTTATCTACACCTTCCTGAGTGTCTACTCTATTGCAGATTTTGGTATCATCCGCAAAGAGGCAAACCTTACCCAACAGCCCTTCCGCTATATCACTAACAAAGATGTTAAAAAGAATCGGACCAAGGACAGATCCCTGGGGCACACCACTGGTAACATCCTTCTCCTCAGAGTGAGCTCCATTTACCTGTACTCTTTGTCGCCTCCCACCCAACCAATTTCTAACCCAAGCACTAACTTTAGGGTCCATCCCTAGGGTGCTCAGTTTGTTTATAAGTCGCCTGTGAGGAACAGTGTCAAAGGCTTTACTGAAATCTAAATACACCACATCTAGGGCTCTCCCTCGGTCCAACTCCCTGGTCACCCAGTCAAAGAAAATCAATCAGATTTGTCTGACAAGACCTGCCTCTGGTGAATCCATGCTGCCTCGGATCCTGTAATCCGCTGGACTCCGGAAACCTCACTATTTTCTCTTTCAGCAGCGTTTCCAATAATTTACTCACCACCGAAGTTAAACTAACCAGCCTGTAGTTTTCAGCCACATCCTTACTTCCGCTTTTGTGTAAAGGCACCACATGAGCCTCTCTCCAGTCTTTTGGCACCACTCCCGACTCCAACAAGGCATTGAAAAGGTCAGTCAGTGAATGTCCCTAAGTTCCCTCAGTATTCTAGGCTCCCATCACTTTGTCTACTTTAAGTTGAGCTAGTTTCTCACGAACGCAGTCTTTTGAAAATTGTTCAAGATGTCCCTCGCTTCTGTTCCTGTTTGTGGGTATTTTCTGAGGTTCTGCTCCTGGTTCTTCATGTGTGAACACAGAACAGAAATATTTGTTAAGCAATTCTGCTTTATCCTCATCAGCGTCTACATATTCCTCCCTTTCACCCTTGAGTCTGACAATACCACTTTTGCCCTTCCTCTTCTCACTAACATATCTGTAAAATGTCTTATCCCCCTCCCCTCCCCCCCCCCTTTTTATTGCATTGGCTATTTCCTCCTCTTTTTGAATCTTTGCTTTCCTGACTACTTTGCTAGCTTCTCTAAGTTTTTCCAAATATAGATGCCTGTCTTCCTCTCTCTGTGATCTCTTCTTTTTCACGAAGGCCTCCCTCTTTTTTTCACTTTTTCAGCTACTTCTTTCCAAAGCCATAGTGTTGTCCTTTTCCTTTTACCTTTATTTACCACTTTAACAAAAAAGCTGGTTGCCCTTATAATATCCCCTTTCAGTTTTGCCCGCTGTTTTTCTACATCCCCCAGCTGTTCCCATCCCGCTAACGACTCCCTCAGGTATTGGCCCATCTTGGCAAAGTTTGTCTTCCTAAAGTCTAAGACCTTCACCTTTGAATGGATTCTAACAGACCTAGTCCTAATACTGAACCACACCATCTGGTGATCACTGGATGCAAAATGATCTCCCACTATAACATCAGAAACACTTTCACCATTGGTAAGCACCAAGTCCAGTATGGCCCCTTCACGTGTGGAGTCTGTTACCAATTGCCTGAATAGTTCTCCCTGTAGAGAATCCAGGATCTCTTTACTTCTAGATGATACTGCAGCAGGAATGTGCCAGTCAACATCTGGCATATTGAAATCCCCTATCAGTAGCACTTCCCCTTTCCTAGCAATGCTGCGTATGTCTTCAATTAACTCTCTGTCCACCTCCTCCTCTTGTGAGGGAGGTCTGTATATCACGCCAATGCAAATAGATTTCTCTTTCCCTCTTTCTAGTTTAAGAACATAAGAACATAAGATATGCCATACTGGGTCAGACCAAGGTCCATCAAGCCCAGTATCCTGTTTCCAACAGTGGCCAATCTAGGTCATACGTACCTAGCAGTTTCCCCAAAAGACACAGGTTCTGCAATGCTTATACTGGGTCAAGCATTGATATCCTGGGTCCCTTCTTAATAATGGTTTATGGACCTTTCCTCCAGGAACTTGTCCAAACCTTTTTTAAACCCAGCTACACTAACAGCCTTTACTACATCCTCCGGTAACAAAATTCCAGAGTTTGATTACACGTTGAGTGAAAAAATATTTTCTTTTATTAGTCTTAAATAGTTTACCCTGTAGCTTCATTGTTTAACCCACAATGCCTCCCCTCTCCCTTTTAAGCTCTATAATTCCAAAGCTTTAATAGTATTTTTTACATATGGTGCACTCCTACTCCCCTTCTTCCTATCCTGTCCTTTTGCTCTTGACAGAATGGCTATGAAGGACCTAGACAAGATTCTCAAGAGCAGAGATGTCTCTCTCCATATAAATATTCAACTTGTTCAAGCCATGGTGTTTTCAATAACATCATATGGATGCGAAAGTTGGACAGTGAAAAAGATAAACAGGAAGAAAATTGATGCTTTTGCATTATGGTGCTGGCAGCAAATACTGTGTATATCATGAACTGCCCAAAGAACAAGCCAGTCAGTTACTAGATGAGATCAAACCTAAGCTTTCCTTAGAAGCTCAGATGACAAGACTTTGACTTTCATACTTTAGACACATCATGCAAAGAGAGAGATCATTAGAGAAAGACATAATGCTTGGGAAGGTCGAAGGTCACTGTAAAAGAGGAAGGCCAGCAATAAGATGAATCTATACTATAATAGCAGCTATGGATACCACTCTATCAACAATGAGCCACTTGGTTGAAGATCGAACAAAGTTTAGATCAACTATCCAGAGGGTCACTAGGAGTTGGGCGTATGTTAGGAGTTCCCCCTTCCCCCGGGAGCCCCCACTACGGACCTACATACTTCACATAAGGCTCCCAGATCTGCTGAAAGTCTAACCTATTGTCTCTGAAAGGAAGGCGAGTCTTTCCATGGCACAGATATCCAAAACTCTGCAACCATTCTGATTTAGCTGGTGGCCTAGGAACTCTCCAGTGCTGAGCGACTACACAACAGGCAATGAGCAAGAGGCATTCTAGTAAGGGCCGAAAGCCCCTGGTGTCCTCCCCGAGGGTTTCCTCCCCCAATACTTTAGTGGAATCTGGGTACCATCGTAGCTTCAATCGTTCCCCAAACGTCCTGCCAAAAGGTCTGAATGTTGGCACAGTTCCACCACATATGATCAGAGGCTTGGGACTGCCATCCTTACTGAAACGTGTCTCAAGGAAGGCAATGGTCCTGTCCCGTCTAGTTCTCTCCCCTCCAGCTACTCAGCACTCTCGTCTCCCAGGGTGGGTAGAGGTGGAGGTGGTGTGGCCCTTCTCTATCGCTCCTCGATGGTCTTTGAGGAAATTTCAACCCCCTCTATTTCCCTTGCCGAGTCCCTATTTCTTCGCCTTCAGTTCTCGCCTCCACTTTACTTCCTTCTACTTTACCTTCCCCCTTCTCTTGCTGCCTCACACTGGGAGGCAACTCTGCAGGCTCTCTCAGAGGCGGTCCTTCATTACCCTAACCTTATTATCCTAGGCGACTTTAATGTCCACGTAGACACATCCTGTAGGCCAAAAGACCGGGTTTTCCTGAATCTTTTAAATGACCTCTCCCTTCATCAGCATGTCTCTGGCCCTACTCATGTAGCAGAACACACCCTAGACTTTGTTATCTCACCTCCCACCTTACTCCCTTCGATCTCTATGCCCATTACTCACCAGGTTCCCTGGTCTGATCATCTTTGTGTCTCTTTTTCTGTGTCTCATACATCTTCAAATACTGTTGAGTTATCGGTACCCCAGCCGCCGCCTTACTCCGGCGATGCTTAGTGCCTTTCCCTATGCCCATTCCCTCTTTCCCCCTGATTTTGCCTCCTGCTCGTCCGATACCCAAGTCTTGCTCTGGAACTCCATTCTTACTGGAGCTCTGAATGACTTAGCCCCTCTTTGCCCTAGTACCAGGTCTCTTCATCAGGCCCATTCTCCCTGGTATCATCCAGGCTTGTGCCCCCAGCGCACCCAACTTCGGCAAGCAGAGCGCCATTCATGCAAACACCCCACGCCCGAGGCGCTCTCCCAGTTTAAATAACTCTACTCGGCTTACCGTGCAGCTGTGCAGTCTGCCAAGCGCTCTTTCTACACCACCACCATTGCTGAGGCTGCACACTCTTCAAGGCAGCTTTTTGCGATCCTACGTTGGCTTTCCTCTACCTCTCCATCTTCCAACATGTCAAATAAAGCCCCAGCTCACAAATCCTGGCTACCTTTTTCGCTGACAAAATCCTGAATTTCCGATCCTCATTTTCCAGTACCCCACCTCCACCTTTGCCATCCTCCCCTGTTCCTCCCTCCCCTTGTGCTCTCATTGACAAGTCTGCTTGCTCAGGTTGCTTTGAGTCACCCCCTTCCTCTCCCAACCAGGCACTTGCCCATGTCTGGTCTTCCTTCTCCCCTATTACCTCCGCTGAGTTGTTACAAATCCTTTCCAAGTCCAGAAAGACGACTTGCCCATTGGATCCGATTCCATCACACTGGCTGGCCGAACCTTCTTTAGAATTAATTCCCATCATGGTCACAATTATCAATACCAGTTTATCCTCTGGTGTCTTCCCTTCCTTATGGAAATCAGCTATGGTCTACCCCCTTTTAAAGCAGCCATCACTCGACCCCTCTATACCTGCCCATTGGCGACCTGTATCAAACCTTCCTCTCTTGGCTAAGCTACTCGAACGTTTCATTTTTTTGCAACTCAACTCACATGTTGAAGCTACAAATACTCTTCAACCTCGGCAAGCAGGTTTCCGTCCAGGGCATAGCACCGAGACCGTTCTTTTGGCCCTGCTAAATGAAATCCACGTTGCCCATGATCGTGGAGATATTACTCTTATTGTTTCCCTCGACTTATCCGCAGCTTTTGTCCTAATTGATCACCAAACCCTCCTCTCCCGGCTTCATGATTCTGGCTTACGCGGCACCGTGTGGCAATGGTTCCGCTCCTTTCTCACAGCTCGTTCCTTTACCATCCATGCTAATAATCAGTCCTCCTCCCCTCTGCCTCTCACTTGTGGTGTACCACAGGGCTCTGTTCTTTCTCCCCTGTTATTTAACATTTTCCTTTCTACCCTGCCTCTTCTGATTCAGCAGTTTCCAGTTTCATCCTACATTTATGCCGATGACATTATCCTCTTGTTTCACACTTCTCCAGTTCAGTTAGACATTTCTCAGTTCAACCAATGTCTCTCTCACGTTACCTCTTGGCTCTCCTCAAATTTTCTTCACCTGAACCCCTCGAAGTCCACAGCAATGTGGGTCTCCCTAAGCGGCTCCTGTCCAACAATAGCTCCTCAGATTTATCATGTTCCAATTCCTCTTGTCACCTCCTTCCGTTACCTGGGAATAATCTTAGACTCATCCTTCTCTTTTCATAATCACATCTCTACTCTCATGTGTCGTTCTTTTGCAGCGCTGCGCCAAATCCGAGCCGTTCGTTCCCTTCTCCCTACTAGTTCTCTGTTCACCCTAGTATTGGCATTAGTTATCAGCAGACTTGACTATTGCAATGTCTTCTTGGCCAACCTTCCAGCTTATCAACTTCAGCATCTCCAGCTCATACAAAACACTGCAGCCCGCCTTATCACATTCGCTCACCGTTACGACCATGTCTCCCCTATTCTTTATCATCTTCATTGGTTGCCTCTCTGTTTCCGGTTTCAGTACAAATTTCTCATTTTAACGCACAAGGCCATCTACACATCCACCCCGCTGTATCTATGCAATCTCATCTATCTCCACACACCATACCGCCAGCTTCGCTCCTTCCATACCAATCGCCTGTCCTTACCCTCTCCGTCTCAGGCACATCTAGAACAAACCCGTCGCTCAGCCTTCTTCTTTCTCAGCCCCGCTCTCTGGAATGCCATCCCATCCTCCCTCCGTTTGGAATCCTCTTACCCAAAGTTTAAGGAGCTATTGAAAACCCACTTATTTCAGCAAGCATTTGACCTCCCTCCTGCCGTCCCTCCCTGAGTTTTGTTTTGTCTTTGTCTGATATACTTGTTGTGTGTTTTTGCACTGTCCTTTTCCCCCCTTTCCTATCTTACTATGGCGTTCTTTTTCCTATAGTCAGGGTGCATAGTCTTTTTGCTATTGTAAACCGCTTTTATGTTTCGACCAAAGCGGTTTATCAAATTAAGAAATAAAGATAAAGATCTAAAAACCCTCGTAGGGGGCAAATACCATTGCATCAGGATTTTAAACTGTACCACCACTAACCATTTTATGGACTGCTTTTCTTCAAATCAAAGTGGTTCATAGATAATAGTTTTATCTGAGATGTGATTGAATTGTGTGTTTTTCTGCTGCAAAGTAGGAAGTATGGGCCAGATTTTCAACAAGGCGCCAATGTCTGCCATATCCGCAGAAAGTTATCCATTCAGGAAAAGTGCTTGAATTGTGAGTCATGCGCCGCCAAAACGGGCAAGTAATGAACATGTAGCACAAACCGAGCACAGCAGCAGGTGCTCACCACAGCATATATGGGTAAGCGCAGGGCGCATAACCTGGGCACTGCGTCTAAGGTATAGGCGATACCCATGAATGTGACCATAACATCAGCTAGAGAAACGGGACGGTATATATGCAGGAGTCCATGTATTGCCCGTCCGGCATACCCGTGCATTAGTTGTCCAGCATACCTGTGCCTAGATGACACCATCACGCAGGTCCTGTGGGCTGCCAGTGCAAGAGCCCCCTGTGGCTGAGCAGATAGACACCAGTGGCTTGGCGGCAAGGAGAAGTGTAAACTTCAGCCCTGATGAGATCAAGAGCCTTGTCCACTCTGTGCTGCATCACGAGGGGGTCCTCTACCCCAGGGGGGGCTGTCGGCCAAACCTGTGGCTGTCAACAGTCATATGGAGGGGCATCCAACTCCGGCTGTGCAGGTAAGGAGATCACAACAGGCGGGAGGAGGGCTGAGCACCATGCTAAGCAGATATATCCTGAAAGGCACAGCTGTGTGTCTGCACAGGGAGACAGGGCTGTGATGCCAAGCCACATGCTGGTGGCTGCCCCAATGTGTGCCTATCAGGTGGTGATAGGGGGACGGGCCATGCATTGGTACAGGTGCCAGCCCTGATTGCCCACAGCAGGGGGCATACACACAGACAGCAGATGGTGAGAGTGCTGCACCCCCTGGTGGCAGTTGGTAGCAATGCAACAGGGCATGCACAGCAATGGTAATGCCCAGTGAGGGGGAGCTGCAGTTGGGCTGGGCACCTCAGGGGACTCTGGAAGCCAATGTGGATACCCCGAATACCTGCCTTACTCCCCTGCCCCTGTGCCCTGGTGCAGGGGCCTGGGGGGACTGGTGGCAGAAATCACACATGTATTGCCTGCCTGTCCCTGCAAGCAGCTCTGCCACCCATGGGTATGTCCCTACCTCTAGGATGGGTATGTTGCCAGACCATGGCAGGATACAGCTATGCACAACAGGCAATATGGTAGTGCCCAACTGAGCTCATGTGTGTCCCCCCCTCTCTCCCACAGGTAATATGGCATGCAATGCATCCTCGAAGACCTCAAGTGCCACTTCCACACACTGCACCAGCAGAGACCAAACCAGCTGCAGCGGATCAGGGAGCAGCTGGCGGCCAAGGAAGGTCAATGAGGTACACAGTGGCACCCAGCAGATGCAGATATGCTTTTGGATGGTGCATGGCCTCGCTGCACGTTCTACCTGCCTATGCATAAGAGGACCTATGCAGGTAGACGAATGTCGCCTTAGCGTGTTGTTGCTTCACAATGGCTGACAAGGCACTGACAGCAGCAAAACAAATGAGGAAGGCAAAATGCATGCCGTCTGAGACTGCTATGGCCCTGGGGATTATCCTGCAGCAGTACACCACCCTCTTTGTGGCTGAGGATGCCAGCATCCAGCAGGCAGCGTGGTGAAACACTGTCAGAAAGGTCAATGCGGTACACCACCACAACCGGGATGTGGACAACATCCAGAAGTGGTGCAAGGTCCAGCAGGCAGTGAAGGAGAAGAGGTCCAGCAACAGCAGGCTTCTGCCTGTGCAGCAGCGCTGCCTCACCCCACTTGAGGAGCAGGTGCTGTCATATGTGGAGGAGGTCGCTGTCTCTTGGGTTGCAGGCTTTGACAGCTCCACCACGGGCACACAGTGGGGTGAGTAGGGGTGCTCCATAGCCCAGATGGGACCATGACAGCCATATATGTGTCCCTACCATGCCTCCATCCACCTAGGGTATGCCTATCTGTCTGTCAGCACAGTTTCAATAATTTTCACTTCCAGAGTGAACTATGACTTTCAAGTCCAAATAATCACTCCACTAAATGCACAGGCATTTCATCACAGGTGCATCATTAAATACAACTTCAACAAGAGAAGAAAAAAGCCTTAAAGTCCATGGAGTTTAGAGCTGGTATATGTATCAGGCACCTGCTCACTCCCACCACATCAATGGCCTAAAAAAACCTCCTCTCATTTACATAATTTCATTTCATTAAATTAAATTAAATTAAATTAAATTTTACTTTCTCGACTCTCCCCTAGAGCATACCACCAGATACTTAGCTTCAACAAACTTGCAATCAGATCCATGCAAAGCAATCAACTCCCTGACGTCATCCACCATGTCAACTGAGCATTTTGCTTTCAGCTTTCTCAAGGGCTCAATAACAAAACCTAAATGCTTTATACAACATCCAATTCAATGCAGCAGGCTCCACGGCTCTATCCAACTGGGTGCCACTCCATAGGCCGAGCTGGCATGCCATGTCACTAACCAATGCCACCTTTGCTCTCCCATAGACCTGCTAGGGATCCTGCCCGCCCAGCCTGGGACTGATGCAACAGGGGGAGCCTCAAGGCCACCACAGAGGTTGCCAGTGCCCAGCCAGGGTGAAGCACAGTCATCATTGCCAGTTTTCCTGCCAGTGCAGCAGAGCGGTCCAGTGCAATGGCCAGTGCAGAGGAGTTCTTGGGTTCACCACCCAGGACAGTGGGGAAGACCAATGTGACTGCCAGTGCCGGGGAGCCAGACGCTGATAACGCCCCACTTGCCGAGCTACAGTTCGCCATCCTGGAGGATCCAGTGGGTGAGGAGGCAATGACCTGGACCAGGAGCTACTGCAGGAGGGTGCATGTCTGGTTGCAGGCACAGAGGACATACTGTCTGAGCTTCAGGATATCCGGCAGGACTTGCAGGCTTCAGAACAGGCCAGGGAGGCAGAGTGCAAGGAGTGGCGGGACCATAGTTTGTGTGTGGAGCGCCACATGGAGGGGCACCTGCAGCTGATGAGAGAGATGGCAGCTTACTAGGCATCTATTGGTGACTCTCTGCACAATTTGGTGTGCCTCATGCAGGCACAGGGGATGGATGCTGGGGCTGCCAGCGCAACAGCACAGCCATCTGCTAGCCCTGAACCGTCCTTCAGCCCTCCCTGCTTGGGAGGGTGATGACACTGCCAGCACGACCTCAGACATCACTCCACTGCGTCGTAGTGAGCGTGTTAGCAAGTGCCTATGGCCGGCGGGGAGTCCTGGGGCAGGGGAATTACATGGGGAGAAATAAAGAACACTGTGAACACATTGAGTGATAACGGGTACTTTATTGTATCACTCTGCACACATTACATGGGAATGGGAACTTTATTGTATCACTCTGCAAACATTGTGTGGTACTGGGCAGTTTATTGTTGATTGTATGTGTCCAACACTGGGGCTGGTGCGGGGCAGTTGTCTCAGAAACTGTCATGTATCACCCATGCACGGTGGGCCAGTGCCCTGGCCCATTGCTGGCTCCCAGACTATGCACCATCACCATCTGCTGCCTCTGCAGCCTCCCACTCCTCCACAACTGCTGACTCTTGATCCGGCACTCTATGCATCCATGTCAGGTTGTGGAATATGCAGCATGATATGAATATCTGGCTTATCCGCTCTGGGTTGTAGAGGAGTAGCCCACCGCTCCTTTCGAGGAACCAGAAGCGGCACTTTAGCACCCCATTTGCACGCTCCACACCTACGTGGGTCTCCTGATGGGCGCTATTGTACCACTCCTCCTGCCGGCTCATGGGGTGACACACTGGGGTCAGCAGACAGGTCCTCAGGGGATATCCATGGTCACCTGTGGGGGCAATTTCAGCTGTGAGCATGAGCATTGGGACATGCATTGAGTATAGTCTATGGGCTGCTATGAACAGCGTGCAGTGATGCTCATGTTTTGCGTACATACAGTACACATCTGTCACTGCCAGTTTGCAGTACCCATAGCATCACACTACAGCTGGCGTCCATTCTGTCCTGGGGCTCACACGTGTGCTCACTCACCTAGCAGCTATGCATCTCTGAGCTGACCCCTGGATGCTGCCTGTCCCAGGCTGGACTGGGCGGGGACCCTGGGTAATGGGTGCACACATTAATGAAGTCCATGTTGGCATCCACAACGAGCTGCATGTTCATCAATGTGTACCCATGCCTGTTATGTTATGCCCTCTGCTCCAGCCGTGGTACCCGCAGTGCAATGTGGATGTAGTCTATACATCCAAGCACCAATGGGAACCAGCAACACTATAGAAGGCCTGCATATTCCCCTGCCACATCTGCTGTTTCCAGGGGAGGTATATGAGGTGACACATTCTCTGCAGCAGAGCCCTGGTGAATGTTCCTATGAAGTGGCTGGCAATGGACTGTGTGATTCCAACAGTCACCCCTATCACTTGCTGGAAGCTGCCAGTTGCAAGAAATCCCAGGGCAGTGGTCACCATCATAGCAACTGGCAGGGCCTGGCTTCTGAATGTAGAGGGCTCCAGGTCTACACTGAATATGCTGTACAACTCGGTTATCGTTGCCCCATCTAGTCTGTATCTCTGGTAGACTTCCTCCTCTGTCAGTTGCAGGCAGCTCACCCTGGGCCTGTGTTCATGTGGGGCATGGTACCCGCATCTCGAGTGCTGGGCCACTGCCTGCTGCTGGGTATGCACCGCCTGTCACATCCTCCGCTGTGCTTGGGCACGACAAGCGCATCTCCAGCTCTGGATCACCATGTGCATTGCCCACATGGTGTCTCAGCCTGTCCAGCATCACTTTATGTCTGCACGGTTTGGGTACAGGCCTGCATATGCTCCCCTCGCTCTACTGTGCACTGTTCCTCCACTATATGGTCATATGCACTGGGAGCCATCCCTTAAGGCTACGCAGTTAGTGACTTCTAATGTTGACGCACATGGGTTTCGGAAATCAACTTTACGTGGGTTTCACGGCGACATGCCCCTGTTGCTCCCCGGGGTTCAGCGCCTGGCGTTGTGTAGGTAGCTGGGCTTCAACGATTCAAGTCACCTTGTTGAATATCTGGTTTACATGGTTATAGTGGTTTTACATGGGTAAAGCCGGCTTTTATGCCTGTAGCACATGCCTCGGGCTTCGAAAATTGGGCCCTATGGGGCTAATTTATAAAGGGTTCTCTTTCTTTCCTCTTAAGCCATTCTGGATACCCTGCAATCTGACTTTCGTCCTCTACATTGTACAGAAACGGCCCTACCAAAGTTTCCAGTAACGTGTTCCTGGACAAATACAAGGGCCTTTAGTTGATCCTCATCCTTCTTGACCTATTTGCTATTTTTGACACTGTTGATCACTACCTTCTCCTTGATGCCCTCTTTTCACTTAGGTTTAGGGGCTCTGTTCTGTTTTGGGTTTCTTCTTATATGTCCCATCACACTTTCATTGAATGCTGTGGTGCAGGGCTGGACACAGAGTTGCTTCAAGGTGTTGACACCCTAGGCAAACCTTAAGCTTTACACCTGCCCCCCACCGGCTGTCAGAATCTATTATTTAGCTTTGACTGCCTGCTCTTTGCTGCCACCAGAAGTTGTCACCCCAGGCGACGGCCGGCCGGCTCTGCTTTGGTGGATCCTCCTGCTTTCAGTCGGTGTACCTCAGGACTCTTTGGGACATCTTCCTTTCTCTCTTTACACTCATTCTCTTGGTGCCCTGATCACCTCCATCCTTACACTGGGGACTCTCTGATTTATCCCTCTACTAAAGAAATCTCTCCAAGAATCCAGGCCTGAATCTCAGCCTGCTTATCTGATATTTCTCACAGCATATCTGCCATCATCTGAAACTGAACATGGCAAAGACAGAGCTTCTTATCTTTCCCTTTAAACCCAGCTCTGCCCTTCCTCTCTTCTTTGTTTCAATGGATAACACTGTCATCCTCCCCGTTCCTTGGCTCGCAGCCTTGGGGTCATCTGTGACTCTTCTCTCTCTTTCTCTGCCCATATCCAACAGACACCTAAAACCTGTCAGGGTCAATATTCAGTGATGGCTAGTGCATTTCACTCAGCTGGCTGTCACAGTTTTAAATTAGAATTGGATATTCAATGCTGGGGTCATATCCGGTCATTGGCATTGAAATCCACTCTGCCCGGATAGAGTTTTAGTTCAGCAAAATTTAGCAACTACCCAGTTAGCTAATCTGGCTAAAGTTAGGCCAGACTTTAATATGCCTAACTTTAGCTGGTTTAGGATAACTGTCCAGTGGCTGAATATCGCCACTGATCAGTTAACCCGAGCAGCTAGCTTCCAGGCATTTAGCAGAGTTATGAGGAGATATTCAGTGACATTAAAAGGCTATGTGCCCTGAATATCTCATTCACCACAATTGTTGTTGTTGTTAAGTGCCGTCGAGTCGGAGTCGACTCATGGCGACCCTCTGGATAGCTATCCTAAATTGTGTTCGGTCTCCAGTCAGTCGGCTCATTGTTGACAGACTGGTACCCGTAGCTGCTGTTATTGTATCGATCCATCTCATTGCTGGCCTTCCTCTTTTGCGTTGACCTTCTATCTTGCCAAGCATAATGTCTTTCTCTAAGGATCTCTCTCTTCGCATGATGTGTCCAAAGTATGAAAGTCGAAGTCTTGTCATCTGAGCTTCTAAAGAAAGCATAGGTTTGATCTCCTCTAGTACCGACTGGTTTGTTCTTCTGGCAGTCCATGGTATACACAGTATTCGCCGCCAGCACCATAATTCAAAGGCATCAATTTTCTTCCTGTCTGTCTTTTTCACTGTCCAGCTTTCACATCCATATGATGTTATTGAAAATACCATGGCTTGAACAAGTCGAATCTTTGTATGGAGAGAGACATCTCTGCTCTTGAGAATCTTATCTAGGTCTTTCATAGCCATTCTGCCAAGAGCAATGCGTCGTCTGATTTCTTGACTGCTTGTTGCTTCTTTATTGATAGTTGATCCAAGTAGGTTAAAGTTGTTCACAGGGAGTCCACGTGACGCATGAGCGGGTGAAGATGTTTCTTCGCTCGCTCCGGGGCCGCCTCAAGATTCTTGCCTGAAATACTTTATTTTTGCCCCTGCAAACCGGCCAGCTAGCAGTGGAACCTCTACTCTCCTCCGGCGGCTGTCCTAACTAAGGGGAGAACCGGCACGATGCCACCTCCAGCGCGCAAAGAGAGGGAAAAGGAGAAAGGGCCTAAGTCTGCCCCGGCGGCCATGCCTGTCCCGCAGCCCTCCTCACCGAGCAAAGACAGCGTGGAGTCAGCCACTGAGGATCTGGCGCGGGAGGTGGTGCGACAACTGGACCCTAAATTCGATCAGATTTTGTCCAAACTAGAGCTCATGGGCACGTCGCTGAATGAGGTGAACCAGCGGATAGAGGAGCTGGAAGGACGAGTGGCGGCTGTGGAGGAGGATGAGGGTCGACAGTCTCGGGAGCTGGAGAACACGAGGTCTCAGCTAGCAGCCCTGCACGTTAAAATTGATGATCTCGAGAATCGCTCCCGCCGCAACAATATTCGCTTGGTAGGAATACCGGAGACTACTACAGACCTCCAACTGGTGCCGTTGATAGAACAGTGGCCCCCAAAGCTCTGGGCCTAGATTCGCTGGTGGGGGATCTTAAAGTAGAGAGGGCGCATCGCGTTGGCGGGAAGATGGCGACCCGACCTCGGCCCCGAGTAGTGATCGCCCGGATACTGAATTTTGCCCACAAAGAGCGTCTGCTTCAGGCTTTCCGCCAGCACCGGCAGCTTACCTTAGACAACAGCCAGCTTCTCTTGTTTCAGGACTACTCCTCGCTAGTTACTGCGAAAAGGAGAGAGTTTACCCCGATATGTACAGCGCTGTTCAAGAAAAACGTGAGGTTTGCTCTGGCGTTCCCGGCTGTCCTCCGGGTCTACAATATGGGGAAGACGCAGGTCTTTGAGTCGGTGAAGGCGGCTCAGGCCTACTTGAAAGAACTAGAGAAGAGCGACCCGTCGCAGGCGGAGGAGCGGAGCCCGACCTCTGGACGGTGCACATGAGGACCTCCAACCCTGGCGGATTTGCGCCCCGGGAGGACAGCCTCCCCGGGCTTGGCCCTGGGGACACGGACAGTGTCTGCGGAGAGGCAAGCTGGCATCCCAATTCCCTCCAGCTTAAGGAGACTGTGGTGCTTTGAGTCCGCAACAGCTCACCTCTGGACTCCCCGATATACCGGCTGCAGACCTGCGATCCTTCTTGGGGCAGCCTATGGCTTTGGCACATTGACAGTGGCCTACGGGCATCACCCTCTTTCCTTTTCCTTTCTTTTACTGTTACCTTACTCCGCTTATTCTTTTTACTTTTATCTTCTCTTTTACTTTCTGTTTCTCCTTCTTTAGCTTTATTTATTTCCTCTCTTCCCTGCTCTCTGCCCCGTTCAGTGTATTTCGTTTTTTTAACTTTTTCTTTCTCCACCGTTGGCTAGTGTACTATTATCATAGTAGCGCCGTTCACCATGTGCTCGGCTACAGCTTCTTCTTTTATTGAATGGAAATATGCTGCGGGGAGCCTGGTGGGGCCTGCTTGGAGGGGGCTGGGAGTGGGTGTTTTGTTTTTTTTTCTTTCTTGGTCTCTGTGTGCCTGCTTGTTGCATATATCCTAGAGTTACTGTACTGGAGCCCAAAGTTGTGTGGGGCAGAACGCTTAAACTTGCCACTCAATGGGGACTTGGGGCGGCCCCGCCGCGTGCGGCAGGGACTCCTCGATCAGCCATGCTGGCTGAAGATGGGATGGAGTATTTTAATATGGGGGGGGGCTGGGGGGTGGTGGAGGTGAAGTATAAGGGAGGGGGAGTAGAGGGGGCTATGGGGGAGGGGGGGCGGGGAGAATTGGGGTCGGGGAGGAGTGGGTCGGAGGGGGGGTAGATGGGTGGGGGAGGGGGGGAGCACTGGCAAAAGGGCCTTTTCGAGGTGGAGGGGGTTTTGGGGGATGATAGCTGAGGTTCCTGCTCACATTCCCAAAAGTTTAGGGCCGGGGGTTGAGGCTGGGCGACCCTGGGCTGTTCTGGAGCAGAGTCTCTTACTGTTGCCTGCGGAAGTTGCGGATCAATGAGGAACCAACTGAGATTTATTTCTTGGAACGTGGGTGGTATCAACTCTCCCGTGAAAAGAACTAAGGTACTTCAAGCTTTGCGGAAGGCCAGGGCGCAGATTGCATTCCTGCAGGAAACGCACCTCTCCGAGAAGGAGCATGCTAAATTACAGCGCGGCTGGGTGGGCCAGGTGTTGGCAGCATCCTCGGGAGGGAGGAAACGGGGTGTCGCTATCTTATTTGGTAAAGATCTGAAGGTAGATTTGTTGAGCGAAGATCGTGACCCTTCTGGTAGATACTTGTTTGTGCACTTAACAATAAATGGCGAGGAATTCTTTCTGGGTAATGTCTACGCTCCCAACGCCTATGACCATGCCTTTTTTCAGGGAGTGAGTAGGAAAGTTACTGCAGCCCCGCGGGTCCCTTCAATTGTGGCGGGGGATTTTAATTGTCCTCATGACCCTACTATGGATAAATCAGGGGGCCAGCTGCCGGGTGCTGGGAGTAGAAAGGGGGTTGGGTATCTATGCCTAACAGGTGGCTTGGTGGATACCTGGAGGGCCCTTCATGGGGGGGAAAAAGACTTCACGCACCTGTCTAGGGTACACCGCACCTGGTCCCGGCTTGATTATATCCTGGTCGCTGAGCGAGAATTTGACAGAGTGCTCAGTTCGGAGATCGAACCGATGGTGGTCTCAGACCATGCCATGGTGCGGATGGACTGGAAGGGACGTGAGAGCGGGGAAGCCCGTTGGGCCTTCCCTAGACAGATGTGGAAGAATCCTACTTTTAAAAATTACCTGGTGCAGAAATGGGAAGAATATCTACAATTTAACGAATCCAGTGTAGGTTCAGCTAAAGTATGCTGGGAGGCCGGGAAGGCCGTCTTGCGAGGGCACATCATCGCATATGTCGCACAAGAGAAACGCCACATCAATGGGAGAGTGCTGGTGTTAACCCGGGAATTGCGGAGGCTCCAGACGTTGGTAGCCGGGAGCCGTGGATCCGAGCAGGTGCCACTGTATTTAGAGACTCAACGGCAGCTGAATGCTATTCTGGACAAGCGCGCTGTCTATAATATGCATTACTATCGGCACCGGTTATTCCGCTTTGGAAATAAGGCTGGTACACTTCTGGCCCGTTTAGTGCGGGACAGGGGGGGGGTCTAAGGTAGTGGCCGCGATTAACGATGGTGCGGGAGTTCGCTGTTCCGACCCCCGTGGTATTGTCGAGGTGTTTCGGGAGTTCTACGAGCGGCTTTATGGCCCAGAACCGGCGGATGGGGGAGCGGCACAGGCCTTTTTAGATGCGACCCCTTTACCGCAGCTCTCAGAGGAGGAGCAAGCGGCGTTAAACAGGCCGATTGAGGGAGTGGAGATCCAGACGGTGATCCGTCAGGGGAAGCTACATAAGGCCCCGGGACCGGATGGCTATAGCTCCGAATTTTATAAATTGTTGGAACTGCAGGTGACCCCGACCCTGGCTGCTGTTTACAATGACGTCTTGGAGGGGAAGGGGTTCCACCGAGACATGCTCACGGCTGCGATTACAGTGATTCATAAGCCTGGGAAGGCGGTGGAGGACCCGGCCTCGTATCGACCGATTTCACTTATTAATTATGATATGAAAGTCTTTGTGAGCGTATTGGCGAGAAGGCTCCAGGGGATCCTGCCGCGGCTTATCAGCCCATGTCAGACTGGCTTTGTTCAAGGGCGGGAGGCCTTCTCTAATATCAGTAAAGTACTCCTGGGGGCGGAGTGGAGTGAAGCGCGGGGAGATCCACTTCTGTTGGTTAGCCTGGATGCAGAGAAGGCTAACCAACAGATAGGGTGGCATGGGATTACATGTTTGAAGTTCTCAAGCGATTCGGATTTGATGGAGCCTTCCTGACTTGGCTGCAGGCGTTGTACTCAGCGCCTCTGGCCTTTGTAGTGGTGGGTGGCCTTCATTCGGCGCCCTTTGAGCTGCGTCGAGGGACACGGCAGGGCTGCCCGCTCTCCCCGCTGTTGTTCATCTTGCAAATGGAGCCCTTGTTGCGAGCGTTGGAACAGACGACGGAGGTCCGAGGGATTGTCTGGCCGGGCGGGGGTGTTAAATTAAGCGCCTTTGCTGATGATTTACTATTGTGCTTGACAGATCCGCAAAGCTCGTTGGAGGCGGCTCTCTCTGTCATTGAACGGTTTGGTACTTTCTCGGGTATGCGGATAAATAGGTCTAAGTCGATGGGACTCGACATTGGTAGGAGAGTCCGTGGTCGTTGGCAGGGGGCCTTCCCGTTGGTCTGGGCGGCGGATTCTATCCGCTACTTGGGGATACAGATCCCTTGTGACCCTAGCCGGCTCTACGAAGTTAATGTGCGGCCTCTATTGCACAAATCGGTACAACGACTACGGAAGTGGCGCGAGCTCCCGCTCTCCCTGATGGGCCGTATTGCTCTCTTTAAGATGGTCGAGCTACCTCGCTGGATCTATCTCCTACGGCATGTTCCGCTATGGCTCCTGCGGAGAGACCTCAGAGCTGGAGAGTCATTTATCTGCCTTCTTGTGGAGGGGGAAACGTGCACGCATTGCCTTTGCGACTTTGTTGAGACCTATTAGTGAAGGGGGTGCTGGTCTTTGTTCGCTGCGAGAATATAACGTGGTCAGTTTGCTGCGTCCACTTCACGATTTGGTCGTGGAGACCGTAGCGACGCTTCCTTTGGAATTGGTAGATGCTGTTTCGGTGCCTTACCATAGAGTGTACTGGCTGCACCGTTCAAATAAGGAGCTGCCCCACTTTGGCGGCGCTCCACGTATCTTGGCGCTCTTCGCTTGCTCTGGAGACATCTTTGTCGACTTCGCGGTAGTGCGTGGGCCTGTTCGGATTGCCTCCCCTTGGCCGGTAATGGGGACTTTCTTCCCGGTTGCCAGGGTGGGGTCGCTAAACGCTGGGCGCAATGCGGGGTGGACTATGTGGGCCACTTGCGGATGGAGAGGGAGGCGCAGATGGACTCTTATGATTCCTTACAGAATCGTTACAGGTTGCCAGTTCACGATTTTTATTTTTATCTGCAAGTGCGACACTTTGTACGGGCTTTGGATCGGGGTGAGGGGGTGAGTCTGTGGCAGGGAGACTGTGGAATGCTGAATCTTTTTCGTGCTTTGGAAGGCAAAATCACGGTGAGGAGACTGCGGGAAGAGTTATGGAGGGGAGAGGATATGTCGGGGATTGAGCGTCTCGCTAGGAGTTGGCAGGCGGATGGCATTGTGGAGGGGACAGTGGAGTGCATATCTCTAGCTTTTAATAGTATACCTCGTCTTTCGGAATCGGTGCAAATGCAGGAAGTTCAGTACAAATTTTTGTGGCGCGCGTATGTGCATGATGTGTGGGCTAAGCAAATGGGTATTACTGAAACGGAGAGTTGTTGCCGCTGCAAAGTAGAGCGGGGTACCCTTGCGCACAAATTCTGGCTATGCTCTGCTATCCAGACATTTTGGGAGGGTGTGGGGGTGAAGTTGGGTGGATGGATTGGTCAAGAAGTGGGCATTGGACCAGCTTGGTGCCTGTTTGGCGTTTGTGATGGCGCTGCTTCTCTCAGTATGCACCATCGGCAGCTGTGTGAGAGGGGATTCTTGGTGGCCAAGCAGACTATTCTGCGACATTGGGTAGCGCCCACGATACCGAGGGTACAGGAATGGGAGGGGAGGATGCGTGTCTTACTGAATATGGAACGATGTACAGCACAGCAGATGGGCCAGAGGAGACTGGAACATTTCCTGAAACTCTGGGCCCCGCTAGAGGCCATTGACAGTGCCTAAGAACCCTGTCGGCCATATGGCTCGCTGCGGCGCCGACTGGCGAGTGCTTGTTGCTTCTCGGGGTGGTGGATGTGAGTGTTGCTTCCTTGTCCTCTCCTGGTATGGGTTTGTTGTATATACTGCCGGTGGGGGGGGGTGGGGGGGAGGGGGGCGGAGGAAGGACAGGGGGGTTGGGGAACAGTGGGGGGGAGAGGAAGGAGGAGTCATCGGGTGGGCTGGGGGCTATTCGCTAGACTGTACTCTACCTGGTTGATACTCATGCATCTTTGTACCTAGTCTATCTTGATAGAGCTGCGTTGTAGTTCTTTTCCTACTGGATATATTATTTGTCATAGCAGGCTTAGGTGTCGATTACTGAGTGGCTAGGTTACTTACTGTTGTGTTTTATTCAATGTTATGCCGGGTGGGATGCGTTAGTCCTTGGCACCCTATGCTGTGACAATGTTTTCTTCTGTGTTGTGCATTGTTACGAAAAGTTTAATAAAAATGATTTTCACTAAAGTTGTTCACAATTTCAATTTCTTCAACGATGAACCTGTTGATTATGCCAGTTGTCATGATCTTTGTCTTCTTTACATTAAGGTGCAGGCCCATTTTGAGACTATGTTCTTTGATTGTGAGAAGCAAATGTTTCAGATCATCTTCACTTTCAGCCAGTAATGTGGTATCATCAGCATAGCGAAGGTTGTTGATGACTCTTCCACCAATCTTCACACCTCTGTTGTCTTCATACAATCCTGCTTCTCTGATGATTTGTTCTGCATACAAATTAAACAGGTAGGGGGAAAGTATGCAGCCTTGTCTTACACCTTTGCTTATTTTAAACCATTCTGTTTCTCCTTGTTCCGTTCGAACTGTTGCTTCTTGATCAATGTACAGATTGCGCAAGAGAACGATCAGGTGTTCTGGTATACCCATGCTTCTTAATGTGGCCCAGAGTTTCTCATGGTTTACACAGTCAAAAGCCTTGCTATAGTCGATAAAGCACAAATAGATATCCTTTTGGTATTCTTTAGTCTTTTCAAGGATCCATCTCACATCGGCAATGATGTCTCTCGTTCCTCGCCCTTTCCTGAACCCTGCTTGCACTTCAGGTAGTTCTTGTTCCAGGTATGGTTGTAATCTCTTTTGAATAATCTTCAGTAGAATCTTGCTGGCATGTGGGATCAGAGCGATTGTGCGATAATTTCCACAGTCAGTTGGATCACCTTTCTTTAGTATTGGTATAAACACAGATCTTTTCCAGTCAGTTGGCCATGATGTTGTCTTCCATATTTCTTGGCAGAGTCTTGTGAGTACGGTAACAGCTGCATCAGATTGCTGCAATACTTCTATGGGAATGCTATCAATGCCTGGTGCTTTGTTCTTTGATAAGGCTTTCAATGCTGCTTCAACTTCTTCTTTCATCACCAATGGTTCCCGATCATAAGGTACAGGTTGAAACGGTTGTTGGTCCACTTGATCTTTATCATATAAAAACTCTGTATATTCCTTCCACCTTTTCTTGATCTTCTCAGCATCATTCAACATAGAACCTTGAGCATCTTGTAACATTCCAATTCGAGGCTGGAACTTTTTCTTTAACTCTCGTAGCTTTAGGAAAGCCGATCTTGTTCTTCTTCTAATAGTTTCTGCTTCTATTTCCTTGCAAGTGTCATTGTAGTACTTTTCCTTGTCGTGTCTTGCTGCACGTTGGAAATCTCTGTTGAGTTCTGTGACTGTCTTTCTTTCTCCTCTGGCTTTAGCTTCTCTGCGTTTCTGGGCAATTTTCAGAGTTTCTTCTGTCATCCATTTTGGCTGTTTTTACTTTTTCACCTTTTGTAGAGACTTCTCGCTTTCTTCCAACACAACCTTCTTGATGTCATTCCATAACTCTTCCGGAGCTCTGTCATTTGTATCTAAAGCAGCAAATCGATTTTGCAGGCAGTCTTTAAATTCCAGTTGTATATTCTCAAGGTCATATTTTGCTGCATTCATGAGTGGTTTGCTCTTTTTCAACTTTAGCTTGAGTTTGCATACTAATAGTTGATGATCTGTACCACAGTCAGCTCCAGGTTTTGTCTTTGTTGATGTTACAGAGCTTTTCCATCGTTGACTTCCACATATGTAGTCAATTTGATTTTTATATAATCCATTCGGTGAAGTCCATGTGTACAGTCGCCGCTTGTGTTGCTGGAAGAAGGTGTTTGAGATGAATAGATCATTGGTCTTGCAGAATTCTCTCAGTCTTTCTCCAGCTTCATTTCTGTTGCCAAGTCCATATTTTCCAACTACTTTGCCTTCTTCTTTGTTGCCAACTTTTGCGTTCCAGTCACCCATGACTATCAGGATATCCTGTTTGCATGTTCTGTCAATTTCAGCTTGTACTTGTTCATAGAACTCTTCAATTTCATTCTCTTCTGCAGCTGTTGTTGGGGTATATACTTGAATTATAGTTGTGTTGATAGGCAATCCTCGTAGACGAATAGAGATTAAGCGTTCGCTGACTGCATTGTATTTCATTACAGTTCTTGCAAGTTTCTTCTTTATTATAAATGCAACACCATTTCTTCTTTGTCTTTCATTTCCAGCATAGTAGACCATGTGATCATCTGATGCAAAGTGCCCCATGCCAGTCCATTTCAGTTCGCTGACACCCAACAGATCAAGTTGTACACGTTCCATTTCATTCTTGACCACCTCCATCTTCCCTTGGTACATGCTTCGTACGTTCCATGTTCCAATGTGAAAGACATCTTTACAGCTTCTGACTCTCATTTCATGCGCAATTAACAAGTGGTAATCATTTAGCAATTAACAAGTGGTAATCATTTTGAATATCCCCCGTCATTTCTTCCCTTTCCTCTCAGAACATAAGAACATAAGATCTGTTATACTGGGTCTGACGAAAGATCCATCAAGCCCAGTATCCCGTTTCCAGCAGCGGCCAGTCCAGGTCACAAGTACCTGTCAGGTTCCCAGAAGGTAGACAGATTCCACGCTGCTTATCCCAGGAGGTAAACAGTGGATTTCCCCAGTTCACTTTAATAATGGTTTATGGACTTTTCCTCCAGGAACTTGTCCAAACCTCTTTTAAACTGAGCTACACTAACAGCTTTTACTACATCCTCCAGCAATGAATTCCAGAGCTTGATTACCATGGATTGATTACTGTTACTCTTATCCACTCTCTCATCATTTCCCATCTAGACTATTGCAGCTTGCTCCTCACTGGTCTCCCATTGAACTTTCTATCTCCCTTTCAATCTGTCAGTGTCGCTGTGCTCACGTAACCCCTGTTTTCAAGTCCCTTCAGTGACTCCCTATCCATTTCCACATACACTTCAAACTTCTCCTACTGACTATAAGTGCATTCATTGTGTGGCCCCTCACTACCTCTCCTCTCTTCTTTCTCTCTAAACCCCTCCTCAACAACTCCGCACATCAAACAGATCGCTTTTATCTGTGCCCTTCACTTCCACTGCCAACTGCAGACTCTGCTCTTTCCAACTTGCTGCACGGTATGTCGGTACATCAGGCTCCATCTCTGGCCCTATTCAAATCCAGACTAAAACCTCACCTCTTCCAGGCTGTCTTTGGATCCTGACGCCCTCCTGTTTTCATCAATGTGTGTTTTAGTTATTTCCCTTAAAGAATTACCCCAGTTCCCTGTTTGCATCTTTGCAGATTGTAAGCTCTTTGAAGCAGGGACTCTCTCTTATGCGTATGTGTACAATGCTGCAGTTGCCCAGTGGTACATGTAGAGGCTGTTTTACACATAGAAAAAACCTGTTGATAAAATTACCCCATGGTGCACATACATATACTACTATTGATCGCTTATATAGCACTACAGGGCGTACGCAGTGCTGTACAGACACACACAAAGACAGTTCCTGCTCATCAAAGCTTACAATTTAATTAAGAGCAGACAAGACAAAAGATAAGGGTAGAATAGGGACGGGTAAGGAGACCCAAGAAAACAAGGGGTCAGGATCCAAAAGCAGCCTGAAAGAGGTGAGTCTTTAGAAGCAGCAAGGTGAAGACTCAAGCAGTCGTATAAGCACAGCACATGTGGAGGCCCCCAGGTGAATTGTTTGGAGAAAGCAGGGCGCTTGCATATATATATACAGTTCTGTGTTATAAATAGTGTTATCTACCTGTTCCAGTCACAAGATTTAACCGTTCCAAGTACACCTGTTCCCTGTTCTTCAGAAATGCGGCATATAAGAATAAATGAAGAATAAAAGACAGTGAACGCAAAATATGAGTCAGCAGCAGATGAAAAACAAGGAGGAGTTCTGACCTCCTCCTACCACCCAAATCAAGGGAAAGAGGAAGAAAGTGAAAAAAGAGCTAGGAATCAGAGTGAATGGGGCAGAGAGAGAGTGGATCAGGGCTGCATAAGGCGCAAGTACAGAAGGGCCGATATCAACAGTTATGTGCGCTTGTTCATTGTAAACCGTCTTGGAACAACGGCAGTATATAAAAAACTGTTAAATAAATAAAGTAAATCATCACTAGGCTTCCAGGAAAGTCAAAAAGAGTGAGTCCCTGAATGTAGCTGTGTGGACCGGGGGAGGGGGGAGCCGATTTGTTAGTTGAACAGGGCATGTTTCTGGCCTGGATCAGGGGATCAGTATGGGGCCTACGAGGTGCAACAAACTTACTTTCTCAGAAGACCAAAAACATAGTTACATCTCTGAAGGGGTGACAGGTTTTGAGGAGGGTGACAGCAGTTGGACAGGATTACAGGATTTGAGAAAGATGATAGGTGAATGGAACGGTGAATATAAAAACATAAGAGATGCCATACTAGGTCAGACCAAGCTCCATCAAGCCCAGTATCCTGTTTCCAGCAGTGGCCAATCTAGGTCACAAGTACCTACCAGTTTCCCCAGAAGACACAGGTTCCACAATGCTCATCCCGGAACAAGCAGCAGATTTCCTGGGACCTCTTTAATAATGGTTCATGGACCTTTCCTCCAGGAACTTGTCCAAACCTTTTTTAAAACCAGCTACACCAATAGCTTTTACTACATCCTCCAGTAACGAATTCTAGAGTTTCATTACACATTGAGTGAAAAAATATTTTCTCTTATTAGTCTTAAATGAGTTACGTTGTAGCTTCATTGTATGTCCCCTAATTTTTCTACTTTTTGATGGCGTAAACAACCAATCTACATTTACCCGGTCCATTCCATTCATTAATTAATAGATCTCTATCATATCTCCCTAGTTGAAAAGCCTTAACCTTTTAAGTTTTTCATCATAGGAATATCCTTCCATCCTCTTTACTATTTTGGTGGCTCTTCTCTGTACCTTTTCTAATTCTGCTATATCCTTTTTAAGATATGGTGACCAGAATTGCACACATTATTCAAGATGCCATGGAACGATACAGAGGCAATATAATATCCTTTGTCTTATTCTACATTCCTTTCCTTATAATACCTAGCATACTATTTGCTTTCTTAGCTGCCTTTGCACACTGGGTGGAGGGTTTCAACATATTATCCACGATGACACCTAAATCTTTTTCCTGAGTGGTGGTCCCTAATGTGGATCTTTGCATCGTGTAACCATAGTTTGGGTTGTTCTTTGCACTTGTCCACATTAAATTTCATCTGCCATTTGAACATTCAGTCTTTCCAATTTATCAAGGTCCTCATGCAATTTTTCACAATTCCCTTCTGTCTTAACAACTTTGAATAACTTTGTGTCATCTCCAAATTTGATCAACTCACTCATTATTCCCATTTCCAGGTCATTTATGAATATATTAAAAAGCAGCGGACCCAGCACAGATCCCTGGGGTACTCCACAATTCACCTTTCTCCATTGAGAAAATAGGCCATTTAGCCTTACTCTCTGCTTTCTATCTTTTAACCAGTTCCTGATCCAGAATACTACAGTGCCTCCAATCACATGACTTTTGAATTTGGCCAAGAGTCTCTCATGAGGGACCTTGTGAAAGGCTTTCTGAAAATCCAGATACACTATATGAACCGGCTCACCTTTGTCTACCTATTTATTCACATCTTCAAAAAAACATAACAGATTAGTAAGACAAGACTTTCCTTGGCTAAATCCATATTGACTTTCTCCCATTAAACCATGACTATCTACAGTACATGTTCAGTAATTTTATTCTTTATAATGGTTTCTACCATTTTGCCTGGTACTAAACTTAGGCTCATTGGTCTGTAGTTTCCCGGATCACCCCTGGAAACCTTTTTAAAAATTGGCGTTACATTGGCCATTCTCCAATCTTCAGGTACTACAGATGATTTTAATGATAGCTCACAAATTACTAATATTTATTTATTATTTATTACAATCTTTTATATACCGCGCTATTCGGTATCAGCGCGGTTCACATAAAACAGAATCAACAGAATAATAGACTATTCTGTGTTTACAGAAAACAGTTGAAAAAACTTGGGTAACATAGGGTAACTATATACAAATCTTAAGCATGTGGTAAACTATATGTCTGCAATCTCATATTTCAGTTCTTTCAACACCCTTAGATGTATACCATCCAGTCCAGATGATTTGCTACTCTTCAGTTTATCAAATAGTTGCAATATATCCGCCCAGTTTATCAATATTTCTTTCAATTTTTCCACTACATAACCTTTATATACCAATTCATGCACAGGTAACTTCCCTACATCTTCTTCAGTAAAGACCGAAGCAAAGAATTAATTCAGTTTCTCTGCTATGGCCTTCTCCTCCCTTAGTGCCCCTTTTACCCCTCTATCATCCAGTGGTCCAACTGACTTGCAGGTTTTTTGCTACCATGTACTTGAAAAAGATTTTATTATGTGTGTTCCATGGCAAGATTCTTTTCAAATTCTCTCTTTGCCTGCCTTATCAATGCCTTGCATCTAAATTGCCAGTGCTTATGTTTCCTGTTTTCATTTGGCTCCTTTTTCCATTTCCTGAAAGATTTGGGGAGGTTGGCAGAAGCTGGATGGGAAATAGATGAATGAGGGATTATTTACTTGTTTTATTAATCAACTACTAAAGTGCTCAAACAGCACAGGGTTTAACGTACAGTAAACATGTGATAAACTATTACCATTTGATAAAAATCACATGCTAATCACGTAGTACATGACTGGACAGGATCTGGGCAGATTAGAGGCGGTTAGTGGACATTGCCTGCACATTGAAATTAGCATGGATGTCATTAGCATATGCTAATCAATAGTGGTGCACGTACTGCCACCTCAGTGCACCCACGTTAATTGATGTTGCAGGTTTAGTGTGGTAAGGTACTTTCCACCTTACTGTTGGCATGTGCACTTTTTTGGGAAGGCTTCCAACACACCTCATCTGCTAATTTTTGGCATAAATGCGTGCTAAGATGCCAGTTCTTAGCGCAGTTTAGTAAGCATGCCCCTTAGTGATTTAAACAAAAAAAATTAATGCTCTGATACACATAGGAGGTGATTTCAGAAGAGTTGGGCACCATTTAGACATGTAAAAAGAATGCATGCATGAGCTGTGATTTTAGAAAAGGCTAATTAGTTCTACACAACAGTGGCAGCATACCGACATTTTAAAAGGAGCATGGGCGGATCTTTAGAAGTGTATGTATATTCCTTATAGATGCATATCTCAGTGTTTACACTCACTTTGCTCAACTTCTCATTTGGACCTAGGCTTTCAAGAGGCGTTTGAGGAGGGAATGGTGCTTATCTCTCAGGAGTTTAAAAACACTTCAGAATAGTAGATATGAGTTTGTTTATTTGAGCTGCTCTCAGATGTGGCGATTTTACAGAAACTACCAGTTACATACATGTAAGCCTCCTGCTCTACTTATGCGTGCAAAGCCACAAGCGATGCCACCTTTTGAACATTTTCCTTTATAAAACGATTTCTTCTGATGTGCTTGCTGCCACATATGCATTTTCTTTGCTGGTGTGAAACAGTTTAGAAAGGACTCTGTACTCAGCAAGCCTTTTATAAAATACTAGAAACCTGGAGCCCGATTCTGGGAGCGGGATGTCCATGCGTACCTGCCTAAGATGAGGCCATTAGGATACGATTCTGGTCCGTGGGAATAAAATGTTCCCACGGGAGCCAGAATCAGGCCAGAGGATGGCCCAGCATGCCCCTCGGGCCTGCAGGGACATGATCCCCACAGGTGCACCTGGCATCCATGGCTCCAACCCCCCTGATCCCCACCGCCCCACCCTAGGTTGGCCTGGATCAGGCGATGGGGATCCCCTCACGCCCTGCCCAGATCTTCTGAAATGTGTAGTCCATACCAACTTGGAGGTGGTATAAGCTGCACATCCCAGAAGGCCTGGCAGGATATACAGGGCCGTGACCTGAATCGGCCCTGTACATCTTGCTGGTCTTGCCTGCTCCCTCTCCACCCCGATCCTGCCCCCCGCTGGACCTCCCTGTCCTGAAGCTCAGGACATACAGGGAGAGCCAGTGGGGGAATAGGCTCTAGGCGGATTGTGGGGCTGCCCATCCCAGCAAGACATTCAGCCCCACAACCCACATTCCAGAATGAGGTCCGTAGAAGAGGATTGTGATGGAGCAATAGACCACCTCCTGCTCCAAGACCACTGACCGCAGTTTCCTGCCCGAGCACGCTCTCAGACCAAATGCCTGCTCAAAGAGCTACATTTCAGTTCACATTTGAAGGTTGAGTAGCTTACGCCCCGGAACACCCATGACATGCCCTATGCTAAGGGGTTAGCATCGGGGCATGTAAGGGAGAAGACTGGGGTATTCAGCAGCACTAACCAGGACTGTAAACTGTGTAAATGCCTTTCAAATATCGGGCCCTAAGTTTCTGGAGCCAGAGAGCAACGTTATACAGACAGATGTTTAAGTTGGTAAAGTCTGATGGTAGTAAGTCAATCAAGGACATACAGTACATAAGATGCATGCCATTTTTATGGAGATAATTCAAAGTTTCAATATTAGTTGTTATCGTGAAAAGGGGGAGGGGAGGAAATGAGGTTAAAAAACTGTAGATGCCAATGTAAAGCATCAGGGAACTCCACATGTGAGGGGACGGTAATTGGATAGTATGAAATTCCACTCTATTTTAGAAGGGGCCCGGATGTATCCTGGGGTTGAGGGGGGAGGAGCTACCTTTAATGGTGGAGCCTAGGTGAGCTCTTGGTGTTTCCATAGTATGGGCAAGAGGAAGGGGATGGTGGCCTCTAAATCTGCTGTGGTTGCCACTGCCAACTCTTCTCTGCCTTTGTCTGATCAGCCGACACTGGATTCTTTTCTCACTCGATTGCACTTACAGTGAGAAACCTCCGGTGCAGGCCCAGCGGTCTTGACCCTGATGTTGGGGGACATGGCATCGAGTGCAGGCGAAGAACGATCTCTTTTCCCGGGGTGGCGGATTCCTTCGATGCCGCCAGCTGCCATTGTGTTGGATCAACTGGGGTTCCCCATAACACCGGTGGGTGTATTGGGTATACCTTTATTTGGCAGGCAGTCCTCCAATGAGGTCGCCGGAGCTTGAGTTGCACCGTGGGAATGACAACCGGCAACTGAGGAGATGGCTTGGAGTGGTGGGGCCGTGGCAGCTGGCTCCAGAGTCTTTGGAGAGACATCTACTGATTTTGCTTTGAAAGTTTCTGGTGTTGCTTCAAGTTTGCTCCCTGCTCCTTCTGGGTTTCCCTTGGTCAGATCCGTGAAGATGTCTTTGGATGCTATATGGGCGCCGTTTTCCAGCTTAATGAGGTTTTAATTCCACAAGTGAGAACTTACAGGTGCAAGTTCAAGGTAACACAGTGGCTATATCTAAGAATGTTGCAGATTTGGGTGGGGTACAAAATGCTGTGTCTGCTTTGGAAAAGAAAACTGAAGCCATGGGGACATGCTCAGATGGCATTCTGAAAGACCTTACATCGATTAGCTATAAGTTAGAGAATTTGGAAAATGCCACTTGATTATTGAATTTGAGGTTGGTAAACCTTCCCAAAGGATATGTTTAAGGTCTATCTTACAAATGTTCTCGGAGTGTCTGTTGAATCTCATCCCCCGTTGACACGGTTTTTACTATCTTCCTAGTGGTAGGAAGTCATTGGGTACTTTTGAGGGGCACCTGGACAGCAGATGGATACTTTGAATGTTTCCGCTCTTCTGGAGACTTTGGATCAACATCAGGTTGTTTCTACCACATTATTAGTTACCTTTGCTTTGTCTACTGACCGGGAATGGACATTGAAAATGTATTTTAAGAAGTGAAATTTTATTTATTTATTTAACAGGTTTTCTATTGTGGTGGCGAGACAGGTATAGAGCCCAAAGAAAGTGTGGAAAAACAGCCTTTTACCTCTGGGCAGAAGAAAGGTTCAGGGAGTTTAAGGGTTAAAGCTCTAACCAAAGAAAAAAACTCTGTGCACAGAGATGTAGAGAGTGAGCCACGCCCTTGCTCCATGGTGACCAGGGGAGGTGTCGAGGGAAGCCTGGGGGTGGAGTCTGAGGCTATAGGGCAGCCCGAATCATATAAGCAGGGAGAGTCTTCCAGAGAAGGGGGAACAAAAGGAGGAGGAGGAGTGAAAGGAGAGAGACCCGGAAGAAGGAAGGCAGGAGGAGATTGTGTCCGTGGGCGGAGTCCAGGAGGGAAATCCTCTGAGGAGGAGACGTTCCCTAGCAGGCTGGACACTAGCAGAGAATCTCTTGAAACTACAGGAAGTAAGGAGATTAGGAGGACACGTGTAAGAGAAAAGTGCTCTATCAGAAGCCTCAAAGGAGATCCTTATTGCATGCAGCATTCAGACAACTCAAGCCCTGAAGTCAGCCTAGCTGGTACGAAGAGTACAGCTGGCTTGGAATGCAGGAGAGTTGATTCTGGGGGAAATGCTGGTGGAAGGCAAGGAACAGGAATCTCTGTGAGAGAGTCTGTGGAGAAGGTTCTACCTGTGGCACAGCCTGAGAGAAGACAGGTTGCTGGGAACAAGGTGATTCCCTTGCAAGTTTTAAAAGGTTTATTAAAAAAGAAAGATCTCCTATATCCTTCCCCTGCAACTCAGCGTAGTGAGGATTCCCAATGGGAACAGGTTTTGAAATTGTTGGAGCAGTTGAAACCTGCCGTTAGAGACACTGAGGCCAGCCAGGTGCTAATTGAAGCAAATGAGGAAAGTATGGAAGTAGAAGAATGCCTTTCAGAAAGTGTATGTTCTGATGTTGAAATGGATTGCTCTTACTGTGTGAGTCAGAAGAAGTAAAAGCTGTATGGGTTTTTAAAAGTAGTGAAAAGCCAGAAGCTTTGGAAAGTTTATGACCTGCTGGAAATTTGGTTAATTGAAGCACTAATGTTGAGCTAGTCAAGACAGGCTCAAAGAAGGCTATGAATGCTGGAAGTTAAAAGACAATATTTGCAGCTTGAAAGTGAAGAATGCCAATGTCTTTAAAAAGGAATGATACACGGGTTTAGCAGCTGGTAACCAGGAAGCCAAGGTGCTGTGCAGAGCCCTGAGTGATACAGATTTGTGCTATACCAAGCCTGGGACCTAAGAATGTAATCTTGACTGAAGGCAAGGTTTATTGCTTCGTTTAAAACAAGCTGTTTGAAACGGCTAATGCCTGAACTGTACTGTAAAGTTTGTTTTTCCTTTTTGAATGGAGAAGTATCCCATTTTTTTGTTCTGGTTATATCTGAACTGCTGACAAAGAAGTTCAATGGTTAAGTAGAAAATAAAATTCCTGTTACCTTTGAAACCCTCGGCTGTTTTGGTTCTTACCACACAACTACATTATTGAGAAGCCTCAGCATTGGGAATTCAGGTGATAAGGGACATAAAGAGGTACGCCCACTACATATAGGCAACCGCCTAACCCGTAGAGGGCGCTACACTATATCGCCTTATCATTAATTCAAGGCAGTTTACAGAGAACATCACAGCAAAACAACTTTTATATAAAACAGGGTATAGAACTTGGAAAAGAAGTGGGATACAATGGGTATCTTTAAAAATTATAAACTATATACATTTACATGAGTACAGAAGCATTTATAAATATGCTGGGTTTGACCGAATAATATATATTGGTATGTCCTGGGGTTGGGCCATTATGTTCCATGATTTGATGGGCTTTTTTTCAGGTCAGATATGTGTGATCATTATTCTTCTGGGGTGGGACCATAGTATTCCATAAAGAGCTGAGTCTTTATAGCTTTCCTACAGTCCGATAGGTCTTTGATTGATCATATTGAGGCGGATAGATCATTCCATAGCTGGGGAGCATATAAGGAGAAGGCTCTCTTGCAAGTAGATTATCTTGCTGTTCTCATACTTGTGGGGATTTCCAGGACGTTGTTATCAGCTGCTCTTCTTGTTCTGGTCTGATGTGTTTTCTTGATCATTGGCTGCAGGATCAGAGGAGATAGGCTGTTGATTATTTTGAAGATTATTGTTAAGTTCTTGTATTTGGAGCGTATGGTGACCAGGAGCCAGTGTAGTTGGTAGAGTGTTGGGGTTATATGGCTGTATTTTGCTGTTCTGGTAATGATTCTTGCTGCGGTGTTTTGGACCAGTTGCAGGGGGAGTATTGTTTTCTTGGGAAGGTCTTGGTAGATTACGTTGCAATAATCTATTATGGGTGTTACTATAGCTTGACATATGGTTCTTTTTATTTGTGGTTGGAAGCTGAATTGCTGGTAGAAAGTAACTCCGAGGTATTTGACTTCTTGTTTGGTAGTTAGGATGTAGTCTAGAATCCCTATTGCGTCTGGTGAGGAGAACATAGTATTCCTGGTGATATGAAGCAATTCCGATTTCTTGAAGTTTATTGAAGTTTTTTGAGTCAATTTGTCATTGTTTTAAGGCAGCAGTGATTTGTGAATAGTCTGGTTGTCTGGTGTTTATGGGGGGTGAATACCATGATATCATCTGAGTATATCCTGTAATGAATGTTGAGCTATTTTATGATGTTGCATATTTGTTGAATGTATATATTGAAAGCAGTGCTGCGAGGGCCGAGCCCTGTGGAACCCCTTGTTGTTGGGTGAAAGGCTGGACTGTTGGTTTCTAGAACTCACTTGCTGATTACGGTGGGATAGGTATGAGGTAAACCATTCCAGTACTGTACCATGGATCCCTGTGTCATGAAGTCTTTGTTGCAGGGTATTGTGATTAACAGAGTCAAATGCAGCAGTGATATCTATGAAGCTTAGGATGAAGCCTTCCTGTATATTATCTATGCCCTTTACAAGGGTGTCCATAAGTGATGTAATTAGTGTTTCTACACTGTGATTTTGTTTGAATCCATACTGGTGAGGGTCCAATGGGGCATAGTTGTCTATGTGGTCCTGTAGTTGCTGCTGCACTACTTTTTTCAATTATCTTGGCACAAAGATCGGGATTATATCTACCCTAGCCCAAGCTTTTGGCATCTTGAGCCAGCACCTCACTGTACTGTACTTTTAACTCTAAAACTTTTTTTGTTTGTTTGTTTGTTTAAATATCACACACACACTGAAAGAAACATCTATGTTGGCTGTTACAGCTGAATGCTTACAGGCACACTAGTCAAGATACCGCAGGGCTGCTGGTGTGCGGAGACATCCCTTCTCTAAGCTCAGTCAGAAGAAAGACAGAGGTCCAAGGGAGCAAGCTGGAATTGTCATCTGTGTTAAAAAGGCAAACACCTCTCAGAGGTTTTCTAAGTACTGAGCCTTTAATGTGTTCAGCTACAGGTTCTTGAACCTGGGAGATCTCCAAAATCCTTCAGGAGCAAATTACTCTTTAAAATAAAATAAATTCAGATATGTAAAAAAAATAAGGCCAATTTCTGAGGCACCTTAAGGCTCAGCTGTTCTTCAAGAAGAGGGGAAACATTAAATGTTCTGTATCGGGGGCGATAGAGAAGAAAGTGAAGGTGATAATCAGGGAATATCAGAATCCAATATACCCAAAGAGTGGGAAAACCCAGGAGGAACTGTCTTTAAAGAAAACAAGCAGATCTTAGTAATCCAATTTAGGAAGATAAGAGTCTGCTACTGCCACCGTCCTTTAACTGGACAAACGTCTTCCTTGAAGTGTCAGCCCCAATCCTAGAGAGGTCACCCCAGTGGGCCTGCAGCCTAATGTACTCCTGAATTGGCTGAGTGGATTTCTGAGCAAACACATGGACCAGCCGAATTGATTTTCAGGTCTCTAACGTAATTATCTAGCATTGAGTCAGTTGAACACATTTACAAGCTGCCGGTCAGCTAACAACAGCTGTTACAGCGAGCACCTCACCTTCTTTCAGTGCAGCTGTGCAAATCTTGTTTTTAAATCTTTCAGAGCAATAAATAGTTTTTTTTATTACATCATAACTGAGAGTTTGCATCTTTAACCTTAAGGAAAGTTATAGAGAGATTATTGGAGCTTTTCTGCACTACTCCATTAAACTGGAAATAAAGGGGCCCTTTTACTAATGGTTGACGCACGTCAATGAAGTTAACATTTTTATTTATTTTTATTTGCGGATATTTTTATACCGCCCCTTCCAGAGATCAAGGGTGGTTTACATTGTAACAATTAAACTAGAACAATTACATGGAACAATATTTTAAAACTTTATACATAGAACAGTGTAGTAGAGGCGTCAACTCAAAATATTTACATAGAGTGGTACTGGTAAGGACCACTTTGTACTATTTACAGTGTAGGGGGGCTGGAAAGAGGGGGATGAAAGGAGGGGTAGGCAAGGGAATGTGGGCGAAACTGCTCTAGGGGGTATGTTTACTAAACGGCGCACAAGTGCGCGGCGCACAATAGCGTGCACTAAGGTACCTTAGCGCACGCTAATGATGCATTTTTGTGCCCCGCACATGTGCGTGCCGCACTAACGGGCCCACTCATGTGCGCAGCGCGAAAATGAGCGATAGAGGCGTGGAAAGGCTCCCGGAGGGCGGAGAAAGGCTCCCCAGGGGCGGAGAGACGGGGTCAATGGGTGGAGAGTGGGAGGGGAGAGGCTCCCCGCACAGGAGCGGGGCTGAAATTCGAGTAAAAAAATGCCGCGAGTGAAAACCTCGCGGTAGAGCTGATTTAAAGGGAAGAGAAACCATTTCTGTCAGCAATGTACAGCAAAACCGGGGAAACCTACAAAAAAGTGAGCAGTGTGATACATGTGCACGGAACAAAAAGGCAAATAAACATTAAAAATGACCCCAACAAAATATAAGAAAATTATAATCTAGCTGGGCAATAGTGATAGTAATGGGAAACATCAAAAAACACAACAAAGAAAGCCCCAAAAAATAAATATGAATTTTAGAAGGGTCTACGCTCCGTCCCCATACAAGGTGAATGATCCCACAGTGAAATAGCACTGATCAGGGTTTCCCTCTCCATTGGACAGGTTACCTATGGCATGCACATTTCCACAACAGCAGGGCGGGCAGGTCGGAATGGGCAATTGGACAGATGCTGGGAAAGGGGATACAGAGGGCTGCAGGCGGCACATGCTGTGGTGCAGCTGGGTCACAGTACGGACTAGGCAGATGCCTAGATGCACTTAGGAATGCTAAAACTGAACAGCAGCCAGACAGCAACTGATGAGGGCCCAACATGGCCACGAGAGTGTTTATCACAGTGTCACAGGGGATAGTACCCAGCAGGTACACCCAAGGGCACGGAACATTGGCAGGCGGTGATTGGGGGACGTGCGGACAGATATGCAGGCACCCCTACCCCAGAACCTGCACTATAGGCAGCCGCCTACCCACACACAGGATGGCCTGAGACTGCGTACCACCAGCACCACCAGCAGAAGGGCGTCAGCATGGTGGCACAGGGGTACAGTCATGGTATCATCAGGAAATGCACTGTCTCTGTGGCAACACGGTGGTGCAGTGCACACAACCAGTGTGTTAGGAGACAAAAAGTCACAGGTTCAAAGCCCAGCTGGGGCTCCTGCCAATCCAGTTCACATATTTTTCCCACAACTAAACCGTGATAGTAAGGGCAAACCTTTATTGCTGAGAACATACGCATGGTTAATACGCCTATATTTTACCCCACCGAGCACAGACACCATAAACAGGCACATTACCTAGAGCAGAGTCTCCCAAATGCAGTCCTGGAGGGCCCCACACCATTCTGGTTCCATGCTGCTTCTAATAAAGATGCCTGTGCTGCATATCTATGCACCACCCCCATGGTATACAGATGTAGCTCATGCATATTCATGAGGGACAGCATGAAAACCCGAACAGTGTTTGCCACACCAGGACTGTAGTTGGGAACCTCTGCCATAAAGCAGCAGCCAACAGGGGCAGACACACCCACACCCACACCCACACCCACAGGCCCCATTGGCCAATGCCTCCTGGAGAGGCAGGACATTGGGCCCTGCGTGCATCTCCCAATAATAGCACTTGCATACCTTAGCAATGCCACCTTACACCTGGGTATACGGTACACAGCTATCAAACGTTTCCTATGATTACTGGCAGATAGCAAGTCCTACGTTAAGCACAGTTTGCTCATTGAGCTCCATCATAACACTCTTTCTGATGTCTGTGGTGTGTGCTTCAGGTCTGGTCTCTGACAGTGTTTACCACCGTGGGGAGTGACCCCCAACAGTATTGCGTACCATATCCATGCCTGTACTGTGCCCAGGACTGGTGTGGTGGGCAGAGCTGCTAAACTCCTCTATAGTAGCACAATGCTGGCATAGGTGTGGAAGTGTGTGTCTGTCTATACCAGTGGTTCTGAACCAGTCCTCCTTGAACCCCTAGGCCAGTCGGGTGTTCAGGATAGCCCTAATGAATATGCATGAGATATATATGCATTAGAGATATCCTGCCAACCTGACTGGTTTGTGACCCTCTAGGGCTGGATTTGGAGACTCCTGCCTTACACCTCTGTCATTTAAGATTGTGAGTGGGCAAGGTGCAGATCTCCAAGACATCTAAAAGGTTAGATAGAATTTGTCACATGCCTCTTTGCTTCTCACCACCACCAAAATATTGTCTATTAGACAACTTTTTGGTGGTGGTGAGAATTGAGGAGGCATGTGACACATTCTATCTACCATTTTGATGTCTAGGACATCTGCACCTTGCCCACTCACAATCTTAAATGACAAAGGTGTAAGGCAGGGGTCTCCAAATCCAGCCCTAGAGGGCCACAAACCAGTGAGGTTGGCAGGATATCTCTAATGCATATATATCTCTTGCATATTCATTAGGGCTATCCTGAACACCCGACTGGCCTAGGGGTTCAAGGACTGGTTCAGAACCACTGGTCTATACAGTGTGTGGTGGCTGCAAACACCTTCCACAGCCCACACTGCCAGCACTGTTGCCAGTATTGGCGTGCCAATGTGCATAATGAGGAGCAAGGTACCATGGGTATAGCCCAGACAGGGTGGCCTGGCCAGGATGCATCTGCACAGGGCATAGGGCACTGGCTGGGATATTTTAGTGCCCGGCCACCATCTACACAGACAGTGTGACCTCAGTACGTCCTGCTGGGAGATCACTCTCACCCTGACTGTGCAGTGACGACAGCATGGCTAGGCACCCCCATAGTGCTATATAGTATTTCTCTTATGTGATATTTATGGGTTTCCTTTTGGGGTCCAGTCACTGATTTATCTGCTTGTTGTGTATGCTGACATCCCAGGTCTGGGTGCATGCATTTCCACCAGTAACATGCACTATGGACTAGCTAGCAGACTGCATCTGGTATGTGTCTTGATGGAGTGCCTTGCAGGGTGCAGCAGCTGAAGGCTTGCTGCAGGAGAATATCAGATAGTGGCGGGGTGCAGCTTAGCATATCCAGGCCTAATGTCTGTCTGCTATTGTGTTATGGATGTGTACAGAGCTGCATTGACTGCCCTGTAGGGTGTCTGTTCCCCCAGCAAAACCGGGGTTGAGGGTCACCTCTACTGCCACCATTGCAGGGAGGTAGAATGTGGATCTGTTGATGAGAGACCCTGTTTACCACCCTCAGCCCTGGAGAAGAAGGGTGGCGGTACATAACCCTTCTAGGGGTCCATGGGGGCTACACCTGACTGAGAGAGACAGATACATCCAAAGTTTTTCTGCAGAAACCACCTATCTCACACATTAACACTGCTTTGGACCTCCAGCATTGCCTATTTTTGCTATGGAAGGTGCTGTGGATCTGGTGCTGGGCGCCTTACCGCACCCTCAGGGTGAGCACAGTACCCGCACAATGTGACGGTGTGTAGCTACTCTGTGCCAGTAAAACACACGGTCAGTACCCCCTACCAGGCCGAGGTGCTGTGGGGGTGCACATGGTCAGTTCCCCCTACCAGGCCGAGGTGCTGTGGGGGTGCATACCCCATCTTGTGTTTATCTGTGGACAGCTGATTTGCATGTGCAGTGCATCATGGGTACGGGTGTGCTAACCCTATCCTGGTGACCACAGCAGACTGTCTGTGTGGTGACGTGCACTCCCTCTGCAGCCAGCCAGGGGCTTGCTAGCAGCTATAGAGCTGTAGCCCAATGGTTACTTCACTGCCTGAGGAGTCACAGGTTGTGGTTTCAAACCCACAGTGGGGTTATTTGATAGGGCTGTCCAAATCATTATTTAGTTTTAATGTACATTATTCCTGCCAGCAAAAACACCCTCAGCGTACTGTACCCATAAGGTGCCTCAGAGGGCGATTTATAGGGCGCCCTATAGGGCACCTTATGGTTACCGTCCATATAAGGTGCACTATACATTATCCTATGGAGCAACCTATAGGGTGCCCTATAGGGGACATTTTAGGGTGCTGTGGCAGACAGTGCACTTTATAATGTGCCTTATGGAGTGCCTTATAGGGTGCCTTATGCAGCACCTTATGTTACAATACTTTGAGGGTGTGTTTGCTGCCAGCACTAAGTAAAATAAAAAAAAAGCCCCCCACAGCACTATTGCCTATAGCAGGTAATGCCCAAGCCAGCCCTCTTCATTAGGCACAGTGGGGGATTGAACCCATGACTCCTGCATCATTGGTCAGTGCTCTAACCATTGTGCTCCACTGCTGTTTTTCCTTTCATATCAGTGCACCTACTTATGATTTTCATTCCTTAAACTGCACAGTGCTGCCATCATAAACAGTGCTTTGACCTTGTGGAAACTCATACGGCACCCTATAAAGCGCCCTATAGGCAACATTCTAGGGTGCCTTGGCGGACAGGGCACTTTAAAATGTGCCTTATGGGGCGCCTTATGTTAACACGCTTTGAGAGTGCATTTGCTAATAGTAGTACTTAAAATAAAAATATATTGCCTCCTAAAGCAATCTTGCCCATAATAGGTACTGCCTCAGCCAGCCTTCTTCATTGGGCACAGAGGGGGATTGAACCCATGATCCCTGCACCACTGGTCAGTGTCTTAACCATTGTACTGTGGCTCTGTTCCTGTGCTTATGCATCAGCGCGCCACTTATGCTTCCCGTGCAGCTTTTTCATGTGCTAATGTGCGGGGCGCACTTGAGCGCCGCGCACATTAGTGCATGATTAATCCCGGTATTGCTTTTTTCAGACAGAAACGCCCACTCCTTATATGGCATCCGCACACTAGCGCAGCCCGCACATTACTGGGGTTTTAGTAAACATATCCCCAGGTGTTAGTGTAGGGTTCTCTAAATAGGTGCGTTTTTAGCTCTCTGCGAAATGACTGAAGGTCCTTGTTTCCTCTTAATGTATCTGGTAGGTTATTCCATTGAAAGGGTGCTACGTATGTAAATGCCCTGTTGCTTGTAGCTTGTTTTGTATTGCATATGGTATGTGGTATTTTCAGAGTGTTTTGATTGGGTGTTTTTCTGGTTCTATCCGGGGGTTGTATTTTTATAAAAGTGGAAAGGTGGGAGGGGGGCTATGTTGTGTATTTATTTGAACGTTGTCATAATTATCTTGTAATGAACTCTCGCTGAAACTGGGAGCCAGTGAAGCTCGATTAAGATGGGTGTAATATGGTCTGAGAGCCGTGCTTTCATTATTATCCTAGCAGTGACATTTTGAGCCAGTTGAAGTATGTGCAGAGTTTATTTTTTTAATTCCTTGTAAGAATGCAATGCATTAAGTGCCATTGCGCCCATACAAATAAAAGAGCTGTGAGCACTTAACGCACATTAAAACCTTTAGTAAAAGGGCCCCAGAGACTTAAATTAAATCTAAAATCATTGTGAACAATGAAAAAAAATCCAAATGGCACTATCATGAAAGCACATTTTAAGAAGATGGGGCATTTTCAAAGGCATTTACATGGTTTGCAGACGTGCAAACCGTGTAAATGCTGCTCTACGGGATATTCAGTGGTACTAACATGGCTGAAAATCCCTGCGTGCTACTGCTACACTCCCCAATGCTAAGCGGTTAGTATTGGGGTGTCCTACGGCAGAGTGGAGGCAGCACCCATCACTAATATTGAGCCACTGTCCAGTCAGCGATACAGGGTGAAAGTCAGGTGCAAGCAACCCTGGTCTAACTTTCGCCATGTTAGCGCTCAGTATCGCCACTGCCCATTTAGCCTCACCGGAAGCCTGCGATGTGGACTTGTACGTGACTTTAGTGTAGGTGTCTTCTGGCATGGAGTTTGGATTGCAGGCAGAGTATAATTTCTGTGGATATTTTATAATATACCCACCATCACGCATATCTTACACTCATACATTTATGCCAGTTCTTGAGATGGCATAAATTTACATGTGTTTATTTTGGCCAACATTTCTGCTGAATTTCTCCAGGTTTAAAGACAAATAGGGGTATGTTTACTAAAACCCGTTATGGTGCGCGGCGCGCTAGTGTGTGGATGCCATATAAGGAGTGGGCGTTTCAGGCTGAAAAAAGCAAAACCGGGATTAATCATGTGCTAATGTGCACGGCGCTCAAGTGCGCCCCGCACATTAGCGCATGCGAAAGTTGCGCGGGAAGCAGAAGTGGCGCGCTGACGTACAAGCACAGAAACAGAGTCACAGTATAATGGTTAAGACACTGACCAATGGTGCAGAGATCATGGGTTCAATCCCCCACTGTGCCCAATGAAGAAGGCTGGCTGAAGCATTACCTGTTATGGGGAAGATTGCTTTAGGAGGCATTTTATTTTTATTTTAATTACTACTACTAGCAAACGCACTCTCAAAGCGTGTTAACATAAGGCGCCCCATAAGGCACATTTTAAAGTGCACTGTCCGCCAAGGCACCCTAGAATGTTGCTTATAGAGTGCTTTATAGGGTGCCGCATGAGGTACCGCAAGGTCACAGCACTGTTTTTGATGGCAGCACTGTGCAGTTTAAGGAATGAAAAGCATAAGTAGGTGCGCTGAGATGTAAAGACAAACAGCAGTGAAGCGCAATGGTTAAGACACTGACCCATGATACAGGACTCATGGGTTCACTCCCCCACTGTGCCTAGTGAAGAAGGCTGGCTGAGGCATTGCCTGTTATAGGTAATATTGCTGTAGGGGGCATTTTATTTTTATTTTAATTAGTGCTTCCAGCAAACACACCCTCAAAGTATTGTAACATAAGGTGCTGCATAAGGCGCCTCATAGGGTACCCCAGAGGGCACATTTTAAATCTCTGGTTTTTCTTCAGATCGAATAAATCTTTCGCCTTAAAGTGCACTGTCCGCCACGGCACCCTACAATGTTGCTGAAAGGGTGGCCTATAGTGCGCCATATAGGGTGCCCTATGAGGCACAGCAAGATCAGAGCACTGTGTTTGATGGCAGCACTGTGCAATTAAACGCATGGAAATCCTAAGTAGGTGCGCTGACATGCAAGGAGGAGCAGCAGTGTAGCACAATGGTTAAGGCACTGACTGCTGATACAGGGGTCATGACTTTGCTCCCCAATGTGCCTAATATGTAAGGCTGGCTGAGGCATCAGCTTTGCAATGTACGTATTGTTTCCTGCAGCACTTTATTTGTATTTTATTAATTGCTGCCAGCAAACACGCACTCACATGCCGTAACTGAAGGTGCCGCATAAGGCACCCTATAAGGCACTCCATAGGGCACATTATAAAGTGCACTGTCCGCCATGGCACCCTAAAATGTCCCCTATAGGGCACCCTATAAGTTGCTCCACAGGATAACGTATAGTGCACCTTACATGGACGGTAACCATAAGGTGACCTATAGGGCGCCCTATAAAGCGCCCTATGAGGCACCTTATGGGTACAGTACAATGAGGGTGTTTTTGCTGGCAGCAATAATGTACACTAAAAATAGATAATGCTTTGGGCAGCCCTAACAAAGAACCCCACTGTGGATTTGAACCCACGACCTCTGGTTCCACAGGCAGTGAAGTAACCATTGTGCTACAGCTCTATAGCTGCTAGCAAGCCCCTGGCTGGCTGCAGAGGGAGTGCATGTCACCACACAGACAGTCTGCTGTGGTCACCAGGATAGGGTTAGCACACCCGTACCCATGATGCACTGCACATGCAAATCAGCTGTCCACAGATAAACACAAGATGGGGTATGCACCCCCACAGCACCTCGGCCTGGTAGGGGGAACTGACCATGTGCACCCCCACAGCACCTCGGCCTGGTAGGGGGTACTGACCGTGTGTTTTACTGGCACAGAGTAGCTACACACCGTCACATTGTGCGGGTACTGTGCTCACCCTGAGGGTGCGGTAAGGCGCCCAGCACCAGATCCACAGCACCTTCCATAGCAAAAATAGGCCATGCTGGAGGTCCAAAGCAGTGTTAATGTGTGAGATAGGTGGTTTCTACAGGAACACCTTGGATGTATCTGTCTCTCTCAGTCAGGTGTAGCCCCCATGGACCCTTAGGAGGGTTATGTACCGCCACCCTTCTCCTCCAGGGCTGAGGGTGGTAAACAGGCTCTTCCATCAACAGATCCACATTCTACCTCCCTGCAATGGTGGTAGTAGAGGTGACCCTCAACCCCGGTTTTGCTGGGGGAACAGACACCCTACAGGGCAGTCAATGCAGCTCTGTACACATTGTCACGATGCGGGCACTAATAAAGTTGGTTTTAAGAAAAGAAATCCTGTTTTAGAAGAACTAGATGTGCAGTTACCTTCAGGCACAGCTAGAGGGAGCAGGAACAGACATACTGGTCTTAATGAACCTAATCTCACTGATGACCTGCAGCTGAAAGGGAACCAGGAAGTCAGCAGTAACGGTTCACTTTATAAGCCAGAGCAGAATGCTTCTGGAGAGCAGTGGCATAAGGAGTGGCATAAGCAGCAGTGGCATAAGCAGAGGAAGCAGTGGACACAGCAGGAGCTGAGGAAAGAGGAGAAAGAGGAAGAAGGAACTGGAGCTGGACTAGAAGGAGAAACAGCAGAGAAGCCTGGAGGCTATCAAGGACATAAGCCTGATTGCTGTGAAAGAAGCCAAGCTGGAAGCTGGAGGAGAAACAGACCTCACAAGGTGGGAAGCCAGAAAGCCCAAACTGGACCTGTTGTGCAAGGGGAGTTTGGTGGAAGTTGCTCCAAGGTGAGAGGCTCTGCCACGCCTAGTTCCTATACTCTGCCTGTTTGTGACATAGAGAGAAGAAAGCTAAGAACCAGAGAGGGAGGTTCTGACAGAAGCTTATCTCTAGAGGATCATTGTCCAGTTTCACCTATTCAGAGGGAAAAGCAGTTTTATAAGCAACAGAAGTTTTTACTCAGTGAGCCCAGGTATGAGGCATTGAACATTAACTGTAATGATTGTACTGCTAAAAGCTATGCTAAAAGAAGGATTCCTCCTAAGGGAAACAAGAGTGCAGACTGGTTCACTAATTTTTTACCTCATGTATATAGCATATTCCATGTAAATAGTTCATGTATATAGTTCAGCCCCTGTTATCCAAGTTTATATTCCTGTTCGATGTAAAACCAAACAGAATGTGTGTATTGGTCACTTTGTTATACTGTAAACCGCGCTGATGCCGAATAGTGCGGTATATAAGCAACTGTAATAAATAAATAAATAATAAAAATAAACTACCGCCAGCCTTAAGAGTCCCTGGTTATGTGAAGCCAAACTCCCAAGTAGTAGAGTACCATGCTGAAATAGACAGGGACAGTGGAAGCCCTTTGAATCAGTATAGGGGAGAGGAATTGATGGAAGTGGATTCTCCCAGCACTATTCCCTCACCTTTGCCTGAGGAAATGGAATGTGATTGGTGCACTGCCTATGCTCCAGAGTGTGTATGCTCCACAGAAGAATAAATGAAATATAAGTTGATGTTTATTATACTGAATATTACTTTGAAGAAAACCTGCTTTAAACTGTGAAGTAACAGTTAACTAGCCAGTGAATATTGGTACCTTTTAAAACAAAGGACTGTTTCTGTTATCTAAAATATCTCTTAGTTGAACCTTGCTTTAAATGGGAATAAAAGCCTTTATTACCCTACACTTGGACTCTTTGTTCTTTAACAGCGCTACCTAGTGGCGTATAATCTTTGTGTCACCGGCAACCGAGTGACAACATCCATAACACAATAGCAGACAGACATTAGGCCTGGATATGCTAAGCTGCACCCCGCCACTATCTGATATTCTCCTGCAGCAAGCCTTCAGCCGCTGCACCCTGCAAGGCACTCCATCAAGACACATACCAGCTGCAGTCTGCTAGCTAGTCCATAGTGCATGTTACTGGTGGAAATGCATGCACCCAGACTTGGGATGTCAGCATACACAACAAGCAGATAAATCAGTGACTGGGCCCCAAAAGGAAACCCATAAATATCACATAAGGGAAATACTATATAGCACTATGGGGGTGCCTAGCCATGCTGTCGTCACTGCACAGTCAGGGTGAGAGTGATCTCCCAGCAGGACATACTGATGTCACCCTGTCTGTGCAGGTGGTGGCCGGGCACTAAAATGTCCCAGTCAGTGCCCTATGCAGATGCATCCTGGCCAGGCCACCCTAGCTGGGCTATACCCATGGTACCTTGCTCCTCATTATGCACATTGGCACGCCAATACTGGCAACAGTGCTGGCACTGTGGGCTGTGGAAGGTGTTTGCAGCCACCACACACTGTATAGACAGACACACACTCCCACACCTATGCCAGCATTGTGCTACTGAAGAGGAGTTTAGCAGACCTGCCCACCACACTAGTCCTGGGCACAGTACAGGCATGGATATGGTACACAATACTGTTGGGCGTCACTCCCCAGGGTGGTAAACACTGTCAGAGACCAGACCTGAAGCACACACCACAGACATCAGAAAGATTGTTATGATGGAGCTCAATGAGCAAACTGTGCTTAACGTAGGACTTGCTATCTGCCAGTAATCATAGGAAACATTTGAAAGCTGTGTACCATATACCCAGGTGTAGGGTGGCATTGCTAAGGTATGCAAGTGCTATTATTGGGAGATGTACGCAGGGCCCAATGTCCTGCCTCTCCAGGAGGCATTGGCCAATGGGGCCTGGTGGTGTGGGTGTGGGTGTGGATGTGTCTGCCCCTGTTGGCTGCTGCTTTATGGCAGAGGTTCCCAACTCCAGTCCTGGTGTGCCAAACACTGTCTGGGTTTTCATGCTGTCCCTCATGAATATGCATGAGATACATCTGCATACCATGGGGGTGGTGCATAGATATGCAGCACAGGCATCTTTATTAGAGGCAGCATGGAACCTGAATAGTGTGGGGCCCTCCAGAACTGCATTTGGGAGACTCTGCTCTAGGTAATGTGCCTGTGCTCAGTGAGGTAAGACATAGGCGTATTAACCATGCGTATGTTCTCATCAATAAAGGTTTGTCCTTACTATCACAGTTTAGTTGTGGGAAAAATATGTGGACTGGATTGGCAGGAGCCCCAGCTGGGCTTTGAACTTGTGACCTTCTGTTCTTGCACATACTGCCTGTGTGCACTGCACCACCGTGTTGCCACAGATATGCTGCGTTCCCTGGGGAGTCCATGACTGTACATCCGACAGGGACTCTTCGTTGCAGTGCACGGCACCCACCTGGACAGGGCTAGGCCATGGTCTGCTGTGGTCCCCAGCTGCTGCCACCTCCACCACCAGTACCGCTCCATCCTTAGATTGGAGACAGCATAAACCCTGAAGGATTTGTGGCCCTCCAGGACTGCATTTGGGGGAATCTGCTCTAGGTAATGTGCATGTTTCTGGTGTCTGTGCTCTGTAGGGTAAAATAGAGGTGTTTGAGCCATGCTTATGTTCTCTGCAATAAAGGTTCATTTTTACTATCACGATATAGTTGTGGGTAAAAAATGGGGACTGAATCGGCATGAGCCCCAGCTGGGGCTTGAACCTGTGACCTTCTGTCCCCAAACATGCTGCTTGTGTGCACTGCACCACTGTGTTGCCACAGAGACAGTGCATTCCCTGATGATACCATGACTGTTTGTCCGGCAGGGCCTGTCTGTTGCAGTGCATTGCACCCACCTACACAGGGCTAGGCCATGGTCTGCTCTGGGCAGCTGCCACTGCCCCCCTCCACCTCCAGTACCCCTGTGCCACCATGCTGACATGCCCTTCTGCTGGTGGTGCTGGTGGTATCCAGTCTCAGGCCATCCTGTGTGCGGGTAGGCGACTGCCTATGGTGCAGGTTCTGGGGTAGGGGTGCCTGCATATCTGTCCGCACGTCCCCCAATCACCCCCTGCCAATGTTCCGTGCCCTTGGGGGTACCTGCTGGGTACTATCCCCCGTGACACTGTGCTAAACACTCTCGTGCCCATGTTGGGCACTCATCAGTTGCTGTCTGGCTGCTGTTCAGTTTCAGCATTCCTAGGTGCCATCTAGGCATCTGCCTAGTCCGCACTGTGCCCCAGCTGCACCACAGCATGTGCCGCCTGCAGCCCTCTGTATCCCCTTTCCCAGCATCTGTCCAATTGCCCATTCCGACCTGCCCGCCCTGCTGTTGTGGAAATGTGCATGCCATAGGTAACCTGTCCAATGGAGAGGGAAACCCTGATCAGTGCTATTTCACTGTGGGATCATTCACCTTGTATGGGGACGGAGCGTAGACCCTTCTAAAATTCATATTTATTTTTTGGGGCTTTTATGGAGTGTTTTTTGATGTTCCCCATTACTATCACTATTGCCCAGCTTGATTATAATTTTTTTATATTTTGTTGGGGTCATTTTTACTGTTTATTTGCCCTTTTGTTCTGTGCACATGTATCACACTGCTCACGTTTTGTAGGTTTCCCTGGTTTTGCTGTACATTGCTGACAGAAATGGTTTCTCTTACCTTTAAATCGGCTCTACCGCGAGGTTTTCACTCGTGGTATTTTTTAACCTGAATTTCAGCCTCGCTCCTGTGCGGGGAGCCTCTCCCCTCCCACTCTCCACCCATTGACCCCTTCCCTCCGCCCCTGGGGAGCCTTCCTCCGCCCTCCCGGAGCCTTTCCACGCCTCTATCGCACAGTAGCGCGCCGCGCACATGAGCGGGCCCGTTAGTGCGGCACGCACTTGTGCGGGGCACAAAAACGCATCATTAGCATGCACTAAGGTACCTTAGCGCACGCTATTGTGCGCCGTTTAGTAAACATACCCCATAGACATTTATGTGTTTAATAACTCCAAAAAACACCTCAGCCTCCTAGCCAAGATGACTTTTTATAAAATTACCCTTTTACAGTCCAATAGTCCATATATTGATCTACACTGGCTGCTTGTTAGATTTCAAGTTCAATTTAGATTCGTCTTGTTAGTGTATAAAGTGTTGCGGTAGACAGGCCCAAGTTGTTTTAAAGGGACTTTGCAGCCCTAAATGCCAATTAGGGCTTTTCCATCTCAAGTAGCAGAACTTTTACTGGTTCCGAATATGAAAGAGATACACAAAGGGGTATGTTTACTAAAGTGCGGTAAACGTGAATAACGCGCGTTGTACGACATTAACGATCGTAAGTGCAGTATAACGCGCGTAATCACGCTCCAATGACCGTTAACGTCATACTACGTGCGTTAACCGTAGTTAACGATCGTAAAGCCCCGCGGCGCGTTAAAACATCGCAAAAGGTGGAGAGTGGGCGGAGAGAAGGGGTTAATGGGCGGAGAGTGGGCGGGGAGAGGCTCCCCTCACACTAACGCGCTGAATTGCAGAGCTCAATTCCAACGCAAATGAAAACCTGTCGTTAAAGGCATATTAAAGGGAAGAGAAACCATTTCCGTCAGCAATGTACAGCAAAACCGGGGAAACCTACAAAACGTGAGCAGTGTGATACATGTGCACTGAACAAAATAGCAAATAAAAATGGAAAATGACCACAACAACTTCCTAAAAAACTATAATCCAGCTGGTCAACAGTGATATTAATGGGCAACCATACAAAACACTCCCAGGAAAGCTCCAAAAAACCCAAAATGAGTTTTGGAAATGTCCACGGAGCATAGATCCTTCCAAAGATCATTCCCCAAGTTTAATTATGAGCGTTCCTGGAAGAGTTTTCTATGGTTGCCCATTAATATCACTATTGGCCAGCTTGGGTCTATCCCCTTATTCCGAGGTCATATTTGGGGTTTATGTGCACTTATGTCTCCATACAGGTGAATGAGCCCACAGTACAAATGTGCAGAGCAGGGTTTCTGACTCTTTCGGCCAGGTGTCCTATCTCCAGGGACTTCACTGTCTCTGTGGCCACAGTGTGGTGCAGCAGACACAGCCAGTACCTGTAGGACCAGAGGGTCACAGGTTCAAAGCCCAGCTGGGGCTGCGTCCAATCCAGTCCACATATTTTTCCCACAACTGTACCGTGATTGTAATGACAAACCTTTATTGCTGAGAACATACGCATGGTTAATACGCCTATATTTTACCCAACCGAGCACAGACACCATAAACAGGTGCATTACCTAGAGCAGAGTCTCCCAAATGCAGTCCTGGAGGGCCACACACCATTCAGGTTCCATGCTGCCACGAATAAAGATGCCTGTGCTGCATATCTATGCACCACCCCCATGGTATGCAGATGTAGCTCATGAGTATTACTCAGAGACAGCATGAAAACCCAAACAGTGTTTGGCACACCAGGACTGGAGTTGTTAACCGCTGCCGTAAAGCAGCAGCCAACAGGGCCAGACACATCCACACCAGGGCCGGCCCGTCCATTGAGCGAGAATGTTTTTTGCACAGGGCCCCGCGTTTCAGGGGGCCCCGCGCAAAAAACATTCTTTTCGAAAAGTAAAATTGAAAAAAAAAAACAAAAACCTGTCTGCTGCCGCGGTCGGGGCCGCTGCGGCAGAATCGAGCGTGCCACGGGGCCCCCCTGTGCACGGCAGAGCCTGCCCTCCCCTGTAGCAGCTCTCTCTTTGGAGCTGAAGTCAGACGCGCCGGCTTGCAGAGCGCGAGGGAGGAGTTTCTCCCTCGCTGCTCTGTTAAGCCCGCGGGGGCTGATGGGAAGTTCCCATCAGCCCCCGCGGGCTTAACAGAGCAGCGAGGGAGAAACTCTTCTCTCGCGCTCTGCTCTGCAAGCCGGTGCGTCTGACTTCAGCTCCAAAGAGAGAGCTGCTACAGGGGAGGGCAGGCTCTGCCGTGCACAGGGGGGCCCCGCGGCACGCTCGATTCTGCCGCGGCGGCCCCGACCGCGGCAGCAGACAGGTTTTCTTTTTATTTAATTTTCCCTGGGCTGGGCTGGGGGGGGGGGGAGTTGTTAGGACTGCTAATGGGCAGGGCTGGGCTGGGGGGGGGGTTTTTAGGACTGCTAATGGGCTGGGCTGGGCTGGGGGGGGGGGGTTGTTAGGACTGCTAATGGGCTGGGCTGGGCTGGGGGGGGTTGTTAGGACTGCTAATGGGCTGGGCTGGGCTGGGCTGGGGGGGGTTGTTAGGACTGCTAATGGGCTGGGCTGGGTTGTTAGGACTGCTAATGGGCGGGGATGGGCTGGGCTGGGGGGGGTTGTTAGGACTGCTAATGGGCTGTGGGGGTTGGTAGGACTGCTAATGTAATGGGCTGGGCTGGGGGGGGTTGTTAGGACTTCTGCTGGGCTGGGCTGGGGGTTGTTAGGACTGCTAATGGGCTGAGCTGGGGGGGGTGTTAGGACTGCTAATGGGCTGCGCTGGGCTGGGCTGGGCTGGGGGGGGGTTGTTAGGACTGCTGGGGGTGGGGGTGGGTTGTTAGGACCGCTAATGGGCTGGGGGGGGTTGTTAGGACAGCTAATGGGCTGGGGCTGGGGCTGGGGGTGGGTTAGGACTGCTAATGGGCTGGGGGGGTGTTAGGACTGCTAATGGGCTGGGGTGGGGGTGGGTTAGGACTGCTAATGGGCTGGGGGTGGGGTTAGGACTTGAGGTGGGCTGATGGGGGGGGTTTAGGACTGGCAATGGGCTGATGGGGTTAAGACTGGAAGTGGGCTGATGGGGGGGTTAGGACTGGTAATGGGTTATAGGGGGGGCTTAAACTGAAAATGGGGTGATGGGGGGGTTAGGACTGGAAGTGGGTTGATGGGGGGCTAGGACTGGTAATGGGTTGGGTGGTTGCTATGACTGGAAATGGGCTGAGTGGAAGGGGAGGCTTGAACTGCAAATAGCTGATGGGGAGGGAGCTTGGAATGGAAATGGGCTGTGAGGGAAGGGAGCTAGGACTGAAAATGGGCTGATGGAGCAGCTAGGATAGGACTGGAAATGGGCTGTTGGGGGGAGCTAAGATTGGAAATGGGCTGTGGTGGGGGCTTGAATTGAAATGGACTCATGGAGGGGCTAGAACTGAAAGTAGGCTCATTGGGGGGGGCTTGGACTGGAATTGGACTGAGTGGAGGGGAGCTATGATTTGACATGGGCTGATGATGGGGCTAGGAAATGACTAGAAATGGGCTGATGGGGGGCTAGGATTGGAAATGAGCTGATGAAGGGACTCAGACTGAAAATGGATGGGGGAGCTAGGACTGGAAATGGGTTGATGGTGGGCTAGGACTGGAAATGGGCTGATGCAGGGACTAGAAGGGAATGGATGCTGGGTGAGACTGGAACTAGAAGGGAACTGATGTTGGGGGAGGATTAGAATGGGATGGGGCTGGGAGAGTAAAATGGAGAGGGGAAAATATTTTGTGTGGGAGGGATGAAAAATCTACAATTGGCCTGGTATTGGGAGAGTAAGTGGGGATTGAGGATGGAGGGGTAAAATTTGTGTGGATGAAATAGGAATGAGGAAAGAGCAAAAGGAGAAAGATTAGTATGTTAAAGCAGATGTAGAGAGAGAGAATGGAAAAAAAAACTAGAAGAGAGAAGAAAGAACAAATGGACAGCAGACGATGGACAGTTAGCAGAAAACATGAAGAAACCAGAAGAAAGTGGTTGGAGCAATTGCAACTGAAAAAAAATGCACAAAAGGTAGAAATATCTCTTTATTTTGAATTTATTAACTGGAATATGAAACCTCTAGGAAATGTGCATCATTAACGTCTGTGCTTTGTTTGGTACAAGAGGAAATTAATTTATAGTTTTATTTCTACAGTGTTGTTGTACTTCCAAGTTTGGCTTTTGGGGTTCCCAGTTTAATTATTGCCTTCCTGTTTCTAAATTGTGATTCCTTGTTTGGTGATGGTCTATGTTCTGCATGTGTAACTGAGCTGATGTATTCTGTTTATGTAATTCCTATTTGACATTGCCACTTGTTCTCTTTCCCCAGTATTCTCTGAAATGTATTGGTTTAATATTTGCAGTGTTGCCTTTTGATAGGTAGGGTATGGTGCTTTGTGAGTCCTGGTAATGCTGTCAGGATACGGCGGGTTTGCTATGGGTTCTAAATGGGCAGCGTTTGTAGTAGTTCCTAATGTGCCTGGCGGTTGGCACTGGATTATAGTAATGTAGAAATCTTTTAGTCTTTCTTTATCCATACACTCATTAAGAGACATGTTTACTAAAAGTTAGTGTATGGTAACATTATGCAAATATTAATGCAAATAAGGCCCATTATGCAAATGAGGCCCCGCACTGAGTCTCCGCACATGGCCCCGCACCCCCCTTGGGCCGCCCCTGATCCACACCCACACCCACAGGCCCCATTGCTTAATGCCTCCTGGAGAGGCAGGACATTGGGCCCTGCGTGCATCTCCCAATGCTACCACATGCATACCCTAGCAATGTCACCCTACACCTGGGTATACGGTACACACCTATCAAACGTTTCCTATGAGTACTGGCAGATAGCAAGTCCTACGTTAAGCACAGTTTGCTCATTGAGCTCCATCATAACAATCTTTCTGATGTCAGCGTTGTGTGCTACAGGTCAGGTCTCTGACAGTGTTTACCACCCTGGGGAGTGACGCCCAACAGTATTGCGGACCATATCCATGCCTGTACCGTGCCCAGGACTGGTGTGGTGGGCAGGGCTGCTGAACCCCTCTACAGTAGCACAATGCTGGCATAGGTGTCGGAGTGTGTGTCTGTCTCTACAGTGTGTGGTGGCTGCACCTTCCACTGCCCACACTGCCCACACTGCACCTTCCACTGCCCACACTGCCAGCACTGTTGCCAGTATTGGCCTGCCAATGTGCATAATGAGGAGCAAGGTACCATGGGTATAGCCCAGACAGGGTGGCCTGGGCAGGCTGCATCTGCACAGCGCATAGGGCACCGACTGCAGCATATTAGTGCCCGGCCACCACCTACACAGACAGGGTGACCGTTGTATGTCCTGCAGGGAGATCAATCTCACACTGACTGCGCAGTGACCACAGCATGGCTAGGCATCCCCATAGTGCTATATGGTATTTCTCTCATGTGATAGATATGGGTGTCCTTTTGGGGCCCAGTCACTGATTTATCTGTTTGCTGTGTATGCTGACATCCCAGTTCTGGGTGTATGCATCTCCACTGGGCACATGTACTATGGGACTAACTAGCAGACTGACTGCAGCTGGTAAGTGTCTTGATGGAGTGGCTTGCAGTGGTTGATGGCTTGCAGCAGGAGAATATCAGATAGTGGTGGGGTGCAGCTTACCATATACAGGCCTAATGTCTGTCTGCTATTGTGTTATGGATGTGTACAGAGCTGCATTGACTGCCCTGTGGGGTGTCTGTTCCTCAGCAGGACTGGGGTTGATGTTCCCCTCTACTGCCACCTTTCCAGGGAAGTTGAATGTGGATCTATTGATGGGAGACCCTGTTTGCCACCCTCAGCCCGGGGGGGGGTGGTACATGGCCCACCTAGGGGGTCCATGGGGGCTACACCTGACTGAAACAAACAGAGATATCCAAGGTGTTTCTGCAGAAACTACCTATCTCACACATTAACACTGCTTTGGACCTCCACCATGGCCTCTTTCAGCCATGGACGGTGCTGTGGACCTGGTGCTGGGAGCCTCACTGCACTCACAGGGTGAGCACAGTACCTGCACAATGTGACGGTGTGTAGCTACTCTGTGCCAGTAAAACACACGGTCAGTTCCCCCTACCAGGCCGAGGTGCTGTGGGGGTGCATTCCCCATGGTGTGTATCTGTGGACAGCTGATTTGCATGTGCAGTGCATCATGGGTGTGACTGGCACAATCCAACCCTGTGAAGATCCAGCACCTGCTCACAGGCTCTGATAAACCATAGGCCATCACACTTACATCTGTTAGCATAATTCATTGTTGCAAGACACCCTAAAGAGTCTGTAATATAAAGTGTCCATGCTGGTAAAAACACATGTACCCACGCACGATTATACGCACGCAACAACGCACGTGGCTACGCCCATACCAACGCACACTGTGCGGGTGTGTTTCTGACAACACTACTGAACGTAAAGAAAAACATGCCTCCTCATTCCCTATGTAATGTACAGGGTGATGCCTGGGCCAGCCTTCTGCGTTAGGCACACTGGGGACTCGAACCCAAGCTGCTTGTAACAGCAGTCAGTGCAGTAACCATTGTGCTACAGCTCTTTTTCTGTGATTTGTGTCTGTACGCCTGTTTAAGATTAACGCGCGGTAACGCACCACGGTGCCCTGTAACGCTCGTTAGTTTTTGGAACGCGCGTTAGTGGTAACGATGTACCACCCATGTCCTTATTTGGGGTTTCTGTTTCTACCGCGGCTCCTAACGCAAATCGCACTAACACATTTTAGTAAACATACCTCAAAGTTTCTTCTAGGTTTTGTGATTTTTTTCTGTTCAGTCTCCAATCCTTTGGAATGCGCTTCCTGATGGGTTGCGGTTGGTATAAGACTTCAATTTCTTTACAGGGGGTTTAAAACATTCCTTTTCTGAGCAGCATTTTGGGGTTGATGATGGCAGGAGACTTAGGACAGTAATTATATATTTTTATGGTGGATATCAATGAATTGTTTCTAGGTGGGTTCTTTTTGTGCAGGATTTGGGCTTTAGTGACAGAGTGGGTGGCTTGGGATTGTAGATAGAATTTTTGTATTGTCAGATGTATTTGTAGCCAGCTGGCAGACCCGACATTCCCATTATCCAGATTACTGCTAACTGCATAGCTCAACCAGTTCACGTTAGGGCAGGTCAATGATTTTCCTACTTCAATGGGTTTTCACTATCCATTTAGTGGTTGGATATCCCCACTGACCAAATGGCGGCAGTGCTGTGTGGCAAAACCGGACATTCAGCACGAGAAGCCAGATAAGTTCCAGCACTGGATATCTGGATTAGACAGAGTAGCAGTAGTTACCGCTGTTCCTTTATGTGTAACCTGCAGAGAGCATCTAGGGATATGTGGGAAAGAAGTGGATATAAATCAACAAATCTCTCTTCAGTGGATATGGAATAGGAACATTCAAACATAGAAAACAGTTCCAGATAAAGATCATGCAACCTATCCAGTCTGCCCAGCTGTGAGCGCTGTTAAGCTCTACAATCCCTTCCTCCCCCTCAGAGATCTTCTGTATTTGTCCAATGCTTTACTGAATTCAGATACATTTCTCATCTCCACCACCTCCACCGGGAGACTGTTCCATGTATCCATCACCCTTTCCATAAAGAAATATTTTCTCATATTTCTCCTGAGTCTATCCCCTTTCCTCCCATGGTTTTCAGTACCATCTTTATGTTGATGACTCTCAGATCTATCTTTCTGTGCCTGAAATCTCTCCAGAAATCCAGGTCCGGATCTCTGTCTGCTTAGCCGACATTGGTGCCAGGATGTCTCACCACCATCTGAAAAGAACATGGCCAAAACTGAGCTCCTTATCTTTCTTCCTACCCTCTCCTTCCCACCTCTCCCTTCCTTCTCTCTCTATTTCTGAGAATAACATGACACTCCTCCCTGTTTCCTCAGCTCGCAACCTTGGGGTCATCTTCAACTCTATTCCCTTTTTCTCTGCACCCATCCAAAAGACAGCTAAAATCTGTTGCTTCTTTCTCTACAAGGTTAGCAAAATTCGTCCCTCCCTTTCTACACACACTACTAAGACACTTATCCACTATTTAGTTACCTCCCATCTATTGCCACCTCCTCCTTGCTGAATTACTTCTGAATTATTTCTCTCCCCTTCAATGTTCAAAACAGCTGCATGGCTAATCTTCTGCCAGCCTCGATATGCGGGGAATGTCATCGGGCCCCCCCGACCCCATATGCACTCCGGGTCCACCAAAAGAAAATGTCCAGGGAAGTTATTCCACCTCAGACGTGAAATAACTTTCCCGCACAAGTCATCGGCCCTGGGCGTACAGCGCCGACATTAGAATCGGCCCTGTATGTCCAGAGTCAGTGACCGTCCACTGCCTGCCCTAACTCCACCCCCGATCCGCCCCTTCCCCGTCCCCTGTCTAACCTCCGCGTACAACCGACAGGAAGAGCATGAATAGCGGGACGGATGTCATTTTAGGGGAGGGGATGGGAGTGACAGGGAGTTTGGTGAAAGGGGAAGAATCTGGAATTAGGTTGGAGGGGGCGGGAAGAGTGCAAAGTGTTGCTGAAAGGTGCATTCCCTTCCCCTTCAGAACACATCACACACTCAAGCACACAGGCACCCCACCTCCACAATACACGCACACACACAGACATCCCATCTCTGCATCACACAGGCCTGGGACCTATGTAGCAAGCCAGCCTTTACTAAGTGTTAGGTCCCTCCCACTCACCCTGACTTCTACCCACCCCAGACATAATCTTAGACCTATTAGAGGGAGAGGGATCCGCATTGTCATCTATCCTCTTCAACCTGTACATTCAACCCATCTTCAATATACTCAAAAATCACAGGATGCTCTACCACATTTATGTGGATGACATCATGATATACACCCCAATAAATATACAGGCACTGTACCTCACCCCCATAACCAACTGCCTAGATGAGATGATCACATGGCTCACTAACAACAACTTGTCGGTAAACTATAACAAGACAGAAGCCATGTTCATAACCAGAGGAACCAACTACAACCCACCACCCACAATCAGCATCCGGGACAAACCAATCAATGTGAAGAATGAGGTGAGATACCTTGGAATCACCCTAGACAGCAAGCTAAACCTCCATTCACACATTAACAAAATTACCGCAAAGGCATACTACAAATTAAAACTCATAAGGAGACTAAACCAAGCCAAGACCACTTTAGAACAGTATGTCAGGCAATCATCACGCCTATAATAGACTATGGTAACTCGCTATATCTTGGACTCCTTAAACAAACCATGCACCCTCTCCAATTGGTGCAAAATACAGCAGTCAGGATCATCACAAACACATCAAAACATGAACACATCACTCCAGTGCTCCAGAACCTCCACTGGTTGTCCATACAAGCTCACACAAGATTCAAGGCGACTTTAAACATTTTCAAAATCATTAACAACATGTCAGCTAATGTCCTCCAGAACTTAATAACCAGACACACCATAATGAGACCACTGAGAAGCAGCATGGATAATAAGATAGCCACCCCACCTGAATACCAAAGAACAAATCAGGCAACATCCAGAAGGGCACCATCTCTCTATGCACCAGAATTATGGAACACCCTGCCTGACAGCATGAGATCCATGAGCGACATAAAGGATTTCAAATGTATGCTGAAAACCATGCTATTTGTACAATACTATGGACCCTCCCAGAGCCTACAAAACAAGATATGAATGTGATCGCAAACAACAAGCAACGGTGCTTATAAGTTATTGCAAATTGTCAATGTCGCATTTTACCTCCCCTAGTACCCACTCCTCCCAAGTACCTATCCTCACCCTAACCCCATAAATGTACACAACTTAGCTACATGTAAACCACTTTGATTAAAGGAAAAAGTGGTATATAAAACTGGTTAAATAAATAAAATTAATTCACTTTCAGGTTCAGCTGGTCATCCTCACCAGGAATAGATGAGTTAAGGCCCTGAAAGTAATTAATCTTGAGGTGAGCAAAGTCTCTTGAACTTATTTGGTACAGTTGTATCAATACAAGTAATCCTAGTAACTTCAAACAACCTAAATAGCTAAACAAAACTTTCAAACTGAGATGCAGACAGCAATCCAGCAGTGAGATGGGGGTTATCCAGTCTTTTGCATTGAGTGTCACATGTACGATTTTCTCTCAGTTGGTGAAGGGTTTTATGTTTGCACTAGGTGCAAGGAGCTCTTTGCCCTTAGGGAATGAGTGCGATCTCTGGAGACTAGATTAGCGGAGGACATAAGGAAATCAGAAAGGTACATAGACGAGACCTACAGGGACATAGTATTGAAGCCCTACCTCCAGTCTGGCAGCCTCTCGGTTGCCAAGGAGGAGAGATGTCATGTGAAAGAAGAGCATCACCTTGGTGAGGCAGGACGTTATCCTGTAACTAGGACCTATCCACCAGGAAAGGTAATACCCTCTGGCACCAAGGAAGTTTCTGTAGGGCCATGTGCCCATGACAGAAGGGCTAGGACGGCCATTATAATGAGTGATTCAATCATTAGGCATGTAGATAGCTGGGTGGCTGGTGAACATGAGGATCTCCTGGTAATATGCCTGCCTGGTGCGAAGGTAGTGGACCTCATGCGCCACCTAGACAAGGTTTTAGATAGTGCTTGGAAGGAGTCTGCTGTCTTGGTATATGTTGGTACCAATGACATAGGAAAATGTGAGAGGGAGGTTCTAGAGGCCAAATTTAGACTTTTAGGTAAAAAGTTTAAATCCAGAACTTCCAGTACAGCATTCTATGAAATTCTTCCACGCCCGGGACCTAAAAGGCAGGCAGAGCTCCGGACAATGGTGCAAAAAAAGGGTTTTGGATTTGTTAGGAATTGGGCAACATTCTGGGGAATGGAGGGGCTCTTCCAAAGGGATGGGTTCCTCCTTAACCGGGATGAAGCCAGGCTGCTGGCATTAACATTTAAAAAGGAGATAGAGCAGCTTTTAAAGTAGACAATAGGGGAAAGCCGGCAGTTGCCCAGAAGCGCATGGTTCCGAAGAATGCATCCTTAAAGTATAGTAGCAAAAGAGGGAAGTTAGGGCATCCCAACAAAGAGGTTCTAATAAAGTTAAAAGTAACCCTGATGCGCTTAAGTAAAGAGCTGAAAGATTCTAAACTACTCCTATCAACTTATGAACTGATAACCAGATTAATATGAATGAAATACAGTCTCTAAAATTCCTGAATGCAAACACTGGAAGTCTAAAAAGTAAGATGGGAGAGTTAGAATATACAGCACTAAATGAGAGGTTAGATATGATCAGTATCTCAGAGACCTGGTGGAAGGAGGACAACCAATGGGACACTGTGCTAGCTGGGTACAAACTATATCACAATGATAGAGAGGATCAAATTGGTGATGGGGTTGCGCTCAGAGGTAGACATGATTCTGATCCAGGGGGCACGTTAAGCCCCCACAGGATCAGAATCATGTCTGGGCCTATATGTGCAGGCCGGGACCCAACTCCTATCGGCCTGCATGCACAGGCCCCTGCCCGGCTAACTCAGACAGGCTCTTGAATGGAGCCGTGGTATCATGGTGTCTGGTTGCCATGGCACCGTGGCTCCATTCAGGAGCTGCAATCCCCGGCTCTGACCACTTTCTCCTTCACCCGCCGCCCGACCCCCAATCTGGCCTCCCATGGCTAGGGTCCAGCTGTGGGGAATCACCTGCACCCCCTCATCTTTTCATTGCTGGCCAGGCATCCCATCCCCTGATATCTAGGGGGACTTATTCCACCTCTTTTTCAAGTACATTCATAGCAAAAAGCCTGTGAGAGAGTCAGTTGGACCATTGGATGTTAGAGGGGTAAAAGAGGCGCTAAGTGAGGACAAGGCCATAGCAGAGAGACTAAATTAATTCTTTGCAGCGGTTTTTATTAAGGAATATGTAGGGAATTTACCCATGCCTGAAATGGTATATAAAGGTGATATATCAGAAGACTTGAAAGAAATAATCGATAAACTGGGAAGATGTATTATAACTGTTTGATAAATTGAAGAGTAGCATATCACCTGGTTTGCAGCTTGTCATGTTGTGAGGGCTTGTGTGCATCAGTTATGCTGAGGGCTAAGTTATCAGTAGTTTAACTACTGCAAGGGTATCCCAAGATGGACAGGTCTCAGCTGAGGTGCCAGACCAAGACAAACCACAATCAGGGCAGCAGCAGAATGGGACAGTGTTGGCGGTGGAGGATCACATTTCTGCGACATCAACACTAAACTTAAACTGCGCAGAAGAAAGGCCTGGCAATCTACTTCTGTATCTTGCCATGAAAACCGAATAGATAGTCACAACAAAACAAATTGCACTATAGTGCTGGAAGATGAGACCCCCCAGGTCGGAAGGCATTCAACTGGCTACTGGGAAGGAACTGAAGACTTTTCAGATTAAAGCCAGCATTTATGATGTGGTTGGATCAAAGCCCTCGGGACATCTGACTGTTCATGTAGCTGCACATGAAATGAGAGTCAGAAGCTGCAAAGATGTCTTACATATTGGGACATGGAATATATGAAACATGAACCAAGGCAAGTTGAAGGTGGTCAAGAATGAAATGGAATGTGTACAACTTGATCTTTTGGGTGTCAGCGAACTGAAATGGACTGGCATCGGGCACTTTGGTCTAGTATGCTGGGAATGAAAGACAAAGAAGAAATGGTGTTGCATTTATAATTAAGAAGAAACTTGCAAGAACTGTAACGAAATACAATGTAGTCAGTCAACGCTTAATTTCTATTCATCTTCGAGGAATGCCTATCAACACAACTATAATTCAAGTATATTCCCCAACAACAGCTGCAGAAGAGGATGAAATTGATGAGTTCTATGAACAAGTACAAGCCGAAATTGACAGATCATGCAAACAGGATATCCTGATAGTCATCGGTGACTGGAACACAAAAGTTGGCAGCAAAGAAGAAAGCAAAATGGTTGGACTTGGCAACAGAAATGAAGCTGGAGAAAGACTGAGAGAATTCTGCAAGACCAATGATCTATTCATCTCAAACAACTTCTTCCAGAAGCACAAGCGGCAACTGTACTCATGGACTTCACCCAATCGATTGTACAAAAATCTAATTGACTACATCTATGGAGGTCATCGATGGAAAAGTTCTATAACATCAACAAAGACAAAACCTGGAGCTGACTGTGGTACAGATCACCAACAACTAGTATGCAAACTCAAGCTAAAGTTGAAAAAGAGCAAGCCACTCATGACTGTAGCAAAATATGACCTTGAGAATATACCACTGGAATTTAAAGACTGCCTGCAAAATTGATTTGCTGCTTTAAATACAAATGACAGAGCTCCAGAAGAGTTATGGGATGACATCAAGAAGGTTGTATTGGAAGAACACAAGAAGTCTCTATAAAAGGTGATAAAGTAAAAACGGCCAAAATGGATGACTGAAGAAATTCTGAAAATTGCCCAGAAACAGAGAAGCTAAAGCCAGAGAAGAAAGAGAGGCAATCACAGAACTCAACAGAGATTTCCAATGTGCGGCAAGACAAGACAAGAAGAAGTACTACAATAACGCATGCAAGGAAATAGAAGCAGAAACTATTAGAGGAAGAACAAGATCGGCTTTCATAAAGCTACGAGAGTTAAAGAAAAAATTCTAGCCTCGAATTGGAATGTTACAAGATGCTCAAGGATCTATGTTGAATGATGCAGAGAAGATCAAGAAAATATAGAAAGAATATACAGAGTTTTTATATGATAAAGATGAAGTGGACCAACAGCTGTTTCAAACCGTGCCTCATGATCTGGAATCATTGGTAATGAAAGAAGACGTTGAAGCAGCATTGAAAGCCTTATCAAAGAACAAAGCACCAGGCATTGATGGCATTCCCCTTGAAGTATTACATGGCTCTGCCAGGAAATTTGGAAGACAACATCATGGCCAACTGACTGGAAAAGATCTGTGTTTATACCAATACTAAAGAAAGGTGATCCAACTGACTGGAAATTATCACAGAGTCACTCTGATACCACATGCCACAAGATTCTACTGAAGATTATTCAACAGAGACTACAACCATACCTAGTACGAGAACTACCAGAAGTGCAAGTAGTGTTCAGGAAAGGGCGAGGAACAAGAGACTTCATCACAGATGTGAGATGGATCCTTGAAAAGACTAAAGAATACCAAGGCTTTTGACTGTGTAAACCATGAGAAACTCTCGGCCACATTAAGAAGCATGGGTATACCAGAATACCTGATTGTTCTCTTGCACAAGCTTTACATTTATTTATTTTATTTATTTGCAGTCTCTTTTATACCGCGCTATTCGACATCAGTGTGGTTTACAATGAACATAAGAGTTGCACATCTCAATTTCGTGATTTGTGCTTACAGTGAAACAGGTATAATAACTTGGGTATACATTAAACAGGAAAATTAAACTTGGGTATGCATTAAGCAGGTATAACAGGTAAAATAGGGTATAAATAACCAGTCCCTTAACAAGGAGACACGATGAATAAATACAGTCTACTTTATGCAACAATATAATGAGTTATGCGGCACTGCATAAGTTTCTCATGGTGGTTGGAGGGGAAGGTGTGATTGTGAGTGATCAGTCTGGGAATATGACGTGCATGAGTTTGAGGTGCTGCATTGAGATGTGAGAGTGGGTGAGTGTGGGGAGAAGACTGAATCATCGTAGTGATGAAGAAAGAGGTGCCGTTTCAGTGCCTTCCTAAATTGGGAGAGTTCACTGATGGTTCTGATAGTTGCTGGTAGTGCGTTCCAGCAGGATGGAGCAAAGAAGGAGAAGGCTCTGGATCTAGTGAATTGAGAACACTTCGTGCTTGCCTTAGGTAATATGAGAGTATTTGCAGCATTCGATCTCCTTGCTCGATTGGGAGGTGTGATTGAAATTAGATCAGTAATGGCAGTAGCAGGGTATTTATTGATGGCTTTATGGGTCATAATTAGGATCTTGAATGAGATCCTGGCTTGTATGGGTAGCCAGTGCAATTGTTTTAGTATTGGGGTAATATGAGAACTTCTTGAGGCTCCATGAAGGATTCTTGCAGCTGAATTCATTGCAAGTTGTAAGGGGTTAGTCGTGCACTTAGGTAGACCATACAAGATCGCATTGGCATAGTCAAAGTGAGGCATTGTTAGGGCCTGAAAGACAGTTCGGAAGTCATCAGGTTCTAACAGTTGACGCAGATTGCGGAGGGTCCGGATTTTATGGTACATTGATCAAGAAGCAACAGTTCGAACGGAACAAGAAGAAACAGAATGTTTTAAAATCAGCAAAGGTGTGTGACAAGGCTGCATACTTTATTTATTTAAGCTTTTTTTATATGCCATCTTTCTACAATTCAAGACGGTTTACATGGAACTCAACTTGTAACAATATGGAGAGAGCTGTTGTACAGAGAACAAAAACTTGGTATGAGAAACCTTTTAGAGTTTTACAGTTATAGTATCAACCAAAGAAAGCAACTGTGCACAAAAAAGGGGAGGGGGGAAGGGGGAAGGGGTGAAGTGGTGGGGTGGGATGGCAGAGGATCACTTAGAGAGAGGAGATTCAGACAGTATGCCTGTTTAGTAAGGGGTTAAGAGGGCTAGGTTACACTACACTGATTGTGGCTTAGAAGGGTAGTGCTAAAGTATTCCTGGAAGAGGAAGATTTTGAGCTTTTTATGGAACTCTGAGTGATCGGAGCATAGGGTTGCCAACTGGCCGGTTTTCAGCTGGCCTGGCCGGTTTTTCCATGGCCAGGCCGGCTGCCGGCGCAGAGGTAAAACCAGCCCTTGAAAAGCCGGTTTTTTGCTCTGGCCGCAAGATCGGGAGCGGCCAGAACAAAAAACCGGCTTTTCTCCCAACCCGTCCAAAAAAAAAACCTTCCACGGGGTGGCCCACACACCGGAGGGCTTCAGAGGGAGCCGGGGAAGCCCGCGCGAGGCCCCGGCTCCCTCTGTACAGCCGCCAGCATGAAGAGCCTTTTCCTTCACGCTGGCGGCTGTTTCTGTAAAGCCGCGATTGCTGGGAAAGGTTAAAGGCAGCCATTCTCGGAGGGAGTGAGCAGGAGCTCCTCCTCACCTCCCGTGCCAGTCTATCAGCAGCCCTTCAACACCATTAAAACCGTCGCTTCTGAGGCGCGCGAAGCAATCGGGGAACAGCAGCCATTCTCGGAGGGAGTGAGCAGGAGCTCCTCCTCACCTCCCGTGCTGGTCTATCAGCGGCCCTTCAACACCATTTAAACCGCCGCTTCTGAGGCGCGCCTGCACCTTGCGGGCCCGCGCCTGAGGGCCTCACCAGAGGGCCCTTTGGCGTGGCCCTTAGGCGTGGGTCCGTGGCGTCTGTTGCTGAGAGTTGCTCTGATGATTTGGACTGGGTTGACGTGAGTCTATTTTGCGGTAACCTGCTGTTCCATGTTCCTCTTCTTCTATTATCTGTTTGACTGTCTCTGTCCTCTATTCTGTCCTATTATATAATGGCGTTCTTTTCCTATTTCCTAGAATGATATTGTATTGTAAACCGCTCTAATGCCTCTGGCCTGAGCGGTATATCAAATCTAAATAAACATAAACATAAAAATATAATACATTCTTCTATACATCGTGTGTTATGAGACTTCGAGTGCCGTTATACATTCTTTTATCAGAGGGTCGGGGGGGTAGGTTGGTTGTTCTTGGTAGTTAGATCATGTGACATGTCCATAGTGTTCTGTGAAAAGTGTTGTCTTCAGCTGCTTGCGAAAGTTTTTAAGGTCCATCATTGATCTCAGATCATAAGAACATAAGAACATAAGATATGCCATACTGGGTCAGACCGAGGTCCATCAAGCCCAGTATCCTGTTTCCAACAGTGGCCAGTCTAGGTCATACGTACCTAGCAGTATCCCCAAAAGACACAGGTTCCACAATGCTTGTACTGGGTCAAGCACTGATTATCCTGGGTCCCTTTTTAATAGTGGTTTATGGACCTTTCCTCCAGGAACTTGTCCAAACCTTTTTTAAACCCAGTTACACTAACAGCCCTTACCACATCCTGCGGCAACAAATTCCAGAGTTTGATTAGACGCTGAGTGAAAAAATATTTTCTCTTATTTGTCTTAAATAGTTTACCCTGTAGCTTCATTGCATGTCCCCTAGTCTTTCTATATTCTGATAGCGTAAACAATTGATCCACGTTTACCTGCTCCACTCCATTCATTAATTTATAGACCTCTATCATATCTCCCCTCAGCCGTCTCTTTTCCAGGTTGAAGAGCCCCAACCTTTTTAGCCTTTCTTCATAGGAGTATCCTTCCATCCCCTTTACCATTTTGGTGGCTCTTCTCTGAACCTTTTCTAAAATCGCTATGTCCTTTTTAAGATACGGCGACCAGAATTGCACACAATATTCAAGGTGCGGTCTCACCATGGAACGATATAGAGGCATTATAATATCCTTTGTTTTATTTTCCATTCCTTTCCTTATGATACCTAGCATTCTATTTGCTCTCTTGGCCGCCGCTGCACACTGGGCCGAGGGTTTTAACATGTTATCCACAATGACTCCTAAATCTTTTTCCTGGGTGGTGGTTCCCAATGTGGAACCTTGCATTGTGTAACTATAGTGTGGGTTGTTCTTTCCTAGGTGCATAACTTTGCACTTGTCCACATTAAATTTCATCTGCCATTTGGATGCCCAGTCTTCCAATTTATCCAGATCCTTCTGCAGTTTTCCACAATCCTCTTGGGTTTTAACAACTTTAAACAGTTTTGTATCATCTGCAAATTTGATAACCTCACTCGTTATTCCCTTTTCCAGGTCATTTATGAATATATCAAAAAGTAGCGGACCCAGTACAGATCCCTGGGGTACTCCACTATTCACCTTTTTCCATTGGGAATATTGGCCATTTAGCCCTACCCTCTGCTTTCTATCTTTTAACCAGTTCCCGATCCACAATAGTACACTGCCTCCTATCCCATGACTTTTTAGTTTTGCCAAAAGTCTCTGATGAGGGACCTTATCAAAAGCTCTCTGAAAGTCTAGATACACTATATCAACCGACTCACCTTTGTCTACCTGTTTATGCACACCTTCAAAAAAACATATCAGATTAGTAAGACAAGATCTTCCTTGTCTAAAGCCATGTTGGCTGTCTCCCATTAGGCCATGACTATCTACATGCTGTGTAATTTTGTTCTTTATGATGGTTTTATACCATTTTCCCCGGTACTGACGTCAGACTCACCAGTCTGTAATTTCCCGGGTCACCCCTGGAACCCTTTTTAAAGATTGGTGTTACATTGGTGACCCTCCAATCTTCAGGTATTACAGATGATTTTAATGAAAGTTCACAGATTACCAATAGCAGGTCCGCAATCTCATATTTCAGTTCTTTCAACACTCTTGGATGTATACCATCCGGTCCAGGTGATTTGTTACTATTCAGTTTATCAAATAGTTGTAATATATCTTCCCGGTGTAGCGATATTTCTCTCAATTCCTCTGCAGTATCACCTTTAAATACCACTTCAGTCTTGGGTAACATCCCTACATCTTCCTCAGTAAAGACCGAAGCTAAGAATTCATTCAGTCTCTCCGCTATAGCCTTGTCTCCTCTTACTGCCCCTTTTACCCCTCTATCATCTAATGGCCCAACCGACTCTCTCACAGGCCTTTTGCTACGAATGTACTCGAAAAAGTCTTTATTTCGTGTTTTTGCTTCCGTAGCAAGTTCCTTCTCAAATTCTCGCTTTGCGAGCCTTATCAATGCTTTGCATTTAACTTGCCAGTGCTTGTGCTGTTTCCAGTTTTCTTTGTTTGGAGGGTGTTCCAGATTGTTGGGGCAGCCAGGGAGAGTGCTCGTTCTGTGGTGTCCTTGCGTGTTTTTCTGAAGTCTCTAGGTGTGTTAACACAGTTGGAGGTTCCTTTTCTTCTTGGGCGTGTGCTGGTGTCTGTTTGTATGAGGGTGTGCAGGCTGTTGGCTGAAGTGTGTTGTTTGATCTTGAATATGTTTATGATTGTTTTGTATTTGATGCGTGAACTGATTGGGAGCCAGTGTAGGTCTTTCAGAATGGGTGTATTGTTTTGTTAATCTGTAAACTGTTTCGATTTATTTATAAGGCAGTATATAAAACACACAAATAAATAAAGAAAAAAATAAATATCCCATCTCTCTCTCCCTCTTTCTGTCCTCCCTTTGGAAAAAAATATCGTGCGACACCATCCCCAGGGCCTTCTTTCCTTTTCCGAGTCAGCAGCAGAAAGATCTCATAGCACCATCCCCAGCTTTATCTTTCTTTCTCTGAGTCAGCACACAGCAGCCAGTGCTGCCTGTAGCATTCATTGCTGGTGAAGGACCTCGCGCCCTGGAAGTGAATGCTATGGGCAGCATTGGCTGACATTACTGACTCAGAGAAAGAAAGATGAAGCTGGGGATGTTGCTGCACTATGAGTTGTGCCAGCTCCTGGGCCCATCATCTGAGTCCCCACTTAATCTCCCCATATCCAGCCAGTCTTAGATTCTGTCTTTTTCTTTTCTCTCACCCAATTTCAAAGTCTCCAACTGTCTCAGTCCCTGCTCTCCCCCATCTCCCTTTCCCCAGTACCACCTCCTACATCCCTTCTGCACACACCCAGCTACTTCCTTCTCTGATATACATTATCGATAAGTTGATCTCATCATGGACGTATATGTGAGGATGCATGAAAAATGGACGTGTGTGAATATAATTCCAAAAAGGTGTGTAAACACTACATGTAAGCAAATAAATAAAAAATTAAAATTGAGCAGATAAAATATTTTTCACTTGGCATGAAGGCCATTTCAGCTTATTGATGCAGCGTGTCTAGCCATGTCACCAAATCACTGAAGCCAAACATAGCTGTCCAACAGTAAAGGGAATGATAACCAAGAGGCTCACAGATCATCACCGAACTCAGCTTAGTTAGAAAAACACAATTAAAAGCCATTCTACATTAAAACATTTTTTTTACCAAGGGCAATTCCAGGATTCCACTAAGCAATAGGCAGTATAGAACATACAAATGGAAATGAAAGATGAAAAGTATAATTAATAGATCGCCAGAAAAACAGAGGGATCATGAACCATGCCGTGAGATGAGCCTTTAGGGAAACAAAGAAACATAGAAATATGACGACAGAAAAAGACCACATGGCCTATCTAGTCTGTCCTTCCATATCAACAACTACAACAGTCCCCTTTTTACCTTTAGAGATCCTCTGTGTTTGTCCCATGCTTTTTTGAATTCAGTTACTGTCCTCATCTCTACCACCTCCACTGGGAGACTATTCCACGGATCCACTACTCTTTCCGTAAAGAAATATTTCCACATATTACTCCTGAATCTATCTCCCTTCACCTTCATCCCAATGTCCCCTCGTAGCAGAACTTGCTTTCAATTGAAAGAGGCTCTCTCCCTGAACATTTATGCCACGGAGGTATTTAAACATCTCAATCATATCACCTCTCTCCCGCCTTTCCTCTAGGCTGTACATATTAAGATCCTTAAGTCTGTCCTCATATGCTTTATAATGAAGACCACTAATCATTTTAGTAGCCACCCTCTGCACCGATTCCACCCTGTTCACATCCTTTTGAAGGTGCGGTCTCCAGAATTGCACACTATACTCCAAATGAGGTTGCACCAAAGACTTATACAGAGGCACTATCACCTCCTTTTTTTTGCTAGCCATTCCTCTCCGTATGCACCAAGCATCCTTCTAGCTTTTGATGTCACCTTTTCTACCTGTTTAGCTACTTTAAGATCATCAGACACAACCACGCATAGGTCCCGCTCGTCTTTAGTGGACAAAAGTACTTCACCCCCTATACTATATTGCTCCCTTGGATTGCTGCAGCCCAAATGCATGACCTTACATTTTTTAACATTAAATCCCAGCTGCCAAATTCTAGACCATTCTTCAAGCTTAGCTAGATCCCTCCTCATGATATCTACACCTTCCTGGGTGTCCACTCTATTGTAGATTTTGGTATCATCCGCAAAGAGGCAAACCTTACCCAACAGCCCTTCCGCTATATTACTAACAAAGATGTTAAAAAGAATCGGACCAAGGACAGATCCCTGGGGCACAACACTGGTAACATCCTTCTCCTCAGAGTGAGCTCCATTTACCTGTACTCTTTGTTGCCTCCCACCCAACCAATTTCTAACCCAAGCAGTAACTTTAGGGTCCATCCCTAGGGTGCTCAGTTTATTGTTTATTGTTTATTTCACATTTGTTATACCGCCCCCCATAACATCGGGGCGGTTTACAAAAACAAAATTAATAACAATTGTAGAAAAAGGAAAAATAGAATTACAATAAATGATAGAGCAGAGAAGAGAGTAAGAACAGGGGAGTCAGACAAATAGAGTTATAGGAACAGAATAATTAAGACTCATGAGGGAAAGGCTAGGGAAAACAGATGGGTCTTAAGGAGGGAACGGAATTTGGGGTATGATTCTTCTGTACGGAGGGCAGTGGGGAGGGAGTTCCAGAGAGATGGAGCTAAGTAGAAAAATGCTGCTTTCCTGGTAGATTGCAAATGAGCTTTAGAGGGCGCTGGGAGGTGAAGGCGGCTGATGTGAACTGACCGAAGACTGCGAGAGGGAGTATGATAAGTAAGCAGATTTGTTTATAAGTCGCCTGTCAGGAACAGTGTCAAAGGCTTTACTGAAATCTAAATATACCACATCTAGGGCTGTCCCTCGGTCCAACTCCCTGGTCACCCAGTCAAAGAAATTAATCAGATTTGTCTGACAAAACCTGCCTCTGGTGAATCCATGCTGCCTCGGATCCTGTAATCCGCTGGACTCCAGAAACCTCACTATTTTCTCTTTCAGCAGCGTTTCCAATAATTTACTCACCACTGAAGTTAAACTAACCGGCCTGTATTTTTCAACCACATCCTTACTTCAGGGGAAGAGATTTGCACACACTGCCTCTGTTATACGCAAATTTTCCTTATTTCTCAGTTTTATCCTTTTTTTCCCTAAAGCATCGTCTGGTTTTTATGTTTTACTGAATTTTAATTACATTTATCTAGTTAAAAAAAAATTAAACAAATATTGATGACTTAAATGAATATCAATAGTTAATTATCAAAAATGTATCCAACCACTAAATAAAATCAAAATACTTCTCCCCAAACACAGCTACAATTATCTATTACAACCAAGTTGTACAACTGAAAAAGTATAACTATAAAGAAAATGTTTGTACATGCCAAATTGTAAAATAAATTAAATAATAAAAAGTAATGATTGTATGTAAGGGGACAAAAAAGAAAAACAAAACAGAACCTCATAAGATACACCTCACACATCAAAAACCATCAACAGTATTTCTAAAAACTGGAAATATTGTTACCTTGTTGTGTTATCCACAGCGCCTTGAGTATGTTTGTTGATACGGTTTTGCAATAAGTATAACATTAAAAAATAAACTGACCAAAAATGGAAAGAGACAGCAAACCAGAGAGAATCACACAAAAAATGTTTATATTTATGTTTATGTTTATTGCAAACTTACTCTACCACCCTTCGCAGGCATCAAGGTGGTTTACAGTAAATTAAAACATATATATATATATATAAACATAAAAGTAATGTGAGAAAAACAGTCAGATCTAGCTCTTGATGCAAACCTTTGGGCTCAACTGCATTGAATTTAAAAATAAGTATTTGCTTAAAGAAAAACAAACATATCTTTATCTTTATCTTTATTAAAACACTTGATAGACCGCCCAGGCCAGAGCATCAGGACGGTGTACAATCATAAAAAATGACAGCCGCTGGAAAAGAAGGAAGAAAGGAACGCCAAAAATAACAGGACAGGAAAAGAGACAGAAAAACAAAGAGAGAACAATAAGAACGCAAGAAGGGCAAAAGGAAAATGAGGGGAGGAGGGGGAAGAACATGGGCAAATTTAAGAGGGATGGGAGGCGCAACTAGGCGCATCTATATTCCCGCCTCTCCGTCCAAGCACGCGGTAACATACTGAGTCTTCGGAGTGAAGTGCTCAATCAATTACTTTTGTCTCGATTAATACAACTTCTGTGTCTCTGGATCTTCATTTTTCTTTTTGTCTTCCCTATACAAACAAGATCACAGGGACACTACAACTGAATGTATTGCAATTAGAAAACTGGCGCAACTGAAAAGTCATCTTATTGGATTGAGTTTTAAACATGTGAATTTGTAATGTTTGCTGATAAATAGAACCAATTGCCGCACCTATACATTTTCACTTTTTGGGAGGTTTTATAGATATTTTCACACTAATTGGTTTATCTCAGCAATTTTTATACTTAATTTTTATTCTCAGTGTATCAGTGAGCTGATTTCTTGACCTATGCACGCTGCCTCATCCAAGCTGTGTTTTCATAAAAATAGTATTTTCAGTTTTCATGTATACATAGTGCTGTACAAGACATTGAATTGATGTACATTAATAGTTCTATTATTTTTGTAGGTTTTAGCTCCCTTTGAGAGGGCATGTACAGAATCTGTGCAGAATGCTCTTTTGTATATATTTTTATGTGCGTCTCAAGACTGATGTATATTAGCTTAATTTTAGTATTATCAGGTAATTATTGTTTTCTTCTTTTTTTTTTTTAAAGTTTGCTTATTCTTCATTTTTATACTTTTACCCCCAATGCAGAGATTGGGGTATGTTTACTACTTGGCAGTAGAGGCTTCCGTGCGATATCAGAGCCGCGGCCTCATTGAATTCAATGGGGCTGTGGCTCTGATATCGCACAGAAGCTGCTACCGCTGATTAGTAAACATACCCCATTGTGTCAAAACACAGTTATTTGAGGTTTTATATATTTTATTGGGTTTTAGTTACATTTATGTAGTAAATGGAATTATGAAAACATGTTTAGTACTGTTTCTTTGTTTTCATACTCTTTGTTTATTGCTTTTCAATGAAATACAATATCACAAAGTAAATAAAGCAAATCATTAAAACAGAATACAGCATGAAACAGGGAAATATAATACAACTGATGTAGTCCACATCAAGCGATTTTATAAGCAAAGATAGTACAAATACAATAATAATTCCAGAAAACAAGGCCAACATAAGCCAACAATTTAGAAGGATCCATAAATACCCAGAAATTATTCCCTTACTCTGTGCCTGCACGATCTACAACAAATTTCTCTAGGTGTGAGACATCTACAAAAACAAAGGAGTCCCCCTCATAATTAACCACACATTTACAGGGAAACCGTAAGAAAAACATCGCTCCCAGCGCTAAAACTCTAGGTTTCAGCTGGAGGAATTGATGCCTTCTAAGTTGCGTCTCACGAGAAACATCAGGGAAAATATTTATAGATTGCCCACAAAATTTGGCCCTCTTAGTTTTAAAGAACGCACGCAGAATGCGCTGCTTAAGATCAACAGAAGGTAGCGTAACCATTAATGTGCACCTAGTAGTAATCATGTCTGAAGAGTCTTTAAGAAAAGCGGTCAAATTAGATATAGGAGGAACAATCTCATCCAAGCCCCCTCTTCAACATTGATACGTTTAGTACTTGCCAAAAGATAATAAGCATGAGAAATTTCAATAGGATCTGAAAGATTCAATATTTCCTTAAAATACTTATCAAGAAGAATCCTAGCAGATAGCAATGAAGAATGAGGAAAGTTTAAAAAAGAAGATTACGAGACCAGGACGAGTTCTCTAAGGCTTCCACTTTAGAATATAATATCAAAGAATCTTTAACACCAGCAGCGCTAGCCGCAGTAAGAGATTTACCTGAGAACTCAACTTCCCTACAGCCCTATCAGCTAAAGTAACCTTCTCATCAAGCTGTCGAAAAGATACGACAGCCTCTTGAGAAAAAACGCATGATGCATTCAGCGTTAGGGACATTTTCTTATCTATAGATAGCAAGGCACTCCAGATATCTTTTAAAGTAATCTCCGCGTCGGGGAGCTTGGGTGTGAATTCCAATAAACTGCCAGAAGCAACAAGTTGCACAAGCAAAGGAAAAGTAACAAAAACCTTTGAAATACTTGCTGTTTCTGAAGACTCGCCAGACAGCCACTGCGATTGAGGCGGTAAAGGTAAGGGAGGGGGAGTTCTCCCACCAGAACTTAGGGAGACCCCATCTGGGGAGGACTGCGCGAGGGGAAGAGGAGCGAAATGTTTGTCTAGAGGACCCACCGGTTTATCACCGGTGCTGGCCTCTTGACCTTTATTCGCTTCTTTCGCCTTTCGCTTCCCCATAGCAAAACGCAACAGGGAGAAAAAGCAATACCCTGCAAACGCCGCTGTGACACCAAAGGGACGCTCAAGGGGCAAGTCTATCCCCTTTGATCACGCCCCTTCGAGCCCCGCCCCGCGGACATGCTCCACGGTCAGAAAGATGGTTAGAATAAATAAGGGAAAAAAAAGGACCCCGCCGGGTAGGAGGGTGCCCCAGGCGCGCCTGCCCGATCCTCTGAGGCACAGAAACCCCTGCGCACACTATTGAATCAGCAGCAGTCCCAGAGCAGGTCACAAGCTCCAAACTCCTTCAGCGTCTCTCTGCTTGCTCCAGGGAACAGCTCTAGAGGTAGATGGTTTTAAAAGGTCCATGGACTCCGCCGGGTAGGAGGGTGCCCCGGGCGCGCCTGCCCGATCCTCTGAGGCACAGAAACCCCTGTGCACACTATCGAATCAGCAGCAGTCCCAGAGCAGGTCACAAGCTCCAAACTCCTTCAGCGTCTCTCTGCTTGCTCCCGTTTTCATACTCTTTTAATGGTACTCTGCCTCTTTTTTGTTTTACTACTTAAATAATACATACAGCTTTTTAGCTGGTTGCCCTAATCTATAGTGTTAATTCCTTATTCTGCTAGACCAGTCCAGATGAGTGAGTTATGCTCCCTTGGCAGTCTAAGTATCTGACAGTAGTCCAGACGATGTGGACCAAGAATTACTGCAAGAGGGGTCCCACATGCTGGAGAAAACTGAGGGGATCCTTTATGAGCTCTGCACCATTCAACAGGAGCTGGAGGGCGTGCACCAGGAGCTGGAGGATGCCCATCAGGCGATGCATGACACCATGTGAGGGTGCAGCACCTACAGGAGGCCCAACTGCGGCTTCTGTGTGAGAGAGCAGCCTATCAAACCTCTACATCTGGGTCATTCCGCTGGTTGGTGGTAGTATTGCAGGGCCAGAGGGAGGGCAGTGGGCAGGGGACCAATCTGGTGACACTGCCAGATGGCTGTGAGCAGCCTTAGGTGGGACACCTCACAGGGGAGGGGAATGATGCCGCTAGCACAACATCAGACACGGCTCCATTGTGGCAGAGTGCCCATGTGGCTAAGCACCCATGGCCAGATACAGAGCGAGAGGGGGGAAGGGGGCCACATAGCTGCTCTCACTGATTGCGGTTCAATAGTCACTTATTCCTGATCAATATGTATACTGTCACTAGAATGATTCCCTGATGGGTCTATTCCTGGTTTCCAGGGCAAGGGCCAGCTGTGGTTCGTTCTCTATCTCCACCCTGCTCACATCATCTGCCTTTGCTGTGCCATTGACGGATGCTGCCTCTGACTCGGGATCGTGGATGCCGTGCTACCCCGCAAGGTTGTGTAATATATAGCATGCTGTGAATATTATGCACACCCCTCTGGACTGTATAGTAGCTTACCTCCACTCTGGTCCAGGCATCATAAGCAGCTTTTCAGCACCCCTATGGCCCATTCCACCACAGCCCTGGTCCTTTGTTGGGAAACACTGTATCATTCCTCCTGTGGTGTGTGCATGTTCCACAGAGGTGTGAGCAGCGAGGTCCTCAGGGTATAGCCATGGTCACCTGTAGAGGCAGGGAGGGATGCACACATCAGCACATCATTTGTATGAATGTTCCATGTCATTTTAATTGCCCAGACACCCTTCACATGGGCAGCAGGCCAGTGGTTACACCTACCAACAAGGGTTCTGTGTACAACAGGAGGATGGGGGCTCTCTCACATCCCAGTAAGTTGGTCCACTCATGCACAGGGAATGAGCAAGGTTGGGAGGGGACACAGTGTGTGAGCATAACAGGGAACTGGCAGGTCAGGAGTGCCAGCTGGTGGGTCAGGGTCTGTCTTGTTGGGCTTCGTGGCAGAGTGCAGTGGGATCCATGTTCCAGGGGGCAGGGACACTCTGGGGGTGGATGTATGTGCAGATGGGGGTCACACCAACCTGAGGAGCAGGGGATAGCTGCGGCTGGTTTTCACGGGGGGCATAGTGTGTGGGGTGTGTGTGCACAGATTCAGGGGGTCACATTGGGGTACCAAGGTGTGGTGTTCATTATGCAGGGTGTCCACAATATGTGCTGCAGGCTGGTTGTGGATGATGGCCCATTGTATTGGGTGAGGGATGGGGTGATGTGTTCCGCACAGGGGGCATGTACATGGTATGTTGGGGTTCATGCCTCACCCTCTGCCCCCTCTTCCCTCCCCCACCTCTCCTCCCACACTACCCACTCCACCTCCTGCCACGTCCCCCTCTCCCACTGCTCCCCCCTTCTCTCCCACCTCCACTTCCTTCTCCCTCCATTCTCCTCTTCCATCATCGCATCATGGCCCTGCATCTCCCTCATCAACACGTGTACCTGTGTTAGGGCATCTCAACATTGATATGTGCCCCATCCTGTGTTGCCCCTACACAGGTGTTTGTATTTTACTCACATAGCTTCACATTGGCACACTAATGTGTGCACTTACCAAGCGTCCAGCCCTCTCCGAGGTTGCCATTTGCAGCTGAATGGCTGTGCCAGGATAAATGCATCATGACATGAGCCTAGGGCACACATATCCGTGTTTGCATTCACCACCAGCTGCATGTTTAATGATCTGTAATTTTGCCGGTTCCTATAGGCCCTCTGTTCTTGTCTGGGTGCCCTCAGAGCTATGTGTGTGCAGTCTGTCACTCCAAGCACTGAGGGGAAGCCAGCAATGTCATAGAAGGTCTGTAGTGTATCATGGCGCTCCTCTGATGTCCTGGGGGATGCAATGAGATGACCCAGTCATTACACCAGGGTCCTGGTAATTGCAGCAATACATTGGCTGGTAGCAGCCTGGGTGATCCCAGTCATGGCCCCAATGACATGTTGTAAACTCCCCGTGGCCAAGAAGCTGAGAGTGGTGGTGACCCACACTCCCACTGGCAGTGCCTGACTCCTGGCAGTGGCTGGCTCCACGTCCTGATTGAGGATGGCTCAGAACTCTGTTATTGACCCACCATCAAGTCGGTACCACTGGTACACCTCTTCCTCCATCATTTGTAGGTATGTGGCCCTGGGCCTGTGCACTTGGAGAACATGGTACCTGCACCTATGGTGCTGGGTGTCTGCCCACTGAGGTTATACATTTTGCTACCCCCTCCTCTGTGCCTGGGCTCTTCAGTGCTATCTTCACCTCTGAATAAGTCTGATTACTCCCCACATTGCTTGCGCTTTGCTGATACACAGTTTGTGTTCAATACACAGCTTTGCCATGGCTATTTCTGCTCTCCTAGGCACCAGAAAGCCTTGTCTAGCCCTACATGGTTTATGGCATCTCAGGGGGGTGGCCAGACCCATTGAATATCAGCGTTATGTGGTTATGGCGGCGCCATGCCACCATGCCCCACCGCTATCCAGCTAGCATTAGCCGCAGAGCAGTCATTTTTGACTGTACAAAGATATCTGATGATGCATTGTAGGCGGTTATGGCGGTCTTACATGGGTATGTTCTAATTCCCAGCACCTATCTGCCACCTACCACTTCTAATATCGGGCCCTAAATTATTTTAAATTTTATTTTGTATATAATGGAGAGTCAATGGTTTGCAATCAATAATAATGTAACACAGGCCTTGATAAATTTTCTTGGAATCTGGGAGCCAGCTAAAAAATTTAAGAGTCATCCGCCGAAACTTCAGTCACAGTTCCCCCTCTCAACTCTCCCAAAAGGGCCTGATTTACTGCTTCCCCATTTTCTGTGAAAAATGAAAGCTGAATAAATCAGGTCCTTAATGTGTCACTAAACATGGGTAACAGAAGACAGCGGCCTTCTCCTCTTCCCTATCCCACCAACCCAATGAGCATACTGTCGACATTATATTGGTGACCCTTTATAGCTGCACCTGAGGCAACTTCCTTTTTTTGCTTCATTTATCACCAGGGCCTGGTAATACGTGAAGCAAAAAAATAAATCCCTCATAGCCCTCGCACTCTGCCTTCATCCACTCTGTCTCTCTCATAGCCCTCCCCCCCCCACACACACACAGCCATCACCCAGTCTCTCTCTCTTTCTTAACCCCCCAGTCATCATTCAGTGTGCCTCTTCATCTCTTTCTCCTCTCTCTCTCTGATAGCCTCCCTCAGCCATCACTCAGTGTCTGGCTCTCATAGCCTCCCCCCCCCAGACATCACCAGTTTTCTCTCTCTCTCATAGCCCTCCAGCCATCACCCAGTCTCTTTCTTTTTGTAACCCCAAGCTATTAACCTCATCTCTCTCTCTCTCATAAACCACCTACAGCCATCACCCAGTGCTGCTCTCTCATAGCCTCCGTCCCCAGCCATCACCTGATGTCTCTCTCTCTCTCTCTCTCTCTCGTATTCCCCCAAGCCATCACTCCATCTCTCACTCTCATAGCTCCCCCACCTCCATGTGTCTTGCCTTTCTTCCTGAGGCTATTTGTGGCCTTACTGCTTCTTCACTGTGATCAACTCTCTGCAAAGAGCTTGTGCTGTGTGGTGAAAGAGGTTTGTGCCGATCTCACCAGTTCAAGTCTCTTGAGATGAAACCACAAGGAGAGCCCCAACTTCATCCACCATTTGGCTGAAGCTTCTTGAAGAGAACTGATCTTGGTGGAGGAGTGAAACAGCGCTGGTGCATAAAAGACTTTCAGGGGCATGAAATCCCTGGTGCCAGGGTGCAATTTCTAGATGACCTAATGCCCAGAATTTGTTGGGCCCTGGTGTAACATGATCTGTTCTCTTAGCCAAATGAATACATTTCACTGCTTTATTCAGTATAAACTGTAATCTTAAGAGAGGACAGAAGGAGCAAGAGATTTAACAGAAGAGCCTGTTCTAAGATGGAGTGACTAATTAAATCCTAGTGTAAAGTAAAGGGCAGGGCTCTAATAAAGATTTAAAGGCGGTTATATTTAATTGTGGGGAAGTGGCATATCAGTAGGTGACGTTTCAAGCTGTCAATGCAGATGAGTTTAAGCAAATAATTTCAGGATAACTTCCTATGTGAGAGCAGTTTTGGTGGTTTTTGTGCCACTGTGTTCTGGGAAGTCATTTCTAGTTCCAGGCCCTGCCCTTTAGTCTAACCCGTCAGCTTGAAAAAGGATTAGTCAGACCCAGTATGGCTCATCTTATTTTTAAAGATATGTAACTAAAAATATTGGACAAATGTTGCTGGTCCCTGTGCAGTTTAAGATCAATACTGAGCAGCCTGGGGAGCAGCAAAGTTATCAGATATCTTTAAAATAAAAAATAATATCTTCTTCATAGGCACTTCGGTATAAAGATTGCAGCAGACTCTGCCAACGGCCAGAATTTCCCAGTCACATTTTACTGAACAGTGCTCAAACAGGCACCTAAATGAAGTGCCGAGCCCTAGTGAACTGGCTCCGATGTCTGGAGGGAAAAATTTATATTTAAAGGCGACACAAATGCTGGGCGCAAGCAGCACATTTCAGATCCTACTACTTAAGCCTTTGCTGAACCTCTTGATGGTTCTGTACCTCAGACATTCTGCTTTTTGTTATCCTAATTCCAGCATTTACTTTCAGAGACAAATGCAGATCTTAAATCTCCAGAGGTAATCTAGATCAGCCGTTCCCAACCTGTGGTCTGTGGGAATCTGTGAGACCATTACAGGGCATAAAATAGAGAAGAACGAGAGAGAGGCTGGCGGGGATTGGTGGGGAGGGAAGACAGAGTCTGCTGGACATAGGAAGAGGAAGAGAGATAAAGAGGGCTAGTGGGACAGGTTTGGTGCTGAGGTGAGGGGGTCTAGGAAGAGTACTAGGGGTCCCTGAACTTTTTAGTGGTTAACAAGGGGTCCGCACAACAAAAAAGGTTGGAAGCCTTTGATGTAGAATAACCGGATTGGCTACTATTGGTAAACTGGTAGGGCAGTGGAAGTAAATGAGAAGTGAAGCATTTTAGTAGCTTTTAAATAGCAAATGGTGCTTCACAATTATGTACTTGAATGTTATCACATTTCCAGGCTGCCTAAACTTTACCTGACATACGCAGTAATGCCTTACATATGTACAATCCCCTTTAATTAAATCCCTATGGTACTACTGGGCGGCCTGCTGGTGTCCTGTTCTAACTTCCTTTCTTTTCACAGGGGGCAATAGGGATGCTTTCCACTTCTATTTTTCAATCTCCAATTAGCAGGCTCCAATTCATCATTAGGAGTATCTGCTGTATCAGCGCTGAGATTCCCCTCCCCACGCCTGCTAAATTGTCTTCATTTAAAACTCTCTCTGTTACTCCTAAATGGAAATCAATTCTGCAAGTTTAGCAAATAGTTAATTACTCCACAAAGAGGATTGATCGGCCTTTGATGACCAGAAAGCTCTGTAGTGCTATTAGTCTCTTTCATCTGTGATTAAACCACAGAGAGAAGAAAGAGGAACTAAATTAGGCTTTGCCTGTTATCCTCCAAATATTTGAGGAAGTGATTTCCTGAAGGTGCCTTCAGAGCTGTTCACTAAGCTGCCCTGAACCCCGAGAGGAGCCCCAAACCCATCACGTCACTTGCACTCTTTTCCCTTTTCCCCAAAATGAACCCAGTGGATCTAGGACATGATGTTTTTGAAAAAGGAACTTGTCCTGCTCCCGAGCACTAAATACAAGTTGAAGTGCAGACAAATCTCTGGCTAATAACATGCAGCTCTATCTTGCTGCAGGCAGTGTTGCTGGGAGTGGAGCTTCTCAGTTCCAGCCCAGGCTCCGCTGTTCAGTCCTTGTGTCACGGAGTAATACGATGAAGATTGCTGTTCAACCTTTCTGTTTGACTGTCTGCTAAGGAAACTTACATTTCTGAAGAAAAAGGGATAAATGCAAATTGTTATAAGCATTCTACAGTGAACAGTTATATTCTCACCAAACAAGCTTTTGTGTCCAGACTAGAACAATAATCTTTCTATTGATAGAGACAATCAAGTACTTGAAAAGTACTAATAGTGCAGAGCAGTAGCAGAAGTTGAAAGGAAAAGTCCACAGATCAGGGGAGCCTGCCTCAGACGCTAAAGGGGCCCCCACTTCCATGGCTACTGCTATATTCAGGGTTGGTGCAAGGGTATTGGGTACACTAGCCGAATCTTCATGCACACTCCCCCTCCCAACACACACACACACACACACACACACACACACACACACACACACACACACACTCCCCCTGCCAACACACACACACACACACTCCCCCTCCCAACATACACACACACACACACACACACACACACTCCCCCTCCCAACATACACACACATACAAACACACACACATTTCCCCTCCCAACACACACACACACACACACTCCCCCTCCCAACATACACACACATACAAACACACACACATATCCCCTCCCAACACACACACACACACACACACACACACACACACACACTCCCCCTCCCCACATACACACACACACACACACACACACACTCCCCCTGCCAACAGACACACACACACACATTCCCCCTCCCAACACACACACACACACACCCCCCCCCAACAAACACACACACACACACACACACAAACACACACACACACTCCCCCTCCCAACATACACACACATACAAACACACACACACACACTCACCCTCCCAGCATACACACACAAACAATCACACACACACACTCCCCCTCCCAACACACACACACACATTTTCCCCCTCCCAACACACACACACACACTCCCCCTGCCAACATACACACACACACACACACATTTCCCCCTCCCAACACACACACACACACACACTCCCCCTGCCAACATACACACACACACACACACACACACACACACTCCCCCTCCCAACATACACACACACAGACACACTCCCCCTCCCAACATACACACACATACAAACACACACACACACTCCCCCTCCCAACATACACACACATACAAACACACACACACACTCCTCCTCCCAACATACACACACATACACACAAACACACACACACACACACACACACACACTCCCCCTGCCAACATACACACACACACACACACACACACACACTCCCCCTGCCAACATACACACACACACACCCTCCCAACATACACACACATACAAACACACACACACACTCCCCCTCCCAACATACACACACATACAAACACACACACACACTCCACCTGCCAACATACACACACACACACACACACCCTCCCAACATACACACACATACACACAAAATAAACATTTCAATATTACCATTAAGTATTAATATAAATAAAATTATGCATCACCCCAGTTCACTAGCTTCCTCCTCTCTCTGTCCCTTCAGTCAGGCGGCTCATTGTTGACACACTGGTACCCGTAGCTACTGTTATTGTATCGATCCATCTCATTGCTGACCTTCCTCTTTTGCGTTGACCTTCTATCTTGCCAAGCATGATGTCTTTCTCTAATGATCTCTCTCTTCGCATGATTTGTCCAAAGTATGAAAGTCAAAGTCTTGTCATCTGAGCTTCTAAAGAATGCTTAGGTTTGATTTCCTCTAGTACCGACTGGTTTGTTCTTCGGGCAGTCCATGGTATAAACAGCACTGCCAGCACCGCCAGCACCATAATTCAAAGGCATCAATTTTCTTCCTGTCTGTCTTTTTCACTGTCCAGCTTTCACATCCATATGATGTTATTAAAAATACCATGGCTTGAACAAGTTGAATCTTTGTATGGAGAGAGACATCTCTGCTCTTGAGAATCTTATCTAGGTCTTTCATAGCCATTCTGCCAAGAGCAATGTGTCGTTTAATTTCTTGACTGCTTGTTGCTTCTTTATTGATAGTTGATCCAAGTAGGTTAAAGTTGTTCACAATTTCAATTTCTTCTCCTTCAATGATGAACCTGTTGATTATGCCAGTTGTCATGATCTTTGTCTTCTTTACATTAAGGTGCAGGCCCATTTTGAGACTATGTTCTTTGATTGTGAGAAGCAAATGTTTCAGATCATCTTCACTTTCAGCCAGTAATGTGGTATCATCAGCATAGCGAAGGTTGTTGATGAGTCTTCCACCAATCTTCACACCTCTATTGTCTTCATACAATCCTGCTTCTCTGATTATTCTGCATGTAAATTAAACAGGTAGGGGGAAAGTATGCAGCCTTGTCTTAAACCTTTGCTTATTTTAAATCATTCTGTTTCTCCTTGTTCCGTTCGAACTGTTGCTTCTTGATCAATGTACAGATTGCGCAAGAGATCGATCAGGTGTTCTGGTATACCCATACTTCTTACCTCTGAGGGCACCGTTTTTCCTCAGGCCGTTTTCAAAGCGAACATAAGCACATTCTTTAACTCTGAAGCTGGAGCGATGTGAGCAGTATGAAAACAGCCCCCACATGTCTTTGTTGACTTTTTTCTCCAATCAAATCAGTTAAACAACTTGGCTACCTGAAAGTCTTTGAGAAAGACAGTGTGAGAAATGATCTATTTTGTACAGAAAATATAGATTAAACATGCCAAATTGGATCACAAATCTGTTTATTTGATGAGGAAAATAGTTCAATTCCCTGAAAAACATTTGTACAAACAAGAAAAAAAAACTGTATTAGAAAAAATGTCCAAATTCAAGATTTTGCAGAAAATCCACAGCGCCTGTTTTTGGCAGGCTTCGTGTGCTTTATGTTGACTATATCAGTGCAGTGGTTTGATAGTGCAGGCTGCTGTCTGGAAAGGAGGATGGATGTTCAGGAAATAGCTGTGGCTGTTTGAGTTATTGTGGGAAGAGAGGGGAGTGATGCTGGACGCCAACTACCCGAGAGAATCATAATCCAAAACACTGCTGAAGATTTAACGGCAACAACTTGGATAAAACATCAAAACAACAACAGGAAAAGAACAAAGCCTGACACGAGAAGAGTTGTATAAGGTATTAATTACTGGCTTATGGTCTTTGCCGAGTCTCCTAGCCCCCTCTAGCTTCTCCCGCACTGTGCATGTAACATGCATAATAAAGCCCCAATATGTCACTACTAGGGTGTGAATTAGATCGTGTCTCCTACTGTTAGTCCTCTGACCTTTCAACTCTATTATCAAGCACACTGAGGTGTGCTATTCTTCAGGCTTAACACCTCCGTGAGTCAATACCAAGGTTAAAGAATCCTCTCTGGACTCCCATCTCAGTGATTATACTGACAAGGCTATTAAAATACCGCAAAGTCCTTTATTTTTCTTTACTTCTCCAGCGGGAAAGCAGAACTTTACCCCTTCAGAGCTATAAGGGGAGCAATGGATCTGAAACCTGTTTGAGAGCGTGCTGTACCTGTAACAGGGGAGACAGGTAAGTGTTAAAGGCAAGAGAAGAAAGGGGAAACCCACTGGATTTAATCAGGCATCTCCTTCAGAAATTTCAGGAAGTGTTTAAAGCTACGGAATTCTTTTTTTTTTCTAAGGGAAAGCTGAGAGCAGATGAACTATTACTACTACTCCTCCTTATCATTTGTAGAGCACTATAAGGCATACACCACACTGTACATATACTCATGGAGACAGTCCTTTCTCAGTAGACCTTACAATCGATGCAAGATAAAAACACACTGCCTCAGTAGAATCTTTCTCTGATATTGAAGACACTAAAAAGGTCTCTAGTTGGTCTCGTTTATGAGGCCTCTTTCCAGGGTTTGACCTTCAAGGGGATGTTTCCTGGGGGTTCTGCATCTGCCAGGCAAGTATATGAGATGCAGGGAAACTTTCTTGGTCATTCTGTCTCTCAAAGCTGCTGCTTCTCCTTTCATTTTGACCAGATTGTGGTTCTGTCTCTTTTTCAGCGAAGGATCTTCAAAAGGTCTTCAAGCACTACCAAAAGGGACTGCTACCGCTGGAAAGAAATCTGCACTTGTAAGTATTAACTTCTGGGAAATTCTCGAAATTCTGGGGAAAAGGAAATTCTTTGGGTTAAAGCTGATAAATCTGTGTATGTTAGAATCCAGTGTATTTGTTAACTCAGTCAGGGCCTAGTATCAGCAAATCGCTTTTAGTTTAAATTTAAAGCTCAGCAGAGAGTTTTCAGTTTAAATTTAAAACTCACTCAGGGCCTAGTATCAACAAATTGCTTTTAGTTTAAATATAAAGCTCAACAGAGAGTTTTTCGTTTAAATTTCAAACCCAGCAGAGAGTTTTCAGTTTAAATTCAAAACCCAGCAGAGAGCTCTTAGTCTAAATTTAAAACCCAGAGAGAACATAAGAAATGCCATACTGAGTCAGACTAAGGTCCATCAAGCCCAGTATCCTGTTTCCAACTGTGTTCAATCCAGGTCACAAGTAGCTGACAGTTTCCCAAAAAGGCACTCAGGCTCCACAATGCTTGTTCTGGGGCAAGCCGTGGATTTCCTGGGTCCTCTTTAATAATGGTTTATGGACCTTTCCTCCAGGAAGTTGTCCAAACCTTTTGTTTTAATTAAGCTTTTGCCTGATTGGTCTGTGAAAGAACTGAGAGCAGCTGAGGGCTGCATAAAAGGCTTCAGAGCCTTGCACTGTTGAGGCATTCCTAACAGGAGCTCTGCATTTCAAGGAAAGGTAAGAGCTTTTAATTACTAGCTCTCTGCCTGAGAGCTCGTAAAAGAGTTTTGGTACATTTTTAAAACAAAGTTACATTCTTTTTGGTGCTTTAATTCAAAAGGGGAAATTTTTTCTTTAGTGGTGTAGGTTTAAAACTCTGCTTTTAGTATCTTTCTCAGCTGTTTGAAGCTACTTACACCTTATCAGGAGTTAGTTCCCTCCCTTCCCTCCCACCCACCCCATGTAAGCAGTCTTGCTTTATAGGACACCTCCACAATTAGCTACACACAGGGACTTGGAACAGGGCAGTTGGGAAACCAGCTGGTACTTTGGTAGGTCTCTCTCTTTTTTGCTTCAACAGGTACCTAAACGCCACCATCTGAACAATGGCTGGGAAAAATCATATTGCCAAAGCTGTTGCCCCAGTTACAGCTTCTGACTCTGTCCAGACAGAGATCCCGATGCCAGTTGGACCAGTTCCATGTGCAGGTTGCCTAAATGCTGAAGCTCTCAGGAAACAATTGGAGGAGCTCAGAGAAGGGGTGGGTGAGGCTGAGAAGCATTCAAAACAGTGAGAAGTACATTGATTAGATGCTTCTTGAAACATCCAAGCTCTCCAGCAGAGAAGAAGATGGGAGCTTACAGAATGATGAAGGATGGACATTGTGATAAGGAAGCTTATCATAGCTCAGGAAGGAGCTATAGAAAAGGTGAAGTGACTCTGAACAAGCAACCTGTCAGTTCTTTTTTTTTTTTTAATTTTTTATTTATAAAGTTTCCAAGTTACAACAAAACGGAAAAACATCAAGAAAAACAGAAAATAGCAAAAGCAATCATACTCAAATAAGAAACTATACATTAATAGAGACCACATTACGGGAACTGACTGTGATCACATTACAAGAACAATAATTCAAATGCATCTTATACATTGAACAGAAAACAGAGCAAAAACTCGCCCATACAAGGTATATAACAAATCACTCACCCTGAATTACCCCCGAAGTCGAAGACTGCGTTCAGCACCCCCGTTGGCCTTTTCCAGTTCAAGAGGATGCCTTTCGGACTGCATGTAGCGGCAGCTACCTGCCAAAGGTTAGTGGATCAGGTACTTCGACCCCACCAAAATTATGCTTTTGCATATATGGATGATGTCATAATCCATAGTAACACCTGGGCAGAGCATCTAAAGAGGATCAGGGCAGTCTTGTGCTCCATGAAGCAAGTGGGAATCACTTTAAACCCGAAGAAGTGTGCCTTTGCAAATAGGGAGGTAAAATACCTGGGTCACCTAGTGGGAAGAGGAAAAATTAAACCACTAATGAGTAAGGTAGATAGCATCAGGAATTTTCCCCCTCCAACAACAAAGAAACAACTAAGAAGTTTCTTGGGACTTATTGGATAATACCGCAGATTTATACCGCAATTTGCAGAGAAAAGTGCAATTTTCACGGATATGCTGCAGAAGAATTGTCCAAACCAGCTAAAGTGGACACCTGAAGCTGAAAAAGCATTTTCAGTCCTAAAAGGAAAATTGTGTACAGGACCGGTACTGAAAGGGGTGGACTTCAGGAAACCCTTTCTGGTTCAAAAAGATGCATCGGATGTAGGGCTAGGAGCAGTTCTATCCCAGTGTCATGAAGGGGAAGAGCATCCTGTGATGTACCTGAGCAGGAAGTTGTCACCGGCTGAACAAAAGTATTCCACAATAGAAAAAGAATGTTTAGCTATTAAGTGGTCAGTGGAGGCGTTAAGGTTTTACCTTACAGGGAGAAAGCTCCAGTTGGTCACAGACCATGCCCCACTTAAGTGGTTGCAGCAAATGAAGAACCACAATGCCAGGTTGACACGTTGGTACATGGCCTTACAGGCATTTGATTTTCAAGTGGAACATCGTGCTGGGAAGTTACACAAGAATGCGGATGCCCTTTCCCGTATTACAGACTGTAGAGAAGAAGTTTCACCAGTTAAACCAGTCCATAATAACTTAAGCAGGGGGGTATGTGATAAGGAAGCTTATCATAGCTCAGGAAGGAGCTATAGAAAAGGTGAAGTGACTCTGAACAAGCAACCTGTCAGTTCTGGTAGAAATAAGAAAACAGAATTTTGCCATAAAAGACTACCAGTCCCAGAATGCACCAGGTTTCCAACAGCCATTAGAGGAGCTGAAGTGGGGAAACGTGTGTTCAATCAGGAGGGCTATGAGGTAATCCCCAAGCACTCATCTCAAAGGGCAGGGCCTGATACAGCACAGCTGCGCTGTGCTAGGGTGGAGCACTCATCAAAGCAGAATAAAGGTAGAGTTTATTCTACAGAGAATTATCCTGATCCTCAGTTTCATCTGGGAGATCCTCAGTTTGATCTTGGAGATCCTCATCTTGGACAGCTTCATCATCTGGAGGATCATCAGAAGCAGAAGCCAGAGCGGACGGACAGAGAGGGCAAGAACACCTTTTGAAGAAAGAAGAGAAAAGCATTTGGGAGGTCTAGAGGAGTCCAGAGCAGTACGTATACTGGGAGACATTCAAAAGGCCAGCATACACCATTGGACTGGGGAAAGCCAGAGGAATGGTGCTGCAGAGCTAGGAATCTCCAGACGGTACCTGTGAGGGAGACGGCTGCATGTGGAAGGGACCCTAAGACCCGTGCCAGAAGGTATGTGAAGAGAGATCCATGTCCAGGGATCTGGATTGGAAGGCTGGACATAAGAACTGGACTACATACTGGCCAGGCTATTTAGAGAGGAACTCTAACAGCAATGGAAGCTCAGGTATGAACACTGATCTATACCCTAGCTATAACCTTGAAAGACAGCAGGGAAACAAGTATTCTCCTGAGAGTGCTCCATTGAGAAATTCCTCTGTTTATGTTTATGTTTATGTTTATTGTGATTGGATAAAATCGCCCTTCTCCAGAAATCAGAGCGATGTACAATTAAAAAAAAACGTTATTAAAATGGCCAGAGCCATGGAAAAGAAAAGGAAAAGGAAATTACAATATCTTTATAAAACCATAGTATAGACAAGAGAGGCAGGAAAGAATAGAAAAGAAAAGAAAGAGAACAATCATAATTTCATTATAAAAACAGGAATATAGACAGGGGAGACAGAAAGGGATAGGCAAGGGAAACAGAAGGAAGGTTGGGGTAAGGGAGTTTTCAGATGCTTTTTGAAAGTAGGGTGGTGAGGATCTAAACGGAGGGAAGAGGGTAGAGAATTCCAGAGGGCAGGGCCAATGAAGAAGAAAGCAGAAGAACGTGTGGATTGTAGGTGAGCACGGGAGGGGGAAGGAAGAGTGAGACGATTGAGATGAAAAGAACGAGGAGTGTACCGGGGAGAGTGAAAAGAGAGAAGATCAGCAAGATATTGAGGGGTGCCAGTATGGAAAGCTTTGTGGACCAGAGTGAGCAGCTTGAATTGTGAGTGGTAAGGAAAAGTCAACCAGTGGAGATGAAAAAGCAGGGGTGTGACGTGATCTCGGAGAGAGGCATGACAGGCAAGACGAGCGGCAGTGTTTTTACAGGCTTAGTTTGGGCTCTTATATACCGCTCTATTCAGAATCAGCGCGGTTCACAATATAACAACATACCATAACAACAAACTGTTAGGTTTGTATCCGTTTTAATTTGTATCCGTTGTAATTGAGATAGTCGGTACTTGGGGAGTCCAATGAGAGTAGAGTTGGCGAAGTCTACACGAGACATAACTAGGGACATTAACAAAGTGGAGAGGGCTGAGGGGGACAGAAAAGGACGCACCGCACAAATTTGACGAAGGAAGAAGAAAGATGATTTAGTGACATGAGAAAGGTGTGACTGAAAGGAGAGATCCGAATCAAAAAGAACACCAAGGTAACGAAAAGAAGAGACTAGGGGAACAGCAGAACCAGAGAATGAAGGGGCCAGCTGAGGGGGTGGACAACCGTGAGAGAACCAGATAGCCACAATCTTAGTGAGATTGAGGTGAAGGCAGTGAAGAGTTAACCAATTAGCTACATCCTAAAGACAAGAGTTAAGTGCAGAAAGGTCAGGACAGGAGGGGGAGGTGTGATGCAGTAGAACGATATCATCGGCATAGAGAAAGGCAGAGATTCCAGACTGTTGGATTAAGAGAGCAAGAGGAGAAAGAAACAGATTGAAAAGAAGAGGTGCTAGGACAGAACCCTGGGGGGCTCCACAGGAGAGAGGGAAGGGATCGGAGGGGGGAATAGAAGGGGAGGGGGAAAGAACCGCAAAGGAGCGAGAGGAAAGGAAAGAATGAAACCAGTGATAGACAGTACTACATAGACCAGCTTCCCGTAGACGCTGAAGAAGAAGGGAGTGGTCAACAAGATCAAAGGCTGCCGAAAGATCAAGAGCAACCACCACCGAAATATCCCCACGATCGTGCGCCACGTGTAGTGCATTAGTGAAAGCGAGTAAGATAGTGTCAACACTGTGACCCTGACGAAATCCGGACTGACGAGGGTGAAGAAAATTAATAGAGTCCAGGTAGTGAGAAAGTTGTGCAAAAACAAATTTTTCGAGGAGTTTAGAAAGGAAAGGAAGGTTGGAAACAGGACGATAGTGAGCAGGAACCAATGGGTCGAGTGAAGGATTTTTTAGGATAGGACGGATTAGGGCGTGCTTCCAAACAGAGGGGAAAGAACCTGTTGACAAGCTGGAATTAAACATAGAAAGGATGTGAGGTAGAAGTGCCAGAGAAGGATCGAGAAGCCAGGGAGAGGGAATGGGATCAAGAAGACAGGTTGTCTTCCTGGAAGAAGCGATAAGGTGATGGAGTTCCGGGCAGGGCCGGCCCGTCCATTGAGCAAGAATGTTTTTTGCACAGGGCCCCGCGTTTCAGGGGGCCCCGCGCAAAAAACATTCTTAAGCATCCCAAGTTAAAAAAAAAAAAAAACCGGCTGCTTCTGCCGCGGCAGCTTCAAGAGCTCTGCCGCGGCAGCATCAAGAGCTCTGCCGCGGGGCCCCCCCCTGCCCGGCAGAGCCTCCGTGCATCTTCAGCTCTTCACGTCCAAAACGCGGGCTTCTTTCAGAGCCGCGAGAGTTTCTTTTCTCGCGGCTCTCTTAATCCCGCGGGGCTGATGGGATTTCCCATCACCCTCGGCGGGATTAACAGAGCCGCGAGAAAAGAAACTCTCGCGGCTCTGAAAGCAGCCCGCGTTTTGGACGTGAAGAGCTGAAGATGCACGGAGGCTCTGCCGGGCAGGGGGGGGCCCCGCGGCAGAGCTCTTGATGCTGCCGCGGCAGAGCTCTTGAAGCTGCCGCGGCAGAAGCAGCCGGTTTGGGTTTTTTATTTATTTTAATTTGGAATGATAGGGGGGGGGGGTGGTTAGTACTTGTAAAGGCAAAGGGAGGGGTGGGAGGCAAAACAGGAAGTAGGCTGATGGGAGGGGGAGGCTAAAATGGAAGTGGGCTGATGGGGGGGGGGTGGGGTGGACTGGTAATGGGCCATGGGGGGTGGGGTGGTTAGGACTGGTAATGGGCCATGGGGGGGGGGGAGGCTAAGACTGGAAGTGGGCTGATGGGGGGGGGGTAAGGAAGGGTAATGGGCTATGGGGGGGCTAAGTTGGCTGATGGGGGGGTTTGGACTGGAAAAGGGCTATGGGGGGGCTAAGTGGGCTGATGGGGGGGGTTTGGACTGGTAATGGGCTATGGGGAGGGGGCTAAGGCTGGAAGTGGGGGGGTAGGACTGGAAATGGGCTGATGGGGGGGGTTAGGACTGGTAATTGACTAGGGGGAGGGGGCTAAGGCTGGAAGTGGGGGGTAGGACTGGTAATGGGCTGATGGGGGGTTAGGACTAGTAATGGGCTATGAGGAGGCTAGGACTGGAAATGGGCTGATGCGGGGGGTAGGACTGGTAATTGGCTATGGGGGGGGCTAAGACTGGAAATAGGCTGATGGGGGGGCTAGGACTGGAAATAGGGTGATGGGGGGGTTAGGACTGGTAATGGGCAATGGGGGGCTAAGACTGGAAATGGGCTGATGGGGGGGTAGGACTGGTAATTGGCTATGGGAGGGGGGCTAAGACTGGAAATAGGCTGATGGGGGGCTAGGACTGGAAATAGGGTGATGGGGGGTTAGGACGTAATGGGCTGAGGGGGGGTTAGGACTAGTAATGGGCTATGAGGAGGCTAGGACTGGAAATGGGCTGAGTGGAAGGAGGGCTTGAACTGCAAATAGCTGATGGGGACGGGGGCTTGGAATGGAAATGGGTTGTGAGGGGGAGGGAGCTAGGACTGGAAATGGGTGAGGGGGGGGCTAGGACAGGAAATGGGCTGATGGGCTAGAATAGGACTGGAAATTGGCTGTTGGGGGGTGCTAAGATTGGAAATGGGCTGTGGTGGGGGTTTGGATTGAAATGGACTCATGAAGGGGCTAGAACTGGAAGTAGGCTCATGGGGGGCTTGGATTGGAAATGGGCTGAGTGGAGGGGAGCTAGGATTTGACATGGGCTGATGGTGGGGCTAGGAAAGGACTAGAAATGGGCTCATGGGGGGCTGGGATTGGAAATGAGCTGATGGAGGGACTTGGATGGGACTGCAAATAGATGGGGGAGCTAGGACTGGAAATGGGCTTATGGGGGGCTAGGACTGGAAATGGGCTGATGCGGGGACTAGAAGGGAGCGGATGCTGGGTGGGACTGGAACTAGAATGGAGCTGATGTTGGGGGGAGGATTAGAATGGGATGGAGCTGGGAGAGTGAAATGGAGAGGGAAAAAATATTTTGTGTGGGAGGGAAGACAAATCTACAATTGTCCGGATATTGGGAGAGTAAGTGGGGATTGAGGATGGAGGGGTAAAATTTGAGTGGATGAAATAGGAATGAGGAAAGAGCAAAAAGGAGAAAGATTAGTATGTTAAAGCAGATGTAGAGAGAGAATGGAAAAAAACTAGAAGAGAGAAGAAAAGACAAATGGACAGCAGACGATGAAGAATTAGCGGAAGACACGAAGAAACCAGAAGAAAGTGGCTGGAGCAATTGCAGCTGAAAAAAATGCACAAAAGGTAGAAAACTATCTCTTTATTTTGAATTTATTAATTGGAATATGTCAGCTCTGGGAAATGTGCATCATTAACGTCTGCGCTTTGTTTAGTACAAGAGCAAATTAATGTATAGTTTTATTTCTACAGTGTTGTACATTCCAAGTTTGGCTTTTGGGATTCCCAGTTTAATTATTGTCTTCCTGTTTCTAAATTGTGATTCCTTGTTTGGTGATGGTCTATGTTCTGCATGTGTAACTGAGCTGAGGTATTCTGTTTATGTAATTCCTATTTGACATTGCCACTTGTTCTTCCCCAGTAGGTCATGTATTGTTGTTCACTGAAATGTATTGGATTAATAATTGCAGCCATTCCTGAAGAAAGTTAGGGTATGTAGCTTTATTAGACCAGGTAGTGCAGTTAGGATACCGCGGGTTTGCTATGGGTTCTAAATTGGCAGTGTTAGTAGTAGTCCTAATGTGCCTGGCGGTTGGTATTGGATTATAGTAATGTAGAAGTCTTTTAGTCTTTCTTTATTCATACACTCATTAAGAGGCATGTTTACTAAAAGTTCGTGTATGGTAACATTATGCAAATATTTATGCAAATGAGGCCTCTTATGCAAATGAGGCCCCGCACCGAGTCTCCGCACATGGCCCCGCACCCCCCTTGGGCCGCCCCTGGTTCCGGGGACGTAATTAAGGAGAAAGAAGCCCAAGAGTGAGAGAGACAGTCTAGTGGTGGGGGAGAGGCAACCGGAGGAGGGGAAAGTATTGGGGCAGGACAGGAAGGTAATGACATTCTTAGGGAGGAGATCTTGTTGCTAAAGTATGAGGCTAAGAGAGAGGGGGACGGAGTAGGTTGGATATGACCAGCTGACGCAGAGGGTTGAAGTGAGGTTAAGGATTGCAGGGTGGAGTAAAGGTGTCGGGTCTGGTTTGGGGCATTTAGAATTGCAGTAGAGAAATATGAGCGTTTAGCCTGATGAACGTTAGAATGGTAATGGAAGTAATTAGATTTGAAAAAAGCTAAGGTAGATGGTGTAGGGTCCTTACGCCATTGACGCTCGGATTTACGAAGCTGGGTGCGCAGAAGCCTCAGACCTTGATGGTACCAAGGGTGTAGGGGCCGATGACGGGATTTCCGAGGATGTAAAGGAGCGACAAGGTCAAGGGCAGCCGTGAGGGAAGAAGCCCAGAGCGTAGCTTGGGAATTAGGAGAGAGCAAGGTAAAGTCTGGAGGAAAAAGCTCGGTGGCGGTGGGAAGCTGCTGACGGCTGAGGGATGAAATGGCCCGTGAAAGTCGTGGGGGGGGGGGGGGGGATACCGGAAGGGGTATAAAAGAAGAAGAAGGAGAGGAGGACCTTGGGGAGTGGGAAGAGGAAATGGTGAGACAGATATGGTCTGTCCATGGAAGAGGTAAAGAGGAGATATTTCGCAACATAAGAGAAGAAGAGGAAGAGGTCAGAAACAAATCAAGAGTATGGCCAGCTTGGTGAGTAGGGATAGTAACATGTTGTATTAGTGATAGGTCATGTAAAAGAGAGATAAAAGAGTGGTCTCGGGGAGAGGAGGGAGAGTCCATGTGGAGATTGAACTCTCCAGCGATAAGTAAGTGGGGGAAAGCTAAAGACAGGTCAGTGATTGTTAAGAGAAGAGAGTCCCAGAGCTTGGACCGTAAAGCAGGAGGGGAGTAGATAAGAAATACCTGAATGGGAGGGGAGGTATGTAATTGAAGCAAAAGGGATTCAGGGTATCGTAAAGACGGAGGGGTGAGCTGAGTGAAGTGGAAAGATGAGTGAATTAGAGCTGCCACTCCCCCCCCTGATTGACCAAGACGGGGGGTGGAAATGGCAGAGAAACCAGAGGGGAGACAGCGGGCCAGGAGCCAATCCATGATATTGTCCAATCCATGATCTGTGCCAATCCATGATATTGAACCCATGATTGTTGAAGAAGGGGGAGCGGTCTTAGATACAGGCTGTGAATATATGGATTGCTCTCTGTCTAAACTCCTTTGGTAATTTACTGTTACAAAGTACAACGACCATCACAAAGAAATACAAACTTGTTCTTTAATCTACTCAGAAAAGCTCCTGCGTAGGATTTTGAGCCATGCAGTAGAAATTAAGCCAGCTAAGGGGTTTCAGCTGGATAACTGCTAGCAATTGAGCCTTACCTAATTGCTTGTGAGCTCTGAGAGAATCACTTCTGAATCTATGTGTGAAGATATAAGAAGTTAACCTGAAAAGAACAGTTTTTCTCTTCTTTGTGGGTTTTGCTTGTTGTTTGAAACACTGCTAAGAAAATATTAGCTAAAGCCTACAGAAAAGACCAGTTTGTTACCAACCAGGTCTTTATTCTTTTGTTTTGATTGCCTGACAAGTTCATCTGTTGTTTTCCTGATTTTGTTTTTCTAAGTTTAACACTGAAAGCAAGTATCCTGATTTATGTGCTACCAAGCATATCTGTGTTGGGAGAAATAAACCCATAAATAAATATCTTATTGGCTTTACACTCAAGCACAACTAATTATTGTGAGCAGCTGTGTCTGGTGTGAATGGACTGCGTTTCCCACAATCCCTTGCAAATCATATTGATATATGCACTTGCCAAGACTGTGAACATTCTCACCCAGGCAGCCGTCTGACAACATGCATCACCAGGGCCTGCAGAATCACCAATCCAACTCATCCAGCCCTTGAATTGAAGAACCATTTTGCAACCCTGGAAGTGAAGGAGGTAAAAGCATCTCTGGAAAAGAAAGAACCAGAGCTCGAGTATCCCAAAGTTGCAGAATCAGTGACCACAGGAAAGCAAAGGGTAATGGTGGTTGATGACTCTCTTCTGAGGGGTACTGAGGCATCCATGTGCCAACCAGATGAGTCCAGAGAGGTATGCTGTCTGCCAGTTGCCAAAATCTGAGATGTTACAGAGAGTTTGCAGAGACTCATCAAGCCCACTGATTATTACCTGATGTTGCTCATCCATGTCCGTACAAATGATACTGCCAGGTATCCCTCTGATCATATCAAAAGTGACTTCATGGCTCTGGGACAGAGGGTGAAGCAGATAGATGCGCAGATGGCATTCTCTTCAGTCCTCCTTGTTGAGGGTAAAGGCCAAGGCAGAGAAGCTCGCATCCTGGAGAAAAATGCATGGCTGTGTGGATGGTCTCATCGAGAGCATTTTGGTTTCCTGGACCATGGGATGCTGTTCCAAGGGTTGCAGAGCAGAGATGGCAACCATCTGTCCAAGAAGAGTCGACGTGTCTTCAGTAGCAGACTGGCTAACCTACTGAAGAGTGCTTTAAACTAGATTCATTGGGGATGGGTGAAGAAAGCCCCCAGGAAAGTGAAACATTAAATACCTTTATGGAAATGGGTAAAAGGGGCAACATATGGAAAGTAGTGTGTATAAATGCCTGTAGCAAGGGAAATAAGATCCCAGATGTTGAGGCTTTAATGGGAGAGGCTGACTTGTATTTAGTGGCAGTAACAGAGACATGGCTCATGGACAACCATGACCGAGATGTAACTATACCAGGCTATACTTTATTCAGAAAGGACAGGGTAGGAAGAAGGGGAGGAGAGGCACTATATGTAAAAAATAATATTAAAGCTATAGAAATGCAGGGCTTAAAAGGGAGAGAGGAGGCACTGTGGGTTAAACTAGAAAGAGGGAAAGAGAAATCTATTTGCATTGGCATGCTATACAGACCTCCCTCAGAGGAGGAAGAGGTGACGGAGAGTTAATTGAAGACTTACACAGCATTGCCAAGAAAGGGGAGGTACTATTGATAGGGGATTTCAATATGCCAGATGTAGATTGGCACATTCCTGCTGCAGTATCATCTAGAAGTAAGGACATCCTGGATTCTCTACAGGGAGAACTATTCAGGCAAATGGTAACAGAACCTACACGTGAAGGGGCCATAGTGGACTTGGTGCTTACCAATGGTGAAGGTGTTTCTGATGTTATAGTAGAAGATGATTTCTCATCCAGTGATCACCAGATGGCTGATAAAATCCATTCAAAAGTGAGGGTCTTAGACTTTAGGAAAACTAACTTTGCCAAGATGGGACTATACCTCAAGGAATCATTAGCGGGATGAGAACAGCTGGGGGATGTAGAAAAACTGCGGGCAAAACTGAAAAGGGATATTGTAAGGGCAAACAACCTTTTTGTTAAAATGGTAAATGAAGGTAAAAGGAAAAGGAGACCGCTATGGCTTTCAAAAGTAGCTGAAAAGGTGAAGAAAAAGAGGGAGGTCTTCATGAAATACAAGAGATCACAGAGAGAAGAAGACAGGCATCTATTTTTGGAAAAGCTTAGAGAAGCTAGCAAAGTAGTCAGGAAAACAAAGATTCAAAAAGAGGAAGAAATAGCCAGTGCAATAAAATGGGGGATAACACATTTTTCAGATATGTTAGTGAAAAGAGGAAGGGCAAAAGTAGTATTGTCAGTCTCAAGGGTGAAGGGGAGGAATATGTAGAAGCTGATGAGGATAAAGCGGAATTGCTTAACAAATATTTCTGTTCTGTGTTCATAGATGAAGAACCAGGAGCTGGACCTCAAAAAACAACCACAAACAGGAACAGAAGTGAGGGGCATTCTGCATAATTTTCAGAAGACTGTGTTTGTGAGGAACTAGTTAGACAAAGTGATGGGACCAGATGAGATACACCCGAGAATACTGGGGAACTTGGGGAAGTTCTAGCAGTTCCACTGACGGACCTTTTCAATGCCTCATTGGGGTCAGGAGTGGTGCCAGAGGACTGGAGAGAGGCACATGTGGTCCCTTTACACAAAAGTGGAAGTAAGGATGTGGTTGAATACTACAGGCCGGTTAGTTTAACCTCAGTGGTGAGTAAGTTATTGGAAGCATAGCTGAAAGAGAAAATAGTGAGGTTTCTGGAGTCCAGCAGATTACAGGATCCAAAGCAGCATGGATTCACCAGAGGCAGGTCTTGTCAGACAAATCTGATTGATTTCTTTGACTGGGTGACCAGGGAGTTGGACCGAGGGAGAGCTCTAGATGTGGTGTATTTAGATTTCAGTAAAGCCTTTGACATTGTTCCTCACAGGCGACTTATAAACAAACTGAGCACCCTAGGGATGGACCCTAAAGTTACTGCTTGGGTTACACATTGGTTGGGTGGGAGGCGACAAAGAGTACAAGTAAATGGAGCTCACTCTGAGGAGAAGGATGTTACCAGTGGTGTGCCCCAGGGATCTGTCCTTGGTCCGATTCTTTTTAACATCTTTGTTAGTGATATAGTGGAAGGGCTGTCGGGTAAGCTTTGCCTCTTTGCAGATGATACCAAAATCTGCAATAGAGTAGACACCCAGGAAGGTGTAGATAACATGAGGAGGGATCTAGCTAAGCTTGAAGAATGGTCTAGAATTTGGCAGCTGGGATTTAATGTTAAAAAATGTAAGGTCATGCATTTGGGCTGCAGCAATCCAAGGGAGCAATACAGTATAGGAGGTGAAGTACTTTTGTCCACAAAAGAAGAACGGGACCTAGGTATGGTTGTGTCTGATGATCTTAAAGTAGCTAAACAGGTAGAAAAGGTGACGGCAAAAGCTAGAAGGATGCTTGGGTGCATACGGAGAGGAATGGCTAGCAGAAAAAAGGAGGTGATAATGCCTCTGTATAAGTCTTTGGTGCGACCTCATTTGGAGTATAGTGTGCAATTCTGGAGACCGCACCTTCAAAAGGATGTGAACAGGATGGAGTCGGTGCAGAGGGTGGCTACTAAAATGATTAGTAGGCTTCATTATAAAGCATATGAGGACAGACTGAAGGATCTTAATATGTACACCTTAGAGGAAAGGCGGGATAGAGGTGATATGATTGAGATCTTTAAATACCTCCGTGGCATAAATGTTCAGGGAGAGAGCCTCTTTCAATTGAAAGCAAGTTCTGCTACGAGGGGACATGGGATGAGGGTGAAGGGAGATAGATCCAGGAGTGATATGCGGAAATATTTCTTTACGGAAAGAGTAGTGGATCCATGGAATAGTCTCCCAGTGGAGGTGGTAGAGATGAGGACAGTAAGTGAATTCAAAAAAGCATAGGACCAACACAGAGGATCTCTAAAGGTAAAAAGTGGACTGTTGTAGTTGTTGATATGGAAGGACAGACTAGATAGGCCATGTGGTCTTTTTCTGTCATCATGTTTCTATGTTTCTATGTTTCTAAGTGAAGGCAGGAAGGCAGCTGAAATGGCGGGGGAGGGGGGAGGTGGCTGGAAGGAAGCTGAAAGAGGAGGGAAGGTGGAGGCAGACAGACAGCTGAAAGAGGGGAGGAGGAGGTGGCTGGAAGGGAGCTGAAAGAACAGGGAAGGAGGTCGCTGGGAGTTGAAAGAGGGGGGAAGGAGGTGGCAGGAAGGGAGCTGACATGGCGGAAAGGAGGGAACTGGGCCACAGGAAGGGAGCTGACGAGGAGGGAAGGTGAGGGCTTGAAGGGAACTGAAAGAGGGGGGAAGGAGGTGGCTGGAAGGGAGCTGAAAGAGGGGGGAAGGAGTTGGTTGGAAGGGAGCTGAAGGAGGGGGAAGGAGGTGGATGGAAGGGAGCTGAAAGAGGGGAGAAGGAGGTGGCTGGAAGGGAGCTGAAAGAGGGGGGAAGGAGGTGGCTGGAAGGGAGCTGAAAGAGGGGGGAAGGAGGTGGATGGAAGGGAGCTGAAAGAGGGGGGGGGGAAGGAGGTGGCTGGAAGGGAGCTGAAAGAGGGGGGAAGGAGGTGGCTGGAAGGGAGCTGAAAGAGGAGTGAAGGAGATGGCTGGAAGGGAGCTGAAAGAGGGGGGAAGGAGGTGGCTGGAAGGCAGCTGAAAGAGGGGGGAAGGTGAGGGCTTGAAGGGAACTTAAAGAGGGGGGAAGGAGGTGGCTGGAAGGGAGCTGAAAGAGGAGGGAAGGAGGTGGCTGGAAGGCAGCTGAAAGAGGGGGAAGGAGGTGGCTGGAAGGGAGATGAAAGAGGAGTGAAGGAGGTGGCTGGAAGGGAGCTGAAGGAGGGGGAAGGAGGTGGATGGAAAGGAGCTGAAAGAGGGGGGAAGGAGGTGGCTGGAAGGCAGCTGAAAGAGGAGGGAAGGTGAGGGCTGGAAGGCAGCTGAAAGAGGGGGGAAGGAGGTGGCTGGAAGGGAGCTGAAAGAGGAGGGAAGGTGAGGTCTGGAAGGCAGCTGAAGGAGGGGGAAGGAGGTGGCTGGAAGGGAGCTGAAAGAGGAAGGAAGGTGGTGGCTGGAAGGGAGCTGAAGGAGGGGGAAGGAGGGGGCTGGAAGGGAGCTGAAAGAGGGGGGAAGGAGGTGGCTGGAAGGGAGCTGAAAGAGGGGGGAAGGAGGTGGCTAGAAGGGAGCTGAAAGAGGAGAGAAGGAGGTGGCTGGAAGGGAGCTGAAAGAGGGGGAAAGGAGGTGGCTGAAAGGAACCTGACATGGGGGGAAGGAGGTGGCTGGAAAGGAGCTGACATGGGGGGAAGATAAGAACATAAGAACATAAGATATGCCATACTGGGTCAGACCAAGGTCCATTAAGCCCAGTAATCTCTTTCCAACAGTGGCCAATCTAGGTCATATGTACCTAGCAGTTTCCCCAAGGGACACAGGTTCCACAATGCTTGTATTGGTTCAAGCATTCATATCCTGGGTCCCTTCTTAATAATGGTTTATGGACCTTTCCTCCAGGAACTTGTCCAAACCTTTTTTAAACCCAGCTACATTAACAGCCTTTACTACATCCTCTGGTAACAAATTCCAGACATTGATTACACGATGAGTGAAAAAATATTTTCTTTTATTAGTCTTAAATAGTTTATCCTGTAGCTTCATTGCATGTCCCCTAGTCTTTCTATATTCTGATAAGGTAAACAATCGATCTACGTTTACCTGTTCCACTCCGTTCATTAATTTATAGACTTCTATCATATCTCCCCTCAGCTGTCTCTTTTCCATGTTAAAGAGCCCTAACCTTTTTAGCCTTTCTTGATAGGAGTATCCTTCCATCCCCTTTACCATTTTGGTGGCTCTTCTCTGGACCTTTTCTAAAATCACTATATCCTTTTTAAGATACGGCGACCAGAATTGCACACAATATTCAAGGTGCGGTCTCACCATGGAACGATATAGAGGCATTATAATATCTTTTGTTTTATTTTCCATTCCTTTCCTTATCATACCTAGCATTCTATTTGCTCTCTTGGCCGCCGCTGCACACTGGGTCGAGGGTTTTAACATGGTATCCACAATGACACCTAAATCTTTTTCCTGGGTGGTGGTTCCTAGTGTGGAACCTTGCATCGTGTAACCATAGTTTGGGTTGTTCTTCCCTAGGTGCATAACCTTGCACTTGTCCACATTAAATTTCATCTGCCATTTTGATGCCCAGTCTTCCAATTTATCAAGATCCTCTTGCAATTTTCCACAATCCTCTTGGGTTTTAACAACTTTAAATAGTTTTGTGTCATCTGCAAATTTGATAACCTCACTCGTTATTCCACTTTCCAGGTCATTTATGAATATGTCAAAAAGCAGCAGACCCAGCACAGATCCCTGGGGTACACCACTATTCACCTTTCTCCATTGGGAAAATTGGCCATTTAGCCCTACCCTCTGCTTTCTATCTTTTAACCAGTTCCTGATCCACAATAGTACACTGCCTCCTATCCCATGACTCTTTAGTTTTGCCAAAATCTCTCATGAGGGACCTTGTCAAAGGCTTTCTGAAAGTCCAGATACACAATATCAACCGACTCACCTTTGTCCACCTGATTATTCACTCCTTCAAAAAAACATAACAGATTAGTAAGACAAGATCTGCCTTGTCTAAAGCCATGTTGGCTGTCTCGCATTAGGTCATGACTATCTACATGTTGAGTAATTTTATTCTTTATGATGGTTTCTACCATTTTTCCCGGTACTGATGTCAGACTCACCGGTCTGTAGTTTTCCGGATCACCCCTGGAACCTTTTTTAAAAATTTGTGTTATATTGGCGATCCTCCAATCTTCAGGTATTAGAGATGATTTTAATGATAGTTCACAGATTACTAATAGCAGGTCTGCAATCTCGTATTTCAGTTCTTTCAACACCCTTGGATGTATAACATCCAGCCCAGGTGATTTGCTACTCTTCAGTTTATCTAATAGTTGTAATACATCTTCCCGATGTATCGATATTTCCTTCAATTCTTCCGCACCTTTAAATACCACTTCAGACATGGGTAACATCCCTACATCTTCCTCAGTAAAGACTGAAACAAAGAATTCATTCAGTCTCTCCGCTATCGCCTTGTCGCCTCTTAGTGCTCCTTTAACCCCTTTATCATCTAATGGACCAACTGACTCTCTCACAGGTTTTTTGCTACGAATGTACTTGAAAAGGTCTATACTTCGCGTTTTTGCTTCCGCAGCAAGCTTCTTCTCAAATTTTCCCTTTGCCTGCCTTATCAATGCCTTGCATTTGACTTGCCAGTGCTTGTGCTGTTTCCAGGTTTCATCGTTTGGCTCTTTTTTCCATTTCTTGAAAGATGCTTTTTTGACAACAACAGCCTCTCTGACCTCACCTTTAAACCATGCTGGTAGTTTTTTGGACTTCCTTCCACTTTTCTTAAAGCGTGGAATACAGCTGGTCTGGGCTTCCAAGATAGTATTTTTCAACAACAGCCAAGTCTGATGTACGTCTTTAACCTTTGCAACTGCTCCTTTTAGTTTTTTTCTTAAGTATTTTCCTCATTTTATCATAATCTCCCTTTCGAAAGTTAAAAGGTAGTACTGTGGATTTCTTTACTATCCCTCCTCCACTAATTAAATCAAAGGCGATCATGCTATGATCACTATTGCCAAGTGGCCCCAACACCCTTATCTCTTGCACTAGATCTGGTGTTCCACTAAGGACTAGGTCTAATATGGCTTCCCCTCTGGTCGGTTCATGAACCAGCTGTTCCAAGAAGCAGTCATTTATTTCATCTAGGAACTTTATCTCCCTAGCATGTCCTGACGTGACACTGACCCAGTCGATACCGGGGTAGTTGAAATCACCCATTACACAGGTACACTACCAAAAAACTGCCTCCAGTTTTGCAACTGATTCCTATAGATTTTGGGGTGCTGAATCCAGGAAAAATAGCCAAAATGTTCCATCACATCACGTTTTCTTGTAAAATTAGATTTCTTACCCAAATAAGGAATGTTCACATAATTTCTTTTTAAGCCGACTGCAGTTTATTTTCTTGGCCCAAAATAGAGGTTGTAATGGTTAACTAACTAGAAACACTCCCTCGTGATATTTTAGAGTGTTTTGTATTCATTTTATACATTAACAGGACAATTGGGAGGCGGGGGGCTAAATCCAGTACTCGCGCTGGCGCATGTTCTTTCCTGTTCGCCTCGCCTCGTTCGCTCGCTCAAACACGGTGGTTGCGACATGAACGTTCCTGTCAAATTTCAGTTTCTTGCAAGTTCATTATTACCTTTTGTTTGCTCAGTCGTAATCCAGCTTTATTCCGAAGTGGTTCACTACAGTTGTAGTTTGCAGTGCTGTGTATTTGTGATGGCTCACAGAGCCAGGGGTTGCGTCAACTCTCCGGACAGTTTTTGTTTTATTTGTGGGGAATATACCGTGAAAAAGTGGCAGAGGAACATTTCTGCATTTATTAAAAAAGTATATTTCGCCTATTTCGGTTTGAAGTTAGGCGATCAAGACAAACCGTGGGCTCCTCACAAAGTGTGCAAGACATGTGAGGAAGATCTACGCTTATGGATGAAAGGTAAAAAACAAGCATTTTGTTTCAGAATACCTATGATGTGGCGTGGCCAAAGAGACCACAGCAGTGACTGCTATTTTTGCTCTTGCATTGTGAAGGGATACAACTTAAAAAATAAGAACGTAATAAGTTACCCCAACCTTCCCTCAGCAATTAGGCCTATGCCTCATAGCAACGAAGTACCTGTGCCTGAACCACAAAAATCTTTGGATCATATTTGTGTGGACGGTTCTGATCATGATGAGACTCATCAGATGGCTTTTCCCGATGAGTCCAGTACTTCCGAGTTTGAAACTGAACCAGATCCGAAACCTGAACTTTTCTCTCAAGCTGAATTGAATGATTTAGTCCGGGATTTAGGACTCCCAAAAGATGCTGCCCAACTGCTAGGTTCTCGGCTTAAACAGAAAAATCTATTGTCACCAGGAACAACTTTTTATTGGTACCGCAACCGCGAGACACAATTTTTGAAGTATTTCAGCAAAGAGGAAGATTTGGTATTTTGCAACGATATATACGGAGTGATGGAAAAGTTTAAACTCAAGTATGATCCTGCTGAATGACGGCTGTTCATTGATTCGTCAAAAGACAGCATAAAAGGTGTTCTTCATAATGGCAACACATTCGCTTCAGTTCCTATTGCTCACTCTGTTATTCTCCAAGAAAAATACGAGAATTTGGCCCTGATTCTTCAGAAGATTCGTTATGATGAGCATAAGTGGATGATTTGTGGAGACTTTAAAATTCTATCCATGCTATTAGGGCAGCAATCCGGTTTCACCAAATATCCCTGCTTCCTTTGCTTGTGGGATAGCTGGGCCCGCGACCTACACTGGGGGGAAAAAAAGACTGGCCAATTCGGGAGTATTTGAGACCCGGTGAGAAAAATGTTCTTCATGAGAGCTTGGTACCTCGTGATAAAATTCTATTACCACCTCTCCACATTAAGTTGGGTCTCATTAAGCAATTCATCAAGTCCCTTCCAAAAGATGGTGAGTGCTTTCGGTACCTTTGCTCAAAGTTCCCCCGACTTTCTGAAGCAAAGCTAAAGGAAGGAGTGTTTGTTGGCCCTGATATAAGGAAACTCATTTCAGATGGAGCATTCACTGAAACAATGTCTGAGAAGGAAAAAGAAGCCTGGGATTCCTTCAAGGATGTTGTTCTCAAATTCTTGGGGAACAGGCGGGATGAGAACTATAAGGATATTGTTGCCAGGATGCTCAATGCCTTCAAAGAACAAGGCTGTAACATGAGCCTGAAAGTCCATTTCTTGCACTCCCATGTGAACTACTTTCCTGAAAACCTGGGGGCGTACAGTGAAGAACAAGGTGAAAGGTTTCACCAGGACATCAAGGACGCAGAGAGAAGGTACCAAGGAAGATGGAACACCACTATGATGGCTGATTTCTGCTGGTTGCTGCTGCGGGAAACCCCAGATGAAAAATATGCCAAGCAGCGCACCAAGAGAAGCATTCGGGGGAAGAAGAAACGGGCCCACCAGGAGATTGATTGACCCAAGAATGACTTTAAAATCTAAACTGTGTTGACAAATATTGTGTTTTTACTAAACTTTGAAATAGCAATTTGCTAGTTATTACCAGTGTCGGATCTCATTTATTAGAATTTTATTTTCACACCATCGGGTGTTTGTCTTCATGTATTGCAATGGTGCGGTTTGCGTTTTCTATTCTTACATACATACCTGTACAACATTTTTTGCACATTTCTTTGCTTTGCTTTGTGTCTAACCTCGCTCTTATATGCTCAATATTTGTGCACATGTATGTGGCTGTTTTAAGTGCAGACAATTTTGCTACCATCACAGTGTGTTTTGTTGACATTACTCTATTCTTATGTGCTGCCTTCTTACAATTTTCTTTATTCTTATTTGAATAACTACTAAACAATTAGTATAAAGAATTCATCCAAGAAACTTTTATCTCGATCGCACTCAATCTGAAACGTTCACCTCAAACTGCTAACCCAATGTAGCAAAAAATCTGTACGTGATGGAGCAAATTTGTTACCAGATTTGGATTCAGCGCACCAAAAAACGTAAAAATCAATCGAAACATTAGAGGCAGTTTAAAAAAATTTTTTTTTAGTGTACCTGTGTTATTATTACTGTGCTGTAACTTCTGTTAGCTTCCTTGATTTCTTTGAGCATTTCATCATCCATTTGGTCATTCTGGCCAGGCGCTCGATAGTACACCCCCACTGCCATTGCCTTCCCCCTTTTACATGGAATTTCAATCCATATAGATTCTACAGCAGATTTTGTTTCCTGCAAAACTTTAATCCTTTCTGACCCAATGCCCTCTCTAACATAGAGAGCAACCCCTCCACCAATTTGATCAGCTCTATCATTACGATATAGTTTGTACCCAGGTATCACAGTGTCCCACTGATTGTCCTCCTTCCACCATGTCTCTGATATTCCAATCATATTTAACCTTTCATTTAGTGCTATATATTCTATCTCTCCCATCTTATTTTTTAGATTTCTAGCATTTGCATACAAGCATTTTAGAGAATGTATTTTATTCATATTAATTTGGCTATTGTTAGACATGGGTAATTTAGGATCTTTAAGCTCTGTCTGCTCCATACTTGAGGGCATTTGGGCTACTTTACTCTTTTGTGGAACCTCTCTGCTTTTGGTAGTATCCTTCAAAGATACATTCTTCCAAACCATCTGCTCTTGGGCGACTGTCGGCTTTCCCCTAATATCTAGTTTAAAAGCTGCTCTATCAACAAAGCAAGGGTTCCAAGATGGCGGATGAGTAGACGCTGGCTGTCGGAGTGCGGAGAGGCTGCGAGTTGGACGCCGCGCTAATGGGGAAGAAGAGGAAGCAATCTGCATCGAAGCCCCCGGTATCCTCAACACCCTCAGGCGGCTCTGTGCAACCCTCGATAGTTTCTTTCTGTACCCCGCGTCCAGCCGACATGGCTTCAGCGGCTCCTCCATGTGATTTGGAGGAGCTGAGCAGCGATGGAGTGGATCTTAGTCCAGTCCAGCTGTGGCCGCTGCAACCCAGTGGGGGTCGGGAGGAGGGAGCAGACGCGGGAGTGCCTCCGGGTCAGGAGGATGAGGCCATGCATGGGGGCTCCTCCTCTCTAATGGCGTCGAGCTCTGGTAATTATTGCACTGGAGTGGTGGAGAAGGTGCACTCCAACGAGGAAGTTTCGGGAGGTGCCCGACGGAAAATCATTTTGCCAGGAGCGAGTGAGACGCGGGTGATTTGCGGCTTGAAGAAACCAGCTATGGTGACTTTGGACTGCTTATGGGAGGTGATCTCATCTCTCCAAACATCTCTTGCTCCAGTGGTGGGTGCTTTATCGCAAGAATTTCCTTTGGTTAAAGGATGCTGTACTGCTGTGGAAGCAAAGTGTGCTGAGCAGGCTGAAAAGTTAGCGATTCTGGAGACAAAAGTGGAAGATTTGCGTATTGTGGGTGAGACTGTTTCCAAGGAACGTTTGATTGCATTAAGGAGGTTAGAATTCATGGACAATTCCTTAAGGAGGAATAATTTGCGTTTTTTAAATTTTCCAAGGTCACCATTATTGGAACCCCTGGTTCTTGTTCGTAAATACCTCACTGAGGTTCTCCTGATGCCATCAGATAATTTACCACCTATTGTTAGGGTTCAATATGTTGCTGTTGTTTCTGGTTGTGTGGCTGAGGGGGGCTCAGGGGGGAGGGACGGACAGGGCCAGTTGGAATTGTCTGAATTTTTAGAGTCTTCCTTGGAAGTTGTGACCTCTAGGACAACTTTGTTAGTCAGTTTTGCCTTTGAATCCGATCGCAATACGGTCCTTAGGCTTTATTTCCGTAGATTATCTTTTTCTTTGTTTATGGGTTCAAAAATCTTATTATTTCCTGATTTGTCGAGGGATACCCAGAAGAGGCGGAAAGAATTTCTGGCTTTACGCCAGAGAGTTACCGCCCTGGGTGCCCAATTTAAATTGAGGTATCCATGTAAGTGTGCATTGTTATATCAAACTAAACATTTCATGTTTTTTGAACCTGTGCAACTTTTGAAATTTCTTCAGGCAAGGGAACAGGGAGGTGAGGGTTAGCTCCTGTATTGGCTGCCATGTGAATTATTCTATACTCATAAGATGATTTAGGTTTATCCTGTTTGTTTCTCTGTTTATTTCTTTGTTGGAACCTTATTGAGGTTGTCCTATGGAGGACTAGATGTATAATAGGGGATATGGTTTTGTTAGTGGTTGAGTTTTTCTTTTTTATTATTATTATTCTATCTGGATTTCTGTATTACCCTGTTATGTATGTGCATGGAACTGCATATATTTGCTTGGTGAATATTATGTAAATTGTATTAAAAAAATAAATAAATAAATAAAAGCTGCTCTATCTCCTTTTTAAAGGTTAATGCCAGCAGCCTGGTTCCATCCAGGTTAAGGTGAAGCCCATCCCTTCGGAAGAGCCCCTCCTTTCCCCAGAATGTTCCCCAATTCCTAACAAATCCAAAACCCTCATCTCTGCACCATTGTCTCATCCACGCATTGAGACTCTGGAGCTCTGCCTGCCTTTTGGGTCCTGCGCGTGGAACAGGAAGCATTTCAGAGAATGCTACCCTGGAAGTTCTGGATTTCAATTTCCTACCTAAAAGCCTAAATTTAGCCTCCAGAACCTCCCTACCACATTTTCCTATGTCATTGGTAACGACATGTACCAAGACAGCAGACTCCTCCCCAGCACTATCTAAGACCTTATCTAGGTGGCGCGTGAGGTCCGCTACCTTCGCACCAGGCAGGCATGTTACCAGGCGATCCTCACGTCCACCAGCCACCCAGCTATCTACATGCCTAATGATCGAATCACCAACTATAACGGCTGTCCTAACCCTTCCCTCATGGGCACATGGCCCTGGAGAAACTTCCTCGGTGCGAGAGGGTTTTACATCACCTGGAGGACAGGTCCTAGTTACAGGATTACTTCCTGCCACACCAGGGTGATGCTCTCCTGTCATGTGACCTCTCTCCTCCATGGCAACAGGGATGCTGCCAGACTGGAGGTGGGACTTCAGGACTATATCACTGTAGGTCTCGTCTATGTACCTCTCTGTCTGTCTTATGCTTTCCAAGTATGCTACTTTAGCCTCTAGAGAACGGACTCGTTCCCTGAGAGCAAAGAGCTCCTTGCACCTAGTGCACACGTAAGACCTCTCACCAACTGGGAGAAAATCATACATGTGACACTCAATGCAAAAGACTGGAAAGCCCCCATCCCGCTGCTGGACTGCTGTCTGCATCTTAGTTTTAAGTTTGTGTTTAGATCTAAGTTCTTTACTTACTAAGGGTCGCTATGGATAAATACTAATAAAACTGTACCTAATACGTGTAATATTTATTTTTTATTTATTTATTTAACACTCATTTTTATACCGCATCTTCCAGAGATCAGTTGCGGTGTACAAACAACAACATTTAACAAAGCTAAGTTTGTTTTACATAGAACATCTTAATTTTACATAGAACATCTTAACATATCAAAAATAAACAAGGTGAGTTTTTGAACTGGGACCGTGTAAAAACAGTTAACTAACAAGGTGGAGTATCTATATACGTAAGACAGTACATAACTGATACAACTATATACATGCGTAGATATTAGGGCATAAGAGATAGGATCGTCAATTCGTTAGAGCTGAGTGTTGTCAATTGTTGTCAAGTGTTGTCAATTCGTTAGAGTTGAGTGTTGTCCTTTTAGGTGGGAGGTTTGTGCTTTAAGTGGTCATTTACCTGATTATCCTTTGTCTATGTTGAATGCAAGGTTTTCCATGGTATTGTAGTGTTTAGTGAATAGATAAGTTTTTAATTTTTTGCGGAATTCCAAGATCTCTGTTAGTGAACGTAGATCCTCTGGTAGGGAATTCCAGATAGTTGGGGCTATGTGTGAGAAGGCTCTGTTGTTGGTCAATTTATGAGCTTTTATGAAGTCCTTCGGGGTCTTTAATTTATTTAACTGTTCTTTTCTATTAGTAGGCTTAGGTGTTTCTTTGCATATTAGATTACATAGGGTAATCGGCGCCATGTCGTTTAATGCTTTAAATGAGGTTATTATTGTTTTGTATATTATCCTGCTTTGTATTGGTAACCAGTGAAGTGATGCAAGTATAGGTGTTATGTGTTGGAGAGAGTTTATTTTTAGTATAATTCTTGCTGTTGCATTTTGGGCTAATTGAATTATTTTAATGTTCTGTTTTGAAATGCCTATAAGTATTAGGTTGGCGAAATCAAAGTGAGGGGTTATGATAGCTTGTGTTATATTAATGAAATCTTGTACAAATACAAGCGGACGTAGTTGTTTGAGAATTTTAAGCTTGAAATAGATTTTCTTTAAAGTGTTTCTAATATGGGTTTCCATTGTAAGGTGTGTATCTAGGATAACACCTAGATATCTTATTTCATTTTTTATTTTAATTTCTTGCTCTTGTAGTGTTATATGGGTAGGATGGATAAATGATTGATTTTTTGTTACGATTAGGACTTCAGTTTTGGCATGGTTTATGTGAAGGTTTTGAGTTTTTAGCCAAATTGTGATTTCATTATAGCAGTCTGAGAGGAGTTGTAATGGTATGTTAGGGATTGTAAATGGAATGTACATCATAATATCGTCTGCATAGAGGTGATAATGTACTCCAAATTTTTTAAAGATATTGCAAACCGGTTTTATGTAAATGTTAAAGAGTAGGGCTGAAAGAGCAGATCCTTGTGGTAAACCTATTTCTTGGTTATATGTCGTTGAAGTTTGATTACCTATTCGTACATTTTGTGTTCTGTTGTTTAAATAGGAAGTGAACCAATTATGTACTGTGGAGTTTATGCCTATCTGTCTTAGGTTGCTGAGCATTATTGAATGATGAACACTATCAAAGGCTGCTGATATGTCGATAAAGAGGAGGATGAATGCTTGTTTATGATTATCGATTCCTCTTAGGAGAGTATCAATTAATACTGTTAGTAGTGTTTCTACTCCGTGGCGGGGCCAAAATCCATATTGTTGTTCGTCAAGTGGGTAAGAAGTGTCTATGTATTCTTGTGTCTGTAATTGCACTACTTTTTCTATTATTATACCTTGTTCACCCGAAGCTTAACTAATCTCAGGTCCTTAGTGTATGACTGATTTGGGTAATGAGCTTCACCTGAGAGCACCTCCTGTCTTGTAAGATGTGTAAGTACCTATAAAGCTACGATTATCCCAGGGGAGGGAGGGAAATAACACTTATTAAAAGAGGGCTGCTACACAGTACCCTGTCTTGTGCTGCTGAGGTAAGCTATATTCTGATTTGATTTAAATTATAGCTCTTAGCTGCTACTAGGCTCTAACTTCTTATGAAATTTAAACTACAAGCTCTCTTCTGTGTTTTAAATTTAAGCTAAAAGTACTTTGCTGATGCTAGGCCCTGTGTGACTATTAAATTTAGACTACAAGCTCTCTGCTGGGTTCCAAATGTAACCAGAAAGCTCTCTTCTGCGTTTTAAATTTAAACTAAAAGTACTTTGCTGTTACTAGGCCCTGAGTGACTATTAAATTTAAACTACAAGCTCTCTGCTGGGTATGAAATGTAACTAGAAAGTTCTGCTCTGTGTTTTAAAACTAAAAGTACTTTTCTGATGCTAGGCCCTGAGTGACTATTAAATTTAAACTACAAGCTCTCTGCTGGGTATGAAATGTAACCAGAAAGTTCTCCTCTGTGTTTTAAATTTAAACTTAAACTGCTGCTACTAGGCCCTGATTTAACAAAAATAGTGGGTTCACAGATTAATTAGCTTTAATACAAAGAATTCCTTTTAGAAAATTACCAGAAGTATATACTCACAGTTGCAGATTTCTCTCCAGAAGTAACAGTCCCTTTTTCTAGTCCCTTTTTCTAGTCCTTCAAGATGGGGGCTCAATGTGAGCTGACATTTGGGGACGTTAGGGGCTGGAAGGAAGCTGATGCAGGGGGAGGAAGGAGGGGGCTGGAAGGGAGCTGACACCTGGGGATGATACTGGAGGGGGACTGGAAGGGAGCTGACACCTGGGGCTGAGACTGGCGGGAGTTGATACTTGGGGATGGGACTAGTAGGTAGCTTGGTAATGGTGGAGGGAGCCTGGAAGGGAGGGGGCACTGGCACTGGAAGGGAGCTGACACATTGGGATGACACTGGAAAGGGAATGTACAGAGGGTAGGGTGACTGGAAGGGAGCTGACACTGGGGCACTGGTACTGGAAGTGAGTGATACCTGGGATGTATTGGACTAGAAGGGGTTGGGCAGTGGGGAAGGAGGGGGAATGAATGGGAATGCAAGGGACTTGATATTGGAGAGGGGGCTGGATATGGGAGGGGGGCTGGAAAGGCGGCTGATACTGGGGAGGGTTACTGGGACTGGAAATAGGCTGATGGAAGGAAGTGAAGAAAAGAAAAGAAGAGACAAGAAATGGCAGATGGACCATAGACCACAGAAAGAGAGCTAAGAGAAGACAGGAAAGCAGAAGCCTCAGACTGGGACCAGCATGATCAGAGAATAAAATGGTCAGACAACAAAGGTAGAAAAAACAGTTTTATTTTCAGTTTAGTGACTGGACTTTGTGCTATTTTATATTTTACACAGTATGGGGAACTGCATCTCTTATTTATCTGATGTTGCACTGCATGTGAAGTCTGGCTTCTTGGGATTTCAGTTTAAGTTTTGTCTATATATTTCTCTTTCCGTTTTGTGCTCATTTATTGATGAAGGCCTTCTGTACTGTGTGTTTGTGTATGGAATTTCGTGTTTAGGAATGTCTAGCGATCTTGCTTGTTCAGTTTGCACATTGCCCTCTCTGCAATTTTTTTTTGGGGACTGGCAGTGGGGCAAGGATGGGGTGGGTGTATGACAGGTGTGACGGGGAAAGGGTGTGGGGGGGGGGGGTGAGCATGGGTGGAGCTTGACTAGCCACAGGTGGCAGATTTTTACCTTGCAAAAAGTTGGTAACCCTACATATGAGTCTCTTGCAACACAATGCCTTTTGGCTTGAGCGATATATCAAATGATAAAGAAACATAAACATAGCAATATTAGTCTTTATACTTTGCAAGGCTTTGAGAATGTCATGATGCTTTAACGGTGAGAAACTCCATGTCCCACAGTGTAGCCAGGACTCCCACTTGTGATCCCCAGAGGCACGCACCCATCACACTCCTCTATACTGTACTGTTCTCCCCACACACTGTGCCTCCCGTAAACTGATAATTCCACTCGGTCACATACAGAACCCTCTACCCCCACAATATTGCTAACCACAAAAAAGAATGCCAGCTCAAAGCAGATGTGTTTCCAGGAATAACACATCCCTGTCAATTCCTTACCCCGTCTCTCCCTCCCCCTTCCCCTTCGTTGATGCAGTTGCTTGTAAGAGTTCCCTGTCTCTGTTAACTAGATTTGCTGTTTATGCCTGGTCTATGGATAGTTGATTGTTTTGATGTTATACCTGTTCTATGTAAAGTTGCTTGACTGTTCCCGTTTCTTGTAAACTGCGCTGATACTAAATAGTGCGGTATAAAAAAAGCTAGTAAATAAATAAATAAAACAAAAAACAAAGCTTGCAAAGTTGAACACAAGCTGCGTTATTCGATTTGTGTAATAAGGAGGTTCTTTGCATGTCATGCGCTGAAGTAAAATAACGCACACTTTTGCCATTTAATAAATTTTAGTATCTCCCCTCCCCCCCATACAGTGGGCTGGTGAGCAGTTCAAACTGATTGTAGAATTTGTTGCCAGTTATTTGTCTAGTCAGGTTTAACCGGGGAATGCTGAAATATCGATGCTGTCTGTCTGAATTTAAAGCATGCCCTGGCCTGTTTCTAACCACCAGGTTGTTTTTTTAACTGGATAGATTTGGTCAACAAAATGTATGCAGTCTGTTGGGGAGAGGGGAATTTTTAAAAGCAGTGATTTGTCTGGGTAACTTATGAAGTTCTTTTGGTTTCACCTGCAGACTGTATTCTGTCCTTTATGCAGAGTTTTCTAACCAATTTATCCAGTCTATCCATGGTATTTTCCCTCTCAGGCTGATGAGAAGAGGAGCTTAAATGAGAAAAGGGGCAGAATTCGAATGCAGGGCACGCTCATTGCTCGCTTGGGTACGGAGCCCAAAGGAGGGGGAGAGAAGTCTTTATTTAGAGATGATTGGAAAAAAAATCAGCTGGTGCTTCACACACTCAGCAGAAGAGATGGGAGAAAATGGCTGCTGCAGATATTCCAAGACTCAGTAAATGGCCAGAGGGAAGTAATTTGATTTCCAAAATGGTGTTATGACTGGACACAAGTTCAGAATGAAGAGGATGTTCGCTGGGATGTGCGATGTCTGAACAAGCAAGAGGAGACGGAAGCAGCTCTGTGTTCTAAGAAAGTATGAAGCAATGGACTTTCTTCAGAAAGGGAAGGGAATTGGATTTTTAGTTCACACCTTTTCTCTGAAACTCGAGATGAATTATCTTCAGGTACAGTAGGTATTTTTCCTGTCCACACTGGATTTATAAGCTAACAGGTTTTTTTTGTATCCAAGGCAATAGAGGATTAAGTGACTTGCCCAAGTTCACAAGGAGCAACAGAGGAATATGAACCCTGGCTTTCAGTCCATTGCTCTAACCATTAGCTACCCTTGCCATTCCTAACAAAAAGGATAAAATATCAGACAAACAATATAGGTAAAAGAGCAAAAAGGAGAACAAGAAAAAAAAAGAAAAAAGAAACTAAAAAAGGCACGAGAGAGAGATCTGAGAAGATTTTCAGCTCTGGGTGAGAGTCTGAGATGCTGATTGATGGCTGGATTCACCCAAAGTCATGACTTGGAAAAATATACTTGTTGAGTTTGATCAAAAAAACTCTCTGTTGAACATTTGTATTAAAAAAAGTATCAGAGACTGAGCATCTCGGAAAGTCCTGTGAGCCCCTATCATAGGACCTCTTGATTTGGGCACTACTCTAAATTGTTCTTTATCAATTTTACCTCATCAGACAGGAGCTTTGTTGCCCATTTCTGATACGACTCTCTCTCTGATGGATTCATGGAAATCAGGCTTGAGGCAGAAGCACCACCAAAATACTTGCCCACATCCATTGCCAATGGGTTAACCGCTTATGTCACTGTGTTGCGCAACATCTCTCCGCTATTCTGCTATAATATTTTTCATCTCTCTGTTTTTCTTTTTAAGGTTTTTTTTGTAGCACACTGCTCCATCGCTTTGTCACGCAACTGGAGGTGGCAGAAATATGGAGCAAAGAATCAACTTGAAATTTCTGGTTAAGTTGGATAAGGGCCCAAACTGAGTGTCTCCAACTTCTCCAAAAGGCTTATGGAGAAGATGCAATGTCAAGGCTGCGAATCTTCGCATGGCAAAAATGCTTCAAAACTGGCCACGAGGAGGTGGAGGATGACTCCAAGTCAGGACGGCCTTCCATGACAAAGAAGGCTGAGAACATTGACAGAGTGAACAAGCTGGTGCAGAGTGATCACAGATTGATGATGCGGATGATAGCTCAGCCTGAACAGGGAGTCAGTGCAGACCATCTTGCTGCAGGAGCTGGGTATGCGGAAGGTGTGCGCCAAGATGGTGCCCAAGCTTTTATTGGACAACCAGAAGGAGCACCGTGTCAATTCTTGTCGAGATTTGCTAGAGAAGATTGAGAGAACATCCAGATTTCGTTGGCCGAGTCATCACAGGAATACGACCCTGAAAGCAAGAGACAGAGCCTGCAGTGGAAGGCTCAACTGTCACCCATACCCAAGAATGTGCGCATGTCCAAATCAAGGATCAATCTAGAAATGCCCTCACATTGCAGTGTAAATAGTTTATGTATATAGTTAACCCAGTTATCCAAGTTTGTACTCCTGTTCAATGTAAAACCTGACAGTTTGTCGTTATGGTCGTTTTGTTATAATGTAAACCGCGCTGATTCTAAATAGCGCGGTATATAAGAAACTGTAATAAATAAATAAATAAATAAATAAATAAATAAATCAAGGTCATGCTGATTGCATTCTTTGACCAGAAGGGAGTGGTCCATCATGAGTTTGTGCCTGAGGGTCAGACAGTCAACCAGCATTTCTTCCAGCAGGTCCTCAATTGCCTCCATGACTGGGTTTGGCACAGCAGGTGGGCTCTGTGGAGAGACAAGTCGTGGCTGCTCCACCACAACAACGCACCCGCACACACCATACTCAGTGTGAGGCAGTTCTTGGCCAACAAACAGATCACAGCTCTTGACCACCCTCCTTATTTATTTATTTATTTAACAAGATTTATATACCGTCTTTCTACAAGTCAAGACAGTTTACACAGAACATTTTGGCAGTATGTTTCAACTGATTCAGTATGTTTCAACTTATTCCCTAGATCTCGCACCGTGCGAATTCTGGCTCTTCCCCAGGCTGAAGACTGTGCTCAAAGGAACTCATTTCGCCTCTGTAGAAGAGATCAAGGCCACTGTGACGAGGGAGCTGAGGGACCTCAAGGAGGAGAACTTTACCGAGTTCATCCATACATGGCAGAAGCGAAGGCAGAAGTGCATAAGTGCATTAACTCGGGGGGGGGGGGGATTACTTTGAAGGGGATAATGCGTAATTTCTATGTAGATTTTGTAATAAATCATTCATGGGACAGTCTTGTTTCTTTTTTGTCACACCTCATATAAAACAGGACTTCTGGTTGGGATATAGTATGGGGAGTAGCATAGTGAAAGAGCTCCTGAGGCCCCACTTCAGTTGTCATGTTGGTTAAGCCTTTGCTGAATCTTTTGGAACAAATATCTAAAGACAGCAACAAATGGTCAATCTTTGCAGTTACTATGTTTGCAATATGGGCAGAGTAGACAGTTGAAAAATACCATCTGGAGAAAATTAGTAGTAATAGAGGGCAGACCTTGCTGATGACCCTACCTCAGATGAGGAGGAGGAAGTACCAAGATCCAGTCTTGACTGAACATAAAAACATAAGAAATGCCATATTGGGTCAGACAAAGGTTCATCAAGCCCAGTATCCTGTTTCCAACAGTGGCCAATCCAGGTCACAAGTATCCTGTCAGGTTTCCAAAAAGGTGCATAGATTCCACTTTGCTTATCCCAGGGTTAAGCAGTGGATTTCTCGAGTTCTTTTATTAATTGTTTATGGACATTTCCTCCAGGAACTTGTCCTAACTTTTTTTTTAAACTAGTTACACTAATAGCTTTTACTATACCCTCTGATAATGAATTCCAGAGTTTGATTATGTGTTGAGTGAAAAAATATTTTCACCAGTTAGTCTTAAATGTGCTACATTGTAGCTTCATTGTATGTCCCCTAGTCTTTCTACTTTTAGAAGGAGTAAACAACCAATCTACATTTACCCATTCCACTCTATTCATTATTTTATAGATCTCTATAATATCTCCCCTCAGCCATCTCTTTTCCAGGTTGAAGAGCCCTAACCTTTTCAGCCTTTCCTCATAGGAGTATCCTTCCATCCCCTTTACAATTTTGGTGGCTCTTCTCTGTACCTTTTCAAATTCTAGTACTGTATATTATTTTTAAGATATAGCAACCAGAATTGCACACAATATTCAAAGTGAGGTTGCACCATGGAATGATACAGAGGCATTATAATATCTTTATTTAGTCTCTGCCAGGGTAAGGAAAATCCCTTCAAGGTCCTTGAAGCATAAATTAAATAAGTTCTCAACTCTGATTTAGGTGATACAGTTCTCTTTAAGGCAATAAAAATATCCACTTCAAATGGTAACACGCATACGAATTCTGTGCAAGAACTACACAGTCTTTGATAACACAGATTGTATTCCTTTGAAGTATTTGTATCGGTGATCAGTTCTGCTGCTGGTGGAAGGATCCTGGGTTATGGCTTCTATGTACTTAGTAGATTATAATATTCTTATTTCCTCCTCATTGGGATCATATTCCTCTAATCCTCTCTGTATTTTGTAGGCAGGCAAATCTTCTCCAGTACAGCAAACTCCTCTGTAGTAAGCCATCTCCTTCTCTTTGACTTCTTGGTTAGGCTTGGGTCAAGCTAGCTCTGTCATTTTTTCTTCATACTCAGGCAGGGGGGGGGGGGGAGGATGATCAAACCTCTGATTGGCTCTTCAATTTTTACAAGTGGATGCCTCAAGAATCAAGTGCTGATTCCACACGGGACACAAATAAAATAAAAAAGCCGGGAGGTGAGCTTCTACACACCCCAAACTGAAACAAGAACCACACTGAAAAAACACACACCTTACATACTGTGCACTGGGATTGTATAGAAGGCAGGCAGAACCAAACAGGCCTTCCCAAGAGGGGGATGTTACAGCACCTACTGCTAAGGCTAGAAATGGAATGGTCCTGCATACAAAGCATGTGGGATTGGTAAGGGTCCTGAATAGATCCCATACGCCTCCCCTCAGTTTTTGGGAAATTTGAGACGGCCGCAGTTTACAATAAATATTGCAGAACAGTACATACAGTTACAAAGAACATATCTAGAAACAGTAGTCAAACTTATTTCTGTTATGGTTGACGAGGCCACAACAGGCTTAGCACGTTGGTACCGGCACTGACATGTCCAGGTGACACATTCTATGAAGCAAACAATTAATGAGTTAGATAATACACGCTACACTTATCTTTTCAGTTACCCCACATTAACAAAATATGAGTTATCTGGCATTTTTCAATAAGCTAAGAAAAGGCCTGGCAATCTACTTCCAGTCATACTTGCAAAGAAAACCCAGGGGCTGCTGGGTTGCCAGGAGTCAGCATTGACTTGATGGCACTCAAAAAAAACCAAACATCCAAAACACTTTCATCCATTCTATAGGGTACTTGAAGAGCGGGTTGTAAGGAGAAGCTGTACAAGGAGCACCTTCAGCAGACCACTGTGAAAACTCAGGGGTCTGTTTACTAAACAGCAATAGCGGTGATTGTGCGAAATCAGTGCCGTAGCCCCATTGAATAAAACAGGGCTGCGGCACCGATTTCACACGATCGCTACTATCGCTGTTTAGTAAACAGACCCCTAAGAGTAACCAAACCCCATGCTCACCTGCATTCTCCTTATACGCCCCAGGACTTGGAAAAACAAGAGCTCTCTCTGACCTAGCAGCATTTCACAAGGACATTAAAACCCTACTATTTAAAGAGCACTTTGGAAATGAAAGATACTGCAGCTTAACTGATGGTGTAGCTCACACTGACCACTACTCTCCTTTCGCAGCCTCGCTTAATTCACGCAAGACTAACAATTAAGCGCCTAATGCATACGTTCAAATGCATTACATAAAACGTTTTTGCTTTTCTTTTTCCCATGTGCTTCTCTGTTGAAATCTCTACTTAATATGTAAAGTTGTTATGGTTATCTGTAAACCGCTTTGATTTAAAGAAAAACTGTCAAATAAACAAATCAAATACTTTCAATTACTTCAAATGCTCATCTCTTCCATCTGCAGACCTACTAAAAACTGGTCAGTAGCAATGTCAAATGGCAATGGACTAGAAAGCACAACACTACTCAGAGGTGACAGGAGGAAACTACATGGGCCACTGCATATGGCAGCAACAGTTTGACCATCCTGAGGAAGCCTGGGCCATGAGAAAGCTGACCGCCTGCACATAGACCCCCTCTGCATCACAGTGCCAGACATCTGAAGCCATTGTCTGAGGGATGAACATTGTCTATGTTGCTGATATGGAAGGACAGACTAGATAGGCCATGTGGTCTTTTCCTGTCATCATGTTTCTATGTTTCTGTGTTGCTGATATGGAAGGACAGACTAGATAGGCCATGTGGTCTTTTTCTGTCGTCATGTTTCTATGTTTCTGTGTTGCTGATATGGAAGGACAGACTAGTAGACCATGTGGTCTTTTTCTGTCGTCATGTTTCTATGTTAAATGGAATGAGTTGAAGTCCCATGTAATTGTATTTGAGCTGACATGTAAACCGCTTTGATTATAGGAGAAGGCAGTATAGTTGTTGTTGTTAAGTGCCGTCGAGTCGGAGTCGACTCATGGCGACCCTCTGGATAGCTATCCTAAATTGTGTTCAATCTTCAGTCAGGCGGCTCATTGTTGACAGACTGGTACCTGTAGCTGCTGTTATTGTATCGATCCAACTCATTGCTGGCCTTCCTCTTTTGCGTTGACCTTCTATCTTGCCAAGCATAATGTCTTTCTCTAATGATCTCTCTCTTCGCATGATGTGTCCAAAGTATGAAAGTCGAAGTCTTGTCATCTGAGCTTCTAAAGAAAGCTTAGGTTTGATCTCCTCTAGTACCGACTGGTTTGTTCTTCGGACAGTCCATGGTATACACAATATTCGCCGCCAGCACCATAATTCAAAGGCATCAATTTTCTTCCTATCTGTCTTTTTCACTGTCCAGCTTTCACATCCATATGATGTTATTGAAAATACCATGGCCTGAACAAGTCGAATCTTTGTATGGAGAGAGACATCTCTGCTCTTTGAGAATCTTATCTAGGTCTTTCATAGCCATTCTGCCAAGAGCAATGTGTCGTCTGATTTCTTGACTGCTTGTTGCTTCTTTATTGATAGTTGATCCAAGTAGGTTAAAGTTGTTCACAATTTCAATTTCTTCTCCTTCAATGATGAACCTGTTGATTATGCCAGTTGTCATGATCTTTGTCTTCTTTACATTAAGGTGCAGGCCCATTTTGAGACTATGTTCTTTGATTGTGAGAAGCAAATGTTTCAGATCATCTTCACTTTCAGCCAGTAATGTGGTATCATCAGCATAGCGAAGGTTGTTGATGAGTCTTCCACCAATCTTCACACTTCTATTGTCTTCATACAATCCTGCTTCTCTGATGATTTGTTCTGCATATAAATTAAACAGGTAGGGGGAAAGTATGCAGCCTTGTCTTACACCTTTGCTTATTTTAAACCATTCTGTTTCTCCTTGTTCAGTTCGAACTGTTGCTTCTTGATCAATGTACAGATTGCGCAAGAGAACGATCAGGTGTTCTGGTATACCCATGCTTCTTAATGTGGCCCAGAGTTTCTCATTGTTTACACAGTCAAAAGCCTTGCTATAGTCGATAAAAGCACAAATAGATATCCTTTTGGTATTCTTTAGTCTTTTCAAGGATCCATCTCACATCTGCAATGATGTCTCTCGTTCCTCGCCCTTTCCTGAACCCTGCTTGCACTTCAGGTAGTTCTTGTTCCAGGTATGGTTGTAGTCTCTTTTGAATAATATTCAGTAGAATCTTGCTGGCATGTGGGATCAGAGCGATTGTGCGATAATTTCCACAGTCAGTTGAATCACCTTTCTTTAGTATTGGTATAAACATAGATCTTTTCCAGTCAGTTGGCCATGATGTTGTCTTCCATATTTCTTGGCAGAGCATTGTGAGTACGGTAACAGCTGCATCAGATTGCTGCCATACTTCTATGGGAATGCTATCAATGCCTGGTGCTTTGTTCTTTGATAAGGCTTTCAATGCTGCTTCAACTTCTTCTTTCATCACCAATGGTTCCTGATCATAAGGTACAGGTTGAAACCGCTGTTGGTCCACTTGACCTTTATCATATAAAAACTCTGTATATTCCTTCCACCTTTTCTTGATCTTCTCAGCATCATTCAACATAGAACCTTGAGCATCTTGTAACGTTCCATTTCGAGGCTGGAACTTTTTCTTTAACTCTCGTAGCTTTAGGAAAGCCGATCTTGTTCTTCCTCTAATAGTTTCTGCTTCTATTTCCTTGCAAGTGTCATTGTAGTACTTTTCCTTGTCCTGTCTTGCTGCACGTTGGAAATCTCTGTTAAGTTCTGCGACTGTCTTTCTTTCTCCTCTGGCTTTAGCTTCTCTGCGTTTCTGGGCAATTTTCAGAGTTTCTTCCGTCATCCATTTTGGCCGTTTTGCTTTTTCACCTTTTGTAGAGACTTCTCGCTTTCTTCCAACACAACCTTCTTGATGTCATTCCATAACTCTTCCGGAGCTCTGTCATTTATATCTAAAGCAGCAAATCGATTTTGCAGGCAGTCTTTAAATTCCAGTGGTATATTCTCAAGGTCATATTTTGCTGCATTCATGAGTGGTTTGCTCTTTTTCAACTTTAGCTTGAGTTTGCATACTAGTAGTTGATGATCTGTACCACAGTCAGCTCCAGGTTTTGTCTTTGTTGATGTTACAGAGTTTTTCCATCGTTGACTTCCACAGATGTAGTCAATTTGATTTTTATACAATCCATTGGGTGAAGTCCATGTGTACAGTCGCCGCTTGTGTTGCTGGAAGAAGGTGTTTGAGATGAATAGATCATTGGTCTTGCAAAATTTTATCAGTCTTTCTCCAGCTTCATTTCTGTTGCCAAGTCCATACTTTCCAACTACTTTGCCTTCTTCTTTGTTGCCAACTTTTGCATTCCAGTCACCCATGACTATCAGGATATCCTGTTTGCATGTTCTGTCAATTTCAGCTTGTACTTGTTCATAGAACTCTTCAATTTCATTATCTTCTGCAGCTGTTGTTGGGGCATATACTTGAACTATAGTTGTGTTGATAGGCAATCCTCGTAGACGAATAGAGATTAAGCGTTCGCTGACTGCATTGTATTTCATTACAGTTCTTGCAAGTTTCTTCTTTATTATAAATGCAACACCATTTCTTCTTTGTCTTTCATTTCCAGCATAGTAGACCATGTGATCATCTGATGCAAAGTGCCCCATGCCAGTCCATTTCAGTTCGCTGACACCCAACAGATCAAGTTGTACACGTTCCATTTCATTCTTGACCACCTCCAACTTTCCTTGGTTCATGCTTCGTACGTTCCATGTTCCAATGTGTAAGACATCTTTACAGCTTCTGACTCTCATTTCATGAGGCAGTATAGAAAACCTGCTAAATAAATGAATAAATAAAATGAACACACCTGGGATTTTCTTCATGAGACCCATTACCATAAATTGTAGAGGACTGGCAGCCATGACTCAACTGAGACACTCATGGAGGAGGAGTGGCCTAGTGGTTGGGGCAAGTTACCTCAGGCCAGAAGGTCAAGGGTTCAAATCACACTAGAGGACAGCAACCTTGGGCCAGAAGGACTGGGGTTTCTTGTCCCACAGGTGCTTCTTGGGCAAACCACATAACCCTCCATTGCCCATGTTACCTGTAAGTATTAGTGTATGTGTCTCATATCCCCTCATGTTAAATGTATCCCCCAATTGTGTTGTGACCACTTTGATTGAAGGATATGGTGGTATACAAAACTGTCTAAATAAATATGGAGGACCAAGGATATATTTTTTGATTTGCTGGTTCAAACCTTCAGACGCAGGCCTGGACCAATCACCTGGTGCTACACCAGCAATCAGCTGACCACACGGCAGCAAAGAAAGGTATTCTGGGGACTGCAAGAATAGATGAGCCTTCCTGCCCACCCTACCGAAGAAGATGCCAGACACTGCTTGCAATATCACTCTAAGCTTTCTCTCCTGATCTCTGACTCCAACTTACTCTGCATGTATAAGTAATTTCCAGGTAGACTCGATAGGCAGACCTCTGTCCTGTTGGAGACTATCCTGATCTCAATCTCTGCTGAGCCACAGACCTGCAAGCTTCCTTCAGAGGTACCATATAATGCTTGTTATCTTACTGAGTGGGAGATAGTCCTAATTCTTTGCATAGCTTGTAGGAATTGTTTAAGAGAAAATATTGTTTCACTCAATGTGTAATCAAACTCTGGAATTTGTTACCGGAGGATGTAGTAAGAGCTGTTAGTTGAAGCTGGGTTTAAAAAAGGTCTGGACAAGTTCCTAGAGGAAAGGTCTATAAACCATTATTAAAAGGGACCCGGGATATCACTGCTTGCCCCAGTACAAGCATTGTGGAACCTGTGTGCCTTGTTGGGAACCTGCCAGGTACTTGTGACCTAGATTGGCCACTGTTGGAAACAGGATACTGGGTTTGATGGACCTTGGTCTGACCCAGTATGACATATCTTATGTTCTTATGATTGTATTTTCTAAGTTCTAATTGTCACTAATACCTAGACTGTGATTTCATTCTGTGATCCTCCTGAACAGATTTTGAATAAAATGGATAGGTGACAAAAATCTATGGGGGCTATATTCAGCGGCGGCTAGCTGGCTATTGTTGCTTTAATTAATGCCAGGGCCATATCTGGCCAGTGACACTGAATATCCGGCTTGCCCAGACAGTGATTTAGCTATCCAGTCAGCAGTGATATTCAGCAGCTAGCTGGACTGCTAAACTGGCTAACTTTAGTTAATTTAGTTTAGCTGGTAAGTGGTTCAATATCATCGCTGACTGACTAACTGTGGGTGACGCCCCATCCACTCCCTGGAACACCCTGACATTAAGGGTGAGCATCAGGCCATTCAGATGACTTTGGTGAGGATAGTCAATAGCAAAAACCAAGTTTATGTCGCTGAATATCCTCTCAGTTTGATTAATGCAGATTGCCGGTCTGCAAACCACATTAATCCCTTTGAGTAGGTTAAAGCATTATCACAGTTGCACTGATGACGTAATTCAGGCAGGGCAACTAGAAAGCAGAATGCATGATTATTACAGTTATATATGTGAGCCAATATGCCCTACAGACCTCTGACCTGTAAATCCAAGTACTCTCACTACTCAGTTACGACATGGTGCTCCTTTCCTTTATGCCTGTAGAGGTAAGAGTTGTTAGCACTGCTCTCCAGTCTCCTTGTGCACCTGAAAGGAAAGCAACAAATGCACATACTCATCTCACATAAGTAAGTAAGTAATTAAACAAACTAGGCTTTTCTACCATTTTTCTACCAGTCAAAATGATGTACATTCAGGTACTGTATATACATTTTTCCCCTTGTCCCTGAAGGGCTCACAATCTGCTTTTGTACCTGAGGCAATGGAGGGTTAAGTGACTTGCCCAAGGCCACAAGGAGCACCTGTGGAACTAGAAACCCCAGTCCTTCTGGCCCAAGGTTGCTGTTCTCTAGTGAGATTTGAACTCCTGCCCTAGGTAGCTTGCCCCAACCATTAGGCCACTCCTCCCTCTCACATATTATATTACACATATGGTATCGCATATATTACACATACTCCTCTCACATATTATAATACTCATAGGGCCTGATTTCAAGAGGAAATTAACGGGGTTGTACGTCCTGGTGGGACGTACGGCCCTCCTTGCGGCCCCAGGTCTATTCATAAACGCACATGCCCCACATGGCCAGAGCCACACTGCATGCAGGGCCGGAGGGGGTGGAGAATGGGTGGGATGCAGTGGCAGGAGATACAGAGCTGATTCAGGTCATGGCCCTGTATGTCCTGCAGGCTCATACTGGAAATGCTGCGAATTCCACTGCAGAGGTGGAATAAGCGGCTGGAACTGTTGGTGATTGCCCACAGGATCCACCCCAATGCCAGAATCAGTGCCTGATAGGTCCCCACTGCCCGATCTGGGCCCCGGTTGCCCAGCCCAGGGTCAGCCAGCGGGGCGACAGGTGGTCGTCAATGTGGCAGTGGGACTGGCATGCGGGGAGGATGTCCTCGTAGGGATATAGGGGCACACTGAGCCCTCTCAGGGCCCAATCCTGCACCCACGGGAACGTCTGGCTCCCTTGGGGCAGAATTGGGTCTTAACGGGCATGTCCTGCTCAGGGGAGTTCAGACAACCCAGATGTGCCCCTTCTAAGATTGGGCTCTTCCTCCTCTCACATATGATATATATTACACATTCCCCTCTCATATATTATATTACACATATTGTAACATAAAAAATGCCATACTGGGTCAGACTATGGTCACAAGTACCTAAAAAGGCACACAGGTTCCACCACGCTTATCCCGGGGCAAGAAGTGGATTTCTTGCATCCTCTTTAATAATGATTTATGGACCTTTCCTCCAGGAACTTGTCCAAACCTTTTTTAAACCCAGCTATACTGACAGCCTTTATTACTTCCTCCGGTAATGAATTCCAGAGTTTGATTACCCGTTGAGTGAAAAAATATTTTCTCTTATTAGTCTTAAATGGGTTACATTGTAGCTTTATTATGTGTCCCCTAGTCTTTCTACTTTTTGATGGCATAGACAACCGATCTATGTTTACCCATTCCATTCATTAATTTATAGACCTCTGTCATACTGTATCGCCCCTCAGCTGTCTCTTTTCCAAGTTGAAAAGCCCTAACCTTTTAAGCATTTCCGCATAAGGGTATCCTTCGTTCCCCTTTATCATTTTGGTAGCTCTTCTCTGTACTTTTTTTAAAGTCCACTATATCCTTTTTAAGATACGGTGACCAGAACTGCACACAATATTTGAGGTGCGGTCGCACCATGGAACCATACAGAGGCATTATAATATCCTTTGTTTTATTCTCCGTTCCTTTCCTTACGATTCCCAGCATTCTATTTGCTCTCTTGGCCGCCGCTGCACACTGGGCGGAGGGTTTTAACATGTTATCCACGATGATGCCTAAGTACTTTTCCTGAGTGAAGGTTCCTAATGTGGAACCTTGCATCGTGTAACCATAGTTTGGGTTGTTCTTTCCAAATGCATAATTTTACACTTGTCAACATTAAATTTCATTTGCCATTTGGACATTCAGTCTTCCAATTTATCAAGTCCTCTTGCAATTTTTCACAGTCTTCTGGCATTTTAACAACTTTGAATAATTTTGTGTCATCTGCAAATTTGATCACCTCACTCATTCCTATTTCCAGGTTATTTATGAATATGAGTGAACCCCCCCCCCCCAAAGATGGGTGTTTGATTCTACATTATTCAACACACTCCCAAAGGTGAATGGTTACTTTACACTACTAAAGATGTCAGATGAGGAACAACATTAAGGGAGCAGCCTCCAGTAACAGTCACTGGGCTAGCAGAGCTGGAAAGTAAACATTTAGGGGGGATATGCCAATCACTGCCTGTGCTGAAGGAGCAAGGGTAATATCTGCTCCCATTTATATCTATTATTAAGATTTAACTTTAAATCTATAGGAAATAGTGTAGGGGAATAAAGTGCACACAGTAGACAGAGGGTGGAGAAGTAAATACTGGGGCTGGTGAAAATTGCTCACCTTAAAGAAATGATATCAGTTGGCAATGGCAACAGCAGCCCTGTGTAGAAAAGAGCTTGGAGAAACGTTACCTGGGATTTAGAGGTGTCAGGACTCTATCTAAAAAGAGCTTAACCCTCATCTGAGAGGGGAGGAGGGAACTCCCCCTCCTTGAAGAAGGCACTAGAGAGTCTCCTGAAATTCCAGGCAGGCTTGGAGTGAAGATGCCAGCCGAGAGCCTCCTACCGACCCAGTCGGAGGTAGATGGTTAGACAGTCTCCTCTCAATCCAGGGAGTGGCAGCAGAGACTGGGGAGCCTAATCCAGGCTTGGGAGTCTAGTGGCGGATCATACCAAGGGAGAGCTGGAAGAGCAAACCAGCTCAAGAGAGAGCTGCAACAGTAGAGAGTCCAGTCCGGACTAGGAGCCACAAGACCCAGGGAAGTCCAGCAACAGATCAGCTCAAAAGAGAGCTGCAACAATTGTTCCTGATTGGACAGGAGTGCAAACCCCTCTCTGGTTTGGAGCTTGGAGGAGGTGAAGTCAAGGCTACAGCCTCAGTAATTAAACAGAACTATAAAACCTCTCTATTCACAATCAGTCACTGGTCCAGAGCTCCAGCAGTGGGGTTGGTGGACAAAGGGAAACGGAGGGTAGTTAGGAGATAGGTTAATAAGGTTAAATCCATAATCTTTAAAGGATTACTTAAATCACTGTGTATAAAGTTATAGTTAGTTGTTTGAACTGCCTTCTCTCTGATCCTATATTGCTATTTCACCTTAGCTGCTTGAACCACATATCATAATACAGGTTGTACATACTGCTTTATATTGTCACAATACTTGATGTACTGTATATATTTTGTAAATAAATTGTAAAGACTATTTAAGCCAGCCTTGTTCACAGCAGTGTGTTTTTGGAGAGTTTTCCTGGAGTGAAAGGAGGGATATCCTACCCGCTAACACCTTTCTTCCCCAGGTGGAGGCACCAGGCACTGAACTGACAAGGACTGACGGAACCCGCCATTGAGGAGACTACAGCCAGGCCAGTCCCGGACTCAGAAGCACACCCAAAGGGATGCTACATTAAAATAAAACAGGCCCTGCACAGACCCCTGGAGTACTCCACTATTCACCTTTCTCCATTGGGAAAACTGGCCATTTAGCTCTACCCTCCTTTCTATCTTTTAACCAGTTCCTGATACACAATGGCACACTGCCTTCTATCCCATGGCTTTTTAATTTCTCCAAGAGTCTCTCATGAGGGACCATGTCAAGGGCTTTCTAAAAATCCAGATGCACTATATCAGCCGGCTCACCATGGTCTACCTGTTTATTCACACCTTCAAAAATATATAATAGATTAGTAAGACGAGACTTTTCTTAGCTAAATCCATGTTGGCTTTGTCCCATTAAACCATGGCTATTTACATGTCCAGTAATTTTATTTTTTATAATAGTTTCTATCGTTTTGCCTGGTAATGACATCAGGCTCAACAGTCTGTCATTTCCTGAATCACCCCTGGAACCCTTTTTAAAAATTGGCATTGCATTGGCCATTCTCCAATCTTCAGGTATTACAGATGATTTTAATGATAGTTCACAGATTATTAATAGTAAGTCAATATGTATCAGATATTATAATACACATACCCTATCACATATTATATTATATATACGGTATTGCATGGTTTGCAGCTTGTCATGCTGTGAGGGCTTGGGTGCATCAGTAGTGCTGAGGGCTAAGCTATTGGTAGTTTAACTACTGGCAGAGTCTCCCAAGATGGACAGGTTTCAGCTGAGGTGCCAGATCAAGACAAACCACCCATCTGGGCAGCAGCAGAATGGGACGGTGTTGGCGGCGGAGGATCACATTTCTGTGACAATGGCAACAACATTAAACTTAAACTGCGAGGAAGAAAGGCATGGTAATCCACTTCCATATCTTGCCATGAAAACCCAATGGACAGTCACAACAAAACAAATTGCACTATAGTGCTGGAAGATGAGACACCCAGATCAGAAGGCATTCAACTGACTACTGGGGAGGAGCTGAAGACTTTTCAGAGTAAAGCCAGCATTTATGATGTGGTTGGATCAAAGCCCTCGGGACGTCTGACTGCTGATGTAGTTGCACATGAAAAGAGAGTCAGAAGCTGTAAAGATGTCTTACACATTGGAACATGGAACGTATGAAGCATGAACCAAGGGAAGTTGGAGGTGGTCAAGAATGAAATGGAACATGTACAACTTGACCTGTTGGGTGTCTGCGAACTGAAATGGACCGGAATCGGGCATTTTGGATCAGATGATCACATGGTCTACTATTCTGGAAATGAAAGACAAAGAAGAAATGGTGTTGCATTTATGATTAAGAAGAAACTTGCAAAAACTGTAATGAAATACAATGCAGTCAGTAAATTCTTAATTTCTATTCATCTAAGAGGAACACCTATCAACACAAATATAATTCAAGTATATGCCCCAACAACAGCTGCAGAAAAGGATGAAATTGATGAGTTCTATGAACAAGTACAAGCTAAATTGCCAGAACATGCAAACAGGATATTCTGATAGTCATGGGTGATTGAAATGCAAAAGTTGGCAAAAAAGAAGATGACAAAATGGTTGGAAAATATGGATGGCAACAGAAATGAAGCTGGAGAAAGATTGACAGAATTCTGCAAGAGCAATGATCTATTCATCTCAAACATCTTCTTCCAGCAACATAAATGGTGACTGTGCATGGGCTTCACCCAATGGATTGTACAAAAATCAAACTGACTAAATCTGTGGAGGTTAACGATGGAAAATCTCTATAACATTAACAAAGACAAAATCTGGAGCTGACTGTGGTACAGATCACAAACTACTAGCATACAAACTCAAGTTAAAGTTGAAAAAGAGCAAGCCACTCATGAATGTAGCAAAATATGACCTTGACAATATACCACTGGAATTTAAAGATTGCCTTCAAAATCAATTTGCTGCTTTAGATACAAATGACATGATGACATCAAGAAAGTTGTGTTGGAAGAATGCGAGAAGTCTCCACAAATGGTGAAAAAGCAAAAAACGGCCAAATTGGATGACCAAAGAGACTGAAAATTGCTCAGAAACGCAGAGAAGCTAAAGCCAGAGGTGAGAGAGGCAATCACAGAACTCAACAGAGATTTCAAACGTGCAGCAAGACAAGACAAGGAGAAGTATCACGGAGAAGTATACAAGCGTTTGGAATATCAGAACGCTATTCCAAACGCTTGTAACGCTGCATTTCAACTATGCTAACATCATCCTACAAGGACTTCCTAAGAATACCCTCAATCCACTTCAGATGGCAATGAATACAGCAGCCCGCATTCTTTGCGGCATATCCAGAAGAGATCACATCACACCCATACTCATGGACCTACATTGGCTACCGGTGCAATCCAGGATCACTTACAAGGTACTACTACTAACATTTAAAGCAATTAACCGACTATCCCCCCTTTCCCTCTCCGCACTCTTGACCATCACTCCTGCAAACAGGCTAAGAAGGTCAGTATCCGTCAATACGATGACTATACCAATTGAATTCACTAAATGTTCTCAAACAACTAGAAACCGAACTTTTGCATTCTATGCTCCTAAATGTTGGAGTGACCTCCCACCTCAACTCCGATTAATCAATGACCTTTCGCAGTTCAGAAAAGCCCTTAAATACCATTTATTCTGCTTACACTTTGTCAACCCGAACTCAACACAATCATTCCCCACACCACAATCTACACATGCAGCCTCGAATGACCCACCAACATAACCACCGACGAGACACAAAACAGACCTACACTCAGGAACTCCCACAATGATCATAGATTTTAAGGTCTTCTCCATTACAACTTACCAAGTTTATATATAAACTGTAAAGAGTTCACAACTATTGTTGTTAATTGTATATAGTTTCCCCTGTTACATTCCCAAGTTACAGACCCTGTTACAATGTATGCAAAAGATCCTGTTCTGATGCAATTTTCTGTTATTTGTAAACCGCACTGATACCAAATAGCGCGGTATATAAGAACTGCAAATAAATAAATAAATAAGTACTACAATGGCATATGCAAGGAAATAGAAGCAGAAACTATTAGAGGAAAAACAAGATCGACTTTCCTAAAGCTACAAGAGTTAAAGAAAAAATTCCATCCTCGAACTGGAATGTTACAAGATGCTCAATTGGGAGGGCTCAAAAAATATATAGGAAACAGAATGATATTTCCTATATATTTTTTGAGCCCTCCCAATTGGTTACCTTTATAAATGCTAGGCGTTTAGAAGCTTCTATTGATTCCTCTTGAGCTCATTAAATTGGTATTCGTCTGGATTTCGATTTCTATCCATTTCTTGTATGTATCAAATTATTTTCTTATGGAATGTTCCCCCCCCCCTCTTTTGTGGACTAGGGAGGGTTAGCACTGTAATGATTATTATAGTTTTCTTATGGATTTTTGACATTGTGTGATGTATCTTGGTTTAAGATATTTTCTTGTGCTGCCCTGTTCCTTTGAGAAGGGTTTTTGTTTGAACCTTCTTAAATTTATTGTAAAATTGCATAAATATATAATAAAAAAAAGGATTCCCCATCAAACCCATGGCCTTACTCCTACAATATCACTGTACTCTCTATTTACTGTGCTTCACAACTCCAACCACATTCGAGTAGTCATCCCAGCAAAGGAAATCACGGATACAATTAAATTCCTCTAACATAATTAAAATTGAAAGACACAGGGGGCATTTTCAAAGCATTTTAGCTGGTTAGTGATGCTGAAAATCCCCACAAACCACTGAAAAAACACTCAGTGAAGACTATGGCGGTCTGTGGGTGGATCGGGGGCGGTGACAACCACTATCTGGTTAACAGCAATACTTGGCTGCTAACCAGGTTAATGTTCTGACAGGCAAATGGCTGCCTAACTACTGAATCTGGTTAGTGGCTGAATATGGCCACTAACTGGATTGCAACGTAGGTGTCTGGCAGTGGCAGAAACCAGGTATGTGAAGCAGCATAATAACATAGAGCTCCGACTCGGCAAAGTCCATAATCTGTCTTTCTGTGGTCTTCTGTTCTTTCAGGCATCTTGACTGGCCAGATCATCCTCATACTGCATAATAACAGATTACCACAGCACCCTCACCCGACATCAGCTCCCTGCAAAGAAAACACAAACAATTATTGCAACACACAAAGAGAAAGTCCAAAGTCTTTCTTCTAAGGCACCTGGCACTTAGTTCTCTGACTGGAAATAGTTCAAAACCTATTGTTGGCCTTTGATCGCATGTGTTGGCACTTGGGGATCTTTCTCTCCACATATAGTACAGAATAGCCACTTAGTACTAACATATCAGTGCTGTTCTTGGGCTTTTCTCCTTTGGCACGATATCCAATATTCTTGCATCAATTTTTTTATTGGTGGGAATAGGAAGGTCCTAGTAATCACAGCTTCTTCATTCTCTACAGTTTTCTTGGATCATGATCGCAATATTGTTCTGATGTTTACATAGCTTCCAGTGGATGATGTGCTCCTTTCTGTATACAGTAAAGTGGGGAGTGACATTCAACCCCAAGCAGAAGACTCACTTGCAGCAGATTGTTGACTAAAAGGGAGCATGAACGCATGGAGACATGGACTCAGCCCAATGCCCAGGGGAGACTGGAGAGGCCGCATGCTCTTTTTGTGTCATGTAGTGTGTTGTTATGCTTCCTTGCCAAGGAATGGTGTGTGGAAGTTTAGATTCTACTGAACTCAAGCATTGTATTAACACACTCTTTTTTTCAGAATGCAATGTAATCTGAAGAAATGTTCCCTCTACAGTTTTCTGCTGCCTTACTGTTGGGCATATAATTGAAAGTGAGTGGTGGTGGTGGGGTCCCGACCCCCCCCCCCCTCCTAGCATTCTCTCCTATGCTGCTTCCTCTTATCCCCAGCATCCAAAGTGGAAACATTTTGAAGAGGAACGCTTTCCGTGTATGTATAGCACCACCGCAGCTTTCCAAACACCTTTGTACACACACACACACACACAAGGCTGCAAGTATTTAAGGAGATGTGAGATACCCACCCTACAAAAAAAGAAAAGTAACCAAATATGTTCAACAACTTTAATCTCAGAATCTATTTTTTGAAAACTATGGGGGTCTTTTAATAACAGGTGCTAAGGTGTTGCACGTAAAGCGTAGTTACTACCACTACTACTAGATGCAGCGCTGCACAGACATGTGAGACAGTCCCTGCTCATCAGAGCTTACAATCTAGTCAAGACAGACCATACAGAAGGTGCAGACAGGGATACATCTAGGGGGAATGGTAAAGAAACAAGGTGATCAGGTGAGGCAGGATCCGAAAGCAGCAGCAAAGAGGTCAGTTTTCAGCCTTGATTTGAAAAGGGTCAGAGAAGGCGCCTGGCGAACAGACACAGGTAGGTGGTTCCAGGGTAAGGTGCAGTAAGGTGAAAGGAGCAAAGTCTGGAGTTAGCAATAGAAGAGAAGGGCACAGATAGAAGCAATTTTCTAGAAGAGTGGAGTTCCCCAGTGGGGGTAAAGGGAGAGATAAGAGAAGAAAGGTAGCAAGGAGCTGCAGAGTGATAGTATTTATAGGTCAGCAGGAGAAGTTTGAAATGGATGCGGAAATGGATAGGGAGCCAGAGAAGTGACTTGAAAAAGCGTAGTTACTCACCTATAACAGGTGATCTCCGGGAACAGCAGGAATCAGTCCTCACATATGGGTGACATCAGTACCAATGGAGCCCGCACAGAGCATTTCCCAGCTTTCAAAGAAAGCCTTTGGGAATGCTATCACGCAAGTGTGGTCCCCTTCCCGCCCAAGGGTGCCATCTTGTTCAGTCAGATGACATAGCTTAGGCAAAAAGATAAAAACAGAGGAGGCAACTCCCAGGGGAGGAAGGAGTGTTGTGAGGACTGATTCCTGCTGTTCCTGGAGAACACATGTTACAGGTAAGTAACTACTCTTTCTCCAGGAACAAGCAGGAAGTCAGTCCTCACATATAGGACTCCCTAGCTCCAGGCTGCCGGGACCCAAACCACGACAGAATCAATGGTGACCACCAAGGGAGGCCGCCAGTTGCAGAAGATGAGCCCCTATCCAGAGACTCCACAACGCCCAGCTATCCTCATCGCTATTAGTTCAGTATCCTGACCGTCGATGGGCTGGAGGGCAGGAGTTGCCTATACACCGAGTATGCTATGATTTACCACCTGGCTGAAGGCACTGTCCCTGCGGGACTCATGCTCTAAGCAGTAATGTGCTGCAAAGGTATGCACTGAAGATCATGTGGCGGCCTTGCAAATTTCCAGCACCAGGATCGAGCGCAGGATGGCCACCGACACGGCCATGGCCCTGACGCGATGAGCTGTGATCTGGTGCTCCAGGAAAGGCCAAGCCTGCTCATAAGTGAAGGCAATGCAGTCCGCCACCCAAGACAGAGTCCGTTTGGTTAATGGCAGCCCCAGCTTACTGGGGTCGAAGGAGACAGAGTTGGGGTGCTTTGCGATGGTCCTATGAAGATAGGAGGACAGGGCCCCCTTACAATCCAAGGTGTGCAAGACCGACTCTATCTTGCCAGCATGAGGCTGTGGAAAGAAGGTAGGGAGAACCACCTCCTGGTTGAGGTTGAAAGCAGACACCACCTTAGGAAGGAACTTGGGGTGCATACGCAGCACCACTCTATTTGTGTAAAATCAGCGTAAGGAGGATCCGCCACCAGGGCCTGCAGCTCGCTCACCCTGCGGGCAGAGGTCATGGCCACTAAGAAGGCCACTTTCCAGGAGAGGTATCTCAGGTGACAGGTGACCATAGGCTCAAATGGCGGTCTGGTGAGCTAGGACAGCACCATATTAAGGTCCCATTCTGCAGCCAGAGGGCAGAGGGGTCTAGACAACAGAAGGCCCCTGAGGAATCTGGAGACCAGGGGCAGGGTCGAGAGGGTCTTTCCCTCTACAAGGTGGTGGTTTGCCGTTATAGCACTGAGATGCACCCTGATTGAATTTGACTTCAAACCAGAGTGTGAGAGATGCAAAAGGTACTGCAACACGAGTTGTACCTGGCAGGAGAACAGATTCACTTTCCTGTTTGCGCACCAGACTGAGAACCTCCTCCACTTGAAGGCGTAAGCCCTTCTAGTGGAGGGCTTCCTGGAGGCCAGGATGACTTTCTCGACCTCCCTTGTGAGGTCGAAAGGGGCAAATGCTACCCTTTCAGCAGCCACACCATCAGCGCTAGGGCTCTCAGGTTGGGGAGCAGGAGGGAGCCACCTTCCTGCGACAGAAGGCCCAGGACCTGACCCAGGGGTACACTGACAAAGAGAGCAGCAGGGGGAACCAGGGCTGCCTGGGCACCTGGGGGCCACCAGGATCACTGAGGCGTGCTCGCTCTGGATTTTGAACAGACACTTGGGTATCATGGGGGGGTTGGTGGGAATGCATAAAGCTCCGCGGAAAAAAGGAGACTGAACAAGATGGCACCATTGAGTGGGAAGGGGACCACGCATGCATGGTAGCATTCCCAAAGGCTTTCTTTGAAATCTGGGGAAATGTTCCGCTCGGGCTCTGCCGGCACCGATGTCACCCATATGTGAGGACTGACTTCCTGCTTGTTACTGGAGAAGAGGTGTAATATGGACATGATGAGGTTTGCGGAAGATTAGTTGTGCAGCAAAGTGTTAAACAGATTAAAGGGGAGAGAGATGATTCAAAGGAGGACCAGTAAGGAGTAGGTTACAAGACAGGAGGATACATGTGTTGGCGGGCTAGGGGGCAACATGCACCGTTGAGGCCACGTGGCCCAACAAATGGAGGGGCCACTGGGCCGGCACAGACCTGCAGGCTTGCACCTCCCCGGCCAACCGCATCAGGCAGTGGGTTCTGTCTTCTGGAAGGCAATCCTTGGCCAGCAGAGTGTTCAGCTGGGCCCCTATGAATTCCAGGGTCTGAGCTGGGGAGAGACTGGACTTGGGGTAGCTGATGATGAAGTCCATCCGATGGAGGGCATGAATGGTAATAAGCCTTGTGGCCCAGTCCACCTCCCAGGTGGTGCTGCCCCTGATGAACCAGTCGTCTAGATATGGGAAAACGTGAGCCCCCTGAAGGCGCACGTGTGTGGCTACTGCGACCAGGCATTTTGTGAAGATCCTTGGGGAGGAGTCGAATGGAGCACCCTATACTGGAAGTGCAGACCTCCCACCACAACCCTCAGGTATTGCCTGTGGGAGGGATGAATCAAGATGTGGGCAAAAGCGTCCTTGAGACCCAAGGAGCAGAGTCAGCCTCCCTGGCAGAGGTAGGGCAGTAATGTTCCAAGAGAGAGCAGCTTCAACCTCTCCCTCACCAGGAACCTGTTGAGGTTGCACAGATCCAGGATAGGCCAGAGGCCTCATGTTCTTTTGGAGACAAGGAAATACCTTGAGTAGAAGCCCCTGCACCAGAGGTGGTGGTGGACAGGTTCCACCTCCTTGTCCCTGAGCAGGTTTGCAAGCTCTGTGACGAGTAAGGCCTGGTGAAGGGGCGGATGGGATGGCTCTCCTAGAAAGTAATCTGGAGGGTTTTGCTGCAGGTGGAGAGAATAGCCCTCTCTTACCACCTGCAGGACCCACTGGTCTGTAGTGATGGTGGCCCAGCTGTTGGCGAAGGAGGCCAGTCAACACCCTATGGGCTGAAGTGGGACTCCTGGGGAGGGGAGACACTGCCCACTGAGTCAAAAGCTCCCCCCTGGCTGAGGGCGGCTGGCGCCTGGGGCTTTCCTGGACCCATGCACCTGGCCCTTTGGCTGTGCGGGCTGGTGAGGCTGACCCTGGTAAGGCTGGTAATAGCTAGCCGAGGGGTAACCCTTTTTCTTCAGGAAAAAGTCTTCTTCCTGAGGGCTTCTCCCTGGGGAGAGCCGAGTCTTTTTAGAAACTGGGTAACTACCTCGGCCTCGATCTCGGCGGCCTTATCGGACATAGGCTTTCCAAAAAGATTCTCCCAATTGCAGGGCATGCCTAGGAGCTTCTCCTGCACCCACTGTTTCAAGTCCGAGGTCTGCAGCCACGCCTAACGCCGGGAACCGATGCCCACAGCTGCCACCTGGGCTGAGGCCTTGAACCCATCATAGGCGGCTCTAGAGAGAAACTTAGAGCAGTCCCAGACAGCCCCAGTCAAGGACAAGAAGCACTGGAGGGATTCCCCGGTGAGGCCCTCCTAGAACCCCAAGAACTCCTGGACCAGGCCCTTCAAATACATTCCCATATACAGCATGTAGGCTTGCATACTGCACCTGAGCATGGCACCCTGGTAGTATTTAAGGCCCAGGGTATCGAGGGCCTGGGCCTCCTTGCCTGGGGGCATGGACGAGTAGGTCTTTTGACTCTTGAGCCTTTGCATCGACAACTCCACCACCATCAAATTTCTGGGGAAGTTGAGGCTTATGGAGCCCCGCACCCTTCAGGATTCGGTAAATGGCATCGACATGCCAGCTGACCACTGGCACCGAGGCCGGTGCCTCCCATGTCCGGAGTAGAAGCCTCTCGAGGATGGGCAGGATCGAGACTGTGAGAGTCTCCTTGAGCAGAGACTCGTACTGCAAAATTTCCAGCTCCTCGGTGCGCAGGTCCTCCTTGGACTCCGTCTGCAGCGAGAGCACTTGGGCCATGTCCTGAACGAAGTCATGGAATGCCACACCCTCAGGTGGGGAGTGGCGTTGAGGCTGCGAGGGTGAGAGGGTTCCAAAGGGACATCCCAATACTGGGAAGTCTTGGGAGAAGCCTCGTCCTTGGTCTCCCATTCGGATTCCGAGGTAGTCAAGGACTCGGCCTTGAGGGTAGCCCTGAGGAACTGGGACCACCCCAGGACGGGGGTCAGACCCCCGTTGGCTTGCCAGGGAGGACCGGAGCCCTGAGCACCAGAACCGGGACCTCGACCGGGGCTGTGGGCATACTCGAGGCCGGTGGTGCTCAGTGCCTGGCTCGACACCCCGAGGTTCCCCCAAGGCCGGGGGGGGATCAGGTGTCAGGGCCGATGATGCTGGGAGTCCAGACATCAATGCCTGCTGCATGGCCACAATGGAGGATAGGCTCTGCTCCATGGCCGCCATGAAGGCCTCAAGGGGCCGATGGCTCAGCAGCCTTCGGCATGGACACCGAGGGCCTCGGTTCTGACGCCAGCACTCCGGAGAGTGCGTCCTCCAGGAGGATTATGGGCTCTTGAATCCTGGAGCGGTCACCGCTGGCCAAGGGCTCTTGCCTTGAGACTTTTAGAGGGTGCTGCACTGAGTTGCCCAAGTCCTGTTGCAGGGCCTTCCCAGGTTTCGTCGGCAACTCTGGAGGCCACACCTTCTTCTTCTTCTTAGGGGCGTCTGGCGACCTACCGGAGGAGCCACTGCCACGGGACTCTGAGGATGCCCGGACCTACATCGAGGAACCATCCTTTGGTCTGGGTGAGGGCGACGCTGGAGCAGAGTCTGGCTTAGCGAACAGCTTCCCCTGCAACTCCGACCTCTTCCTGTTGGTCTTGGACATCATGGCCTGGCACTGGTCAGGAGGAGCTGTCGTGGTCCGGGCCCAGACAGCAGAGGCAGCAATCATGAGTATCTGTAACCGATATGGTCTGCCCACATTGGTCACACTTTTTAAATCCACTGGGAGTCATGGTGGGAGAACACCCGTCCGGGGTCAAGTACCCACAGGCGAAAAAAGGTGTGAACGCCAGTCAAGGAAAACCTTGACTAAAAAGGACCGCAATGAGGCTGAGGACAGCACCGAAGTGCCTGACTCGAGGCAGAGGACAGTACCCTAAGAATCACTATTTCCTGAAGAAATGAGGACCAATTTTACAAACTTAATACACCCCAAACAATTCACTCAGGAACCTATATCCAGTAATCTTCACAAGTAACCTCGTTCAAGGTTACTTGTGAAGATTACTGGATATAGGTTCCTGAGTGAATTGTTTGGGGTGTATTAAGTTTGTAAAATTGGTTGTATTTATTAGGTTGGATGGTATAGGCTATTTGACCTGTGATGTGAAGCGTCTGCTATTTCCCTATAGTGACTTGTCACTGTATGAGGGATATTAGCCATCCTGAGGTCATTTTTGCCTGCTAAAAGAAATTATTGTAATAAGATTAATATTGGTTGTTACTATTTGAGTAAAGCATAGTACAGGGTTTGATTTGGATTTTGTACTAGAACCTTGAACCATTGTTTTAATGAAGAAATTCCAGTTTACTACAAATCATGTGTTATATTTACCAAAAAACAGAAAACTTGAATCAAATATGCCAAACGCACGCTAGAGTCCAAGAAGTAAACAAAAAAATCAATTCATCCTCTCCACTGCGTACTATCCCTGGTACTCCTGGCCAGCCAGTTTACCCTGGAATATAGCATAATATTTTCCATTTAAATATTTTCAAATCTTTGCATTTGTTTTTTATTCTCCTCATCGTCGTCCTTTGTTTCTTTTTCCTTTCTGCTGATTCTCTTCAGCTTTCCATGTGTTATTTTCTTTATGCTAATTTTGATTCTTCTAAGTTGTCTCATTTGTTTTCCATTTTTTTGCATGTTCTCACCCTTCTTTTTCTGCATTTTCTTCTCATGCCCATTTGATTCTCTCAAACATTCTTCTAAATGTTGCCATCCTACTGCTGCTTTCCTGTCTTGTTGATCTCATTCCCAGGTTCCTTTTTTGCCATTTTTTAAATTTTTGTTTTTCTTTATGCTACCTCATTATTTATCACACTCTTTCCCTTTGCTCACTTGCTCCTCTCACATACCTCCCTTTCCCCCTTCATCTTCTTTATCCACCCCTCTTTCATCCTTCCATCATATTGTGGCAGGTGCAGGCCTGTGACCCACGGTGTCTGACATAGGCAGGCCAGCATGGCTAGCTTGACCTGTAAATGAGGCCTGTGGAGAGGCATATAGGATTGCACATCCCCCAACATGCTGCTATTGTAAGAAAGAACTCAGTAGAAATATTGAATTAGCTTAGATAAGCAGAATTGCAGAATTAAGAAATGGAAAAATACAGAAAGATGTGTTTTAAAGTTACTGATAAGAAAAAGTACATTTGCAGAGAAATATTGAGGAGTGCTGACAGATGAGTTACAGAACCTTGCTCTTCTGCACGCACAAATGGTCCCATAGCCTTGAAAGTGTGAAAGTAACAAGTTGATGAACTGACCATTGTAATTGGGACTAGAAGGGGGGCAGGCAGGTGTCATGCCCACAGAAGCCCACAGAAGGAACATAATTGGAGAAACTTATCAGTACCGGGACCAATAGAAGGGCTACGGGAGGTACGGGAGCGTACCGGGACCAATGAAATGTTTTTCTATACCTAGAATGGAACAGAAGTCTATAAAAGTTGTTGTAATGCTTGAAAACTTTGCTCAGCCATTTTGAAATTGCCCTGCTTGAGACTTGTGCACAAATAAATGATTTGGACCTTCTGAACAGACTCCTGGTATCATTGGTTTGTCTGCGCTTTGCTGCTACATATTCCTTGGTGCGTTGGCCGGGAAGTTGTGGAATCAAAGTGTATATAGGGCAATATACCACGACTTTCCGCCTCTATAGGCTTGGTCCTGCCGGGATCGCGCCCTACCGACGAGGGTCGCTCCCTGGCGCCACCGGTCCCTTGTATCGGAGGGAGCTGGTCGGACCTCGGCGGGTGCCGGGCCCGGTCGGAGCCAACGCCTCGAACCCGAGTGAGGGGAGTCCGAGGTCCAACTCATGCGCCTGCTTGGGAAGTTTGAGGACCGGATCCGGTGAGTATAGTTTTGATTTTGGGTCTAGACAGAATAGAAAGAGCAGTACTGCCATTGGAACTTGGAATTTGGAATTTGTAATCTCGAGATATTGGAAATTGGTAAGAGAGCTTGATCAACTCTCAAGGAAGAGCCGAGTAGCCTGGCATGGGAATTCGCTAGGTGAAACCCTCATCCTTTTTGTAATTGGGAAAAGACTAGTCAGAACAGATAGAAACAAATGCATTCTGGGAATACGTTGCTAGCATGATTGTGTGAACGAAGTGTGAATGAGAGGTCTGGCAGCACGGACCAAGTGAAGGCGGACCCCTGATTAGCGCATTTCCTGACCGGGCGACCGCGTTCAGGTCGCGAAAAGGGGGAAGCGATTGTCGTCTTGTCTTGTTATCTGTATTCCCTATACGTTTCCAGGGCCGTGAGGACCCCTTACCCACGGTCCGCCCACCTTTTCCCTTCTGTCTGTTGTTGCGCGCACACATCGAAATGGGAGGGGCGGAGTCTACTAGGAACACTCCATTAGAATGTATGATCGCACATTTTAAAGAGGGATATTCAGGAGATTATGGTATTAAAATGACAGCAGCCCGTTTGCAGATTTTGTGTACTAGGGAGTGGCCCGATCTAGACCCCATCTGGCCCCGAGAGGGAACGTTCACCGTAGAGATTATTCAGTCAATACATCGTAGAGTGCGGGTAGCGCACCCCGATCAGTACCCCTATATAGATTCCTGGTTAAGTATTTGTGAAGATCCGCCCTCCTGGGCGCAGCGCTGTTATGAGGAACAGTGCAGAATAATGTTAGCTAAAACAGATTCTAGACAGAAAAAGGAACAGCCTAGAATGAAAGAGCAGGATAAGAAAGCCAAGAAGAAACCCATCTTGGCAGATCCCGATTCCCCAGAAGTAGTCCTCAGGCAGCCCCGAACCCCAGGTCCAGTAAGAATAGCTCGGCGGCGTCCTGCCCCAGAACCCCAGAGACTGCCAGAGCCGAGGCGAGACCCAACCCCAGACCCCCTCCTCCTGGAGCAGAGGAAGAGAAAGAATTAGCGGTAAGAGAAGAGGAGGATGTAAAAAGTGAGCCCGAAGCGGAGCTAGAAGAAGAAGGAGGGAATCCCCCAGAAGAAGAAGAAGAGGACAGTGTACAAATAATTGAGAAAGCTAGCGCTAGCACTAGCAAGCCAGTGAAAGAAAAAACCCAAAGCAAAACCAGTTGAGAAAAAGAAGCAACTCCTGCAAAGACAACGACAATAGCCCTTAGATCCCAGACCCAAATGACGCCTGGGACGACAGCCAAACTGTTTCCCTTAAGGCAAGTCCCGGGAGTGCCCGTAAAGAATGATAATGATGAAGTGGTAGCGGGACCCTTAACTTATGTGTATATTCCTTTCTCTACAACTGATTTATTAAATTGGAGGTCGCACTATGCCTCCTATACTAGCAAGCCCCAGGAGCTGACAGAATTAGTAACTAGTATTATGGAAACTCACCAACCCACTTGGCCAGATTGCCGTCAGCTCCTGACCACCCTATTTACCACAGAGGAACGAGCGAGAATTAGAAAAGCAGCTATCGAATGGATGGCAGAAAACCCTGCAGCTCCAGCGCAGGGGCAGAATATAATAGATCGTAGAGAAGCAGCTCAGAGAGAATTCCCAAATGAAGACCCCCAATGGGATCCAAATACAGATGAAGGATCCACCGCCCTAGCCCGTTTTCGCCAAGGCTTTTTACAAGGCCTGCGAAGAGGAGGCCAAAAAGCTATGAACCTTTCCAAAGTAGCAGGAGTTATCCAAGGAATAGATGAGAGCCCAGCAGATTATTATGAAAGATTAACTGAAGCTTACAGAATGTATACTCCCTATGATCCCGAGGCACCAGGAAGTTTATGCATGGTGAATTCTGCTTTTGTAAACCAGTCTCAACCAGACATTAGACGTAAATTACAGAAATTAGAAGGGTTTGCGGGCATGAATGCAACACAGTTATTGGAAGTCGCTCATAAAGTGTATGTGAATCGTGATACTGAAAGACAGAGAGAATGTGATAGAAAGATGAAGAAGAAAGCTGATTTTTTGGCTGCGGCCATAGTTGAAAAGAAAAGGGGAGGTGTCCCTAATCGAAGGAGCAGAGGAAGAGGGCGGGGTCAAGGCGGAGGCCGGACCCAGAGACTAGGCGTGAACCAATGCGCCTATTGCAAAGAGGAAGGACATTGGAGAGATACGTGCCCGCAACTCGAAGACGCCCAGCAAGATGACGAATACGATCATCAGTGGCGAGAAGAAAGACGAGGCCGTCCCCGAGGCCGAGGAGGAGCCAATCGAGAACAATTCCAGCGAGAGAGGGGAGGAGGAGCCATCCAAGCATTGGCCACACAGGCCCATGATGAGGATGACGTGGATTAGGACAGACCGGGCTCCAAGTTTGCTTTAGGTCTCCAGGAGCCTATGGTCGAAATACAAATAGGAGACCAATTTATGAACTTTATGGTTGATACTGGAGCAGAACATTCAGTAATAGACAAAAAGATAGCCCCATTCACCAAGAAAGCAGTCACCATTATAGGAGCAACTGGTGCCAAAGCCACAAAGTCTTTTCTACAAAACCGAATATGCAGTCTAGGAGGACAGCAAGTAACTCATCAATTCCTTTACATGCCCGAATGTCCAGTACCCCTACTGGGACGAGATATGCTAGCCAAGCTTCAAGCCCAAATATCTTTCTCCGAACAAGGAGAAATGCAAATGACAGTGAATTCTCAAGCCAAACCAGCAGGAGTAATGCTGCTGACAGTACCCCGAGAAGAAGAATGGAGATACTACATTGATGATTCGATTCAAGATACCTATTTTGAACAAACTTTAAAGAACATTCATGCCCCACTTGAAGTGTGGGCAGAAGGCAGTCCCCCAGGCCTAGCCAAGCATATAGCACCAGTGATTGTAACCCTCAAGCCTAGCGCTACACCAGTGCACGTCAAACAGTACCCTCTCCCAAGAGCCGCAATTGAAGGCATTCATCGCCACCTACAGAGATTGCTTGAGTATGGCCTACTGAAAGTATGTCAATCCCCATGGAACACTCCACTTTTGCCAGTAAAGAAACCTGAGACAGATGATTATCGCCCAGTGCAAGATTTGAGAAGAGTAAATGATGCAGTTGAAACTATACATCCAGTTGTGCCCAATCCTTACACTCTTCTAGGACTGATACCTGCTGAAGCTACCCATTTCACTGTACTGGATTTAAAAGATGCATTCTTTTGCATAAGATTAGCCCCTGTAAGCCAAATATTGTTTGCATTTGAATGGCAGGACCCCATCTCTGGAAGAGGGGGCCAACTCACCTGGACAAGATTACCCCAAGGATTCAAGAATTCACCTACCATCTTTAGTGCTGCACTAAATCAAGACCTTTCAAGCTATCCAGTAGCCCCGGGGAAGAGAGTACTTCTCCAGTACGTGGATGATCTGTTGATAGCTGCCGTATCAGAAAGAGAATGTATATTAGCCACCAAAGATCTCTTGCAGTTACTAAATGAAGCTGGATATAAAGTTTCCAGAGCCAAAGCACAACTATGCCAAACAGAAGTGAAATACTTGGGTTTTCGTATTACCCAAGGAAGCAGAAGATTAGGCAGAGAAAGAAAAGAAGCAGTATGCAGAATTCCAACTCCAACAACCAGAAAGCAAGTCAGAGCCTTTCTGGGAGCAGCAGGATATTGCCGAATCTGGATACCCAACTTTGCCCAAATTGCCAAACCACTGTATGAAGCCACAAAAGGAGAAGAGAAGTCACCACTGGAGTGGGGACTTGAGCAGGATACAGCCTTCCAGAAGTTAAAAGAAGAATTGATGTCATCACCAGCACTTGGACTACCAGATGTCCACAAACCTTTCCACTTGTTTGTACATGAAGCACAGGGAAATGCCTTAGGCATGTTGACTCAGAAATTAGGAAATTGGGAACGACCTGTAGCCTACCTATCGAAACAATTGGACCCTGTGGCCAAAGGATGGCCACCCTGCTTGAGAGCAGTTGCAGCTACAGCGCTACTAGTGAGTGAAGCAGACAAACTCACACTAGGACAGAACATACGAGTCACTGTGCCACATGCAGTCCTTGCCCTTATGGAACAAAAAGCAAATTATTGGCTCACCAATTCCCGAATGTTGAAGTACCAGAGCATGTTATGTGAAAACCCACAGATACAACTCGAAGTGAGCCATGCCTTGAATCCAGCTACCTTGATACCCATCAGTGAAGAACTCCCAGAACATGACTGCATCGAAGTCATGGAAACTGTGTTCTCTAGTCGACCTGACCTAACAGATGTGCCCATAGACAATCCCGATCAGATCTATTATGTTGATGGGAGCAGTCTCATCCTTGACGGACGACGCTGTGCTGGATATGCAGTCGTCACTCAACATGAAGTAGTTGAATCATCAGCCCTAGCCTCAGGCACATCAGCCCAGAAAGCCGAATTGATAGCACTCACCAGAGCTTTGTTGTTAGGAGAAAAACTTGTGCTGAATGTATATACAGATTCCAAATATGCTTTCACTACCTTGCATGCCCATGGAGCTCTCTACAAAGAAAGAGGACTCATCACATCCGGAGGAAAATCAGTCAAATATGGTCCCGAGATATTGATGTTACTTGATGCAGTCTGGGCCCCAACACGTGTAGCTGTCATGCATTGTAGAGGACATCAAGCAGGAAAAGGAGAAGTTGCTCGAGGAAATAGATTCGCAGATGCCTCAGCACGACAAGCAGCTATGACAGGACAGATTGCCCCACAAGCTATGCCAATGCAAGCAGCATTGTTTCCAGTACCCTTGAATCTATGGACCCCACGATATACCACCAAAGAATTGGATTACTATTGTGACAAAGAAAATGGAGTATTGAAAGATGGATGGATTGAGCTGCCACCAGAAGAAGGCAGTCAACCTCCGGGAAGAATAGTAATTCCTGAACTGTTAGGACCATCCTTTGTCAAAGCTTTTCATGAAGCCACCCACTATGGAAAGAGTGCTATGGAGAAAGCACTCAGACCACATTTCTACATTCCTCTGATGACAACCATATCAGCCTCAGTCGCACGACAATGTCAAATCTGTGCCAAGAATAATGCCAAGCAAGGCCTTATTACAGCACCCCGAGTTCAGTCAAGAGGTGTGACCCCCATGCACAACCTCCAAGTTGATTTCACCGAAATGCCAAAAGCTAATGGATACCATTACCTACTAGTATTAGTTTGTACTTTCTCTGGGTGGGTAGAAGCATTCCCAACCAGAACTGAGAAAGCCCGAGAAGTTACCAAAGCCTTAATGAGAGAGATTGTCCCCAGATTTGGAATCCCAGCAGTAATAGGGTCAGACAATGGACCCTCATTTGTCTCTCAAGTTACTCAGCAGTTAGCAAAAGCTTTGCAGATACAGTGGAAGCTCCACACTGCATACAGACCCCAGAGTTCAGGGAAAGTTGAGCGAATGAATCGTACATTGAAAGCCCAAATGTCTAAGCTTTGTCAGGAGACACACTTGAAATGGCCCCAAGTGCTCCCCATAGCTTTACTCAGAATACGCTCAGCCCCTGTAAAGTCAACAGGATTTTCCCCTTTTGAAGTTCTGTATGGTAAACCCCCACCAATAGTGCAGGGAGTCAAAGGAAGTCTAGCCCAGATTGGTTCAGAAGTAACCAGACAAGAACTCCTAGCTCTTAGTTTTGTTCTGCAGACTCTCCATACGTGGATCCAAGACCAGTTGCCTATCAACTTGATGGAACCCTTGCATCCCTACCAGCCTGGAACTTCGGTGTGGATCAAAGATTGGAAGAAGATACCGTTGGAACCCCATTGGAAGGGACCGTACACCGTCATCCTGTCTACCCCAACTGCAGTAAAGGTAGCCGAGATCGACGCCTGGATCCACCACAGCCGAGTCAAGCCCGCCGCCGATCCTGAACCAGAGCGGTGGACAGCAGAGCAGCACCCTGATGTACCCTTGCGAGTTACTCTGAGACGGCAACCAGCAGCATAGACACTTCATCACAAGTGCTTTGCAGTAGCCAAGTCTTTCGAAGAGGATTGCTGTTTTCCATGCAGCAACAGTTTTGTTTCAACGAACCCAATTTGTGTGTGTGATTTGACACACTACTTTGAGACTACGTTGACTAAGCCAGACTTCACAAGCCAACTGAATTGCTAAGTTGGTTAATGTGTGCTGGACATCTTGAGGATCTTCAATCAACACTCAGCAACCGTTAAATTGCTTCATTAGCAAACGGGACGAAGAATAATAGAACGTCGTGATCAAGATCAGCAAGCTGAGGATTCAGAAGAACTCCAATCAACATCAACATGTATCTTTGCTTCTGCTTTGCCTTGGTTGCCTTCTTTGGAGGTTTTGAACAGACTTATGCTCTACCTCCATGCACAGCTTGTATTACCTCTACTAGAACTGGACTGAAAGTAACTCAGACTTTGCTTTACCATTCTTATTATACCTGCAAGGGAACAATAACTCGGTGTATCTATAACACCACTGAACTAAATGTTTGCACTCATGGCAAAATTAAAGCATGCTATAATCCGCATCAGAATCCATCCTATTACACGTTGGAAATAAGATGGAAGGATGCAGATGGACCTATATTAGCTGCTACACCACCACTTAAGGACATTACTAAACCTGCTGTTTTGAATTTTGATGCATGTAATGCTATTAATAGAGATAGTCAGTCCACCTGTGGTACATGGGAGAAAGCGTATCGGAATGACCATAAGTATATGTGTCCAGAAGGAGCCACGGGATGGAGGAAGTGTACAGGTAAAAAGGAACCAGGGTATAGTACTGCTACAGCGGCAGACTACTATTGCCCGTATTGGGAATGTGTTTTCTATGCTACCTGGAACACTGGTATAACTGATGAGAAAATAGATAAGCGGATGGCTACTCTAACCAAGCCAACCACAAATGATAAATGTCAGAAAGATGCTTGCAACCCCTTACATTTGCGTGTACATAACCCTCATGCATGGAAACAAGGATATAAGTTTGGTTTACGTATTGCTGGAGGAGGAACAGATCCAGGGACCATTGTGTATATTAGATTGAATACCCAAGCCCACAAGTCATCTAAATATCATATTCATAATACCTTTTATGAAGCTATGCATGTAAATAAGTTTGAGATCCCTCACCCTTCACAGAATTTGTTTCTAGAATTAGCCGGAGCAGTAGTATCTAGTCTTAAGATCACAGATTGTTATTTCTGTGGCGGAACCCAAATGGGAGACCAATGGCACTGGGAAGCCCAAGAATTGAATTATTCCATGATTTACAATCAGACTGAATTACACAAGACAACCAGTGAATGGGTGTTAGCGCACTCAATCGTTGCACGTCTTTGCTTTGCCAGAACTGGACCCCAGTTCACCCAAAAAGTAGGACAGCTGGTCTGTCTTAGCCAGAAGTACTATAATGCCACGACCAAAAAGACAGCATGGTGGTCAGGAATCAGACATCCTGAACCTCCTAACCCATTAGCCAGATTTCCTGAACTTGCAGGTCTATGGACTAACCTTGCCAAAGTCCAAGTCTGGCAAGCCCCACCTGGCCTATATTGGATCTGCGGAAACCGAGCATATGCGCAACTCCCACCACAATGGGGAGGAGCATGTGTCTTAGGAACCATCAGACCTTCTTTCTTCCTGTTAAACACTGAACATGGAGAACAATTAGGATACCCTGTATATACTACCCACAAACACAAAGGAGCATCTAGACAGAGAAGGGAGGCCTTACAGATAGGCAAGTGGGAGAAGTGGCGAGGTGATGATTGGCCACCAGAAAGAATTATTGAGTATTATGGACCTGCCACTTGGAATGATGATGGTATGTATGGTTATCGTACCCCAATTTATATGATCAATCGTATTATTCGCTTACAAGCAGTAGTTGAAATAATAACCAATGAAACTAGTCATGCTCTCACTCTCTTAGCTAGACAAAGTACTCAGATGCGCACTGCCATATACCAGAATCGCTTAGCCCTTGATTATTTGCTAGCAGCTGAAGGAGGAGTATGTGGTAAACTGAATTTAACTAATTGCTGTTTGAAAATAGATGATAAAGGTCAAGTAGTTGAAGAAATTGCTAAAGATATGCAAAGACATGCTTATGTGCCAGTACAGACTTGGCACGCCTTGAAATTTCCTAACTGGTTTGCTAACCTTTTCTCTTGGCTGGGAGGATTTAAGACTTTCGTTATCTTAGTACTAATCCTTGTTGCTGTTGTCCTCTGCTTACCATGTTTAATCCCATGTTGCATGCGTTCCCTTCATAGTGCTATTGATAATACAGTAGAGCGGAAGACCGCAACTAGAATAATGGCTTTATACAAAGCCAGCCCTAGTGGAACTAGTAAGAATCCCTTAATCAGGATGTGAATTTTCTGGAAAATGATTTAATTCTCACACCTTATTAAGTAATAGGGTGAGATTAATCAAAGGGGGGAATGTGGCAGGTGCAGGCCTGTGACCCACGGTGTCTGACATAGGCAGGCCAGCATGGCTAGCTTGACCTGTAAATGAGGCCTGTGGAGAGGCATATAGGATTGCACATCCCCCAACATGCTGCTATTGTAAGAAAGAACTCAGTAGAAATATTGAATTAGCTTAGATAAGCAGAATTGCAGAATTAAGAAATGGAAAAATACAGAAAAGATGTGTTTTAAAGTTACTGATAAGAAAAAGTACATTTGCAGAGAAATATTGAGGAGTGCTGACAGATGAGTTACAGAACCTTGCTCTTCTGCACGCACAAATGGTCCCATAGCCTTGAAAGTGTGAAAGTAACAAGTTGATGAACTGACCATTGTAATTGGGACTAGAAGGGGGGCAGGCAGGTGTCATGCCCACAGAAGCCCACAGAAGGAACATAATTGGAGAAACTTATCAGTACCGGGACCAATAGAAGGGCTACGGGAGGTACGGGAGCGTACCGGGACCAATGAAATGTTTTTCTATACCTAGAATGGAACAGAAGTCTATAAAAGTTGTTGTAATGCTTGAAAACTTTGCTCAGCCATTTTGAAATTGCCCTGCTTGAGACTTGTGCACAAATAAATGATTTGGACCTTCTGAACAGACTCCTGGTATCATTGGTTTGTCTGCGCTTTGCTGCTACAATATCTTTACTTTATCCCTCCCTTTCAGTTCTCTCTTCTACCAGTTCCTCATAACTATTTTCTAGGCCCTGCCTCCCCAATTTTTTTTTCTTTTTTCTGTGATGGCTCTCATTACTACAAAGGAACCAGGAACAATGAGGGGGTAAGGTCCGCAGATTTGTTGTCCACTGAATAGGGGCATCCAAGGTCAGGGGCAGATTGGATGAATGTAGTGGCCACATTCCCTTTGGTTTGAGCCTTCTGGTGCTAGCAGCTTCCAGTACTTAGCTGCCTAATGCCCAGAGCCCAGAGTAGGGCAATGAAAAATGGAAAGGGGTGAAGAATGCAGGCACACAGGAACTCCTTAAGAAGACTCTGAATGAATGCAAGGCTGGAGCCTAGTAGGAACTTGGTACAAAGTCAAAGGCTTCTGTGGAAAAGACTTGAAAAAGCAGCAAAGGAGCCACAAAACTAGGTGACACAGAAAAGTTGCAGAACAAGCTTTGGTTCTATTTAAGCTCCATTCCTCTTCCAGGCCAAGCTCTGGCAAAGAGGTGTAACCAGAACTGGTTTTATATACAGCTCCTGGACAGGAGCAAGCATAGAGAAGATTAAGGTGTCCTTAGCTGAGTAGAACCTAGGACCAGGAAGAGAGCCATCTGCAGGCAGTTAGTGGAACTTCACACCTTTATCTCTACTTTCTCTCCCTATTGCTTTTTCCAGGTTTTCCCTCCGTTCAAGTTAGATGAGAGGAGATGGCACAGAACACATGCACCTATGCTGTCCCAAGTCTCTCCCGTCCGACAAGTTTATTGCTCCAACATACCTTGGAACAGGACTGAGGTTCATTCTGTTCTGCTTTGCGCAGAACTAACGTGTTTGCAGGCATAACCCCAAGAGTAAAGCACCCTAAAACCAATCTGGACATTTCCTTGATATCATGCTTATGCCAATTTAAATTTAACACTAAAAACAATTGGGTTTTCTGTAACAATAATTTTGTGCGTCTTGAAAAAAAAATCATTAAAGATTCCCCTCCCCCTACAAGGCGTCTGGATGAGATCTCATTTGGTGGTAATGGGCTCCAATTTACCATGATCATTATGCCTGACATTAAAGGTCTGTGAACAGTGTTTTTATTCTGTAATGTCAGAAATAACAGGCTGCAGTTAAGGGACAGAGAATCACACTCTGTGAAAATACTGAGCCATAGGCAAGTCGAAGCTCAGCAAGGACAGGCAGTACACACAGGACCAAACCCTTCTTTTCGGGAGAGAATTAGCTAGCCAGGGCCTGCTGTGCTGCAGAAGTGAGGCTGAGGCAGGGAAGGAAAGGGTGGGCTGCTGACCAGGCTTCTATTGAGGTAGGCGACTTTGCCGTGAAGTGCCCAAGATCTGGTGATAAATGATTAATTCCTGACATTGGGAAGATGCAGGAAGACAATTAATCTCCAGGGACTGGATGGTGCCTCGCAATTGAAGACCTTTCCAAATCTCCATTTTCTAGTCTTTTTGCCACTGTGATTTGTAAAAGTAAGATAAAAATTGCATGTCACTGCTTTTCACAAGAAACTTTGCAGTGCTGAGAAAAATAGGTCCTCACTTGTCAAGCTGATATCCATGAATGCAAAATAAAAGAATCTTTTTACTTTATAATGATTTGAACCATAAAATTCAGGCATGTGAAAATAGGAACTGGCAGAATTATTGTGATGGTCAAGTGGAATATTTATGGGTCTGATTTCCAAGCCATTTGTCACAGACCCAGAGTGATTGAAACACTTTTGAAAACAGAGCCCTACGTCTTCAGTATATGAACATATAGAAATGTGTGTGTAGCACTAATCGTGTCAGTCCATCCGAAAGCTGTTTCAGCCCTCAGCTTCCTCTTAAGTGCTCTGATTACCCTGATTTCATTGACACTGCAATGCATTTTCATCAAGGTGTAAATGGGTTGATTAGTGTATTTAGGGCTCTTGCTAGTGCTTCAGCTGGTCTCCCTTCATGCCTGAGCAAGCAGTAGCTACCGCGTCCTATTTATAATAGGAATGCTGCACCTTCTTGCACTGGAGGTCTCGCTTTCCAAGTACAGTGAAAGCCCAGCACTCTTCTTATTATGATTTTCTTAAGAAATAGTGGTTTGATTAATGCTTCAAAAAGCTATCCAAATCCATCCAGCACACTAAAAGTAACACACAGAGAGAGGGCTAAGAATAAACAAAGAGAGAGACACAGAAAAAATATCATCATGCAGCAAGAATGCATATAAATAAGAGACAGTTCAGGTGTTAGTGCTGAAGCTACGTAGCATTAGTAACCTTGGCAGTTTGAGTATCAACATTGCTATCACGGCCAGCACAATAAGCAGTCGCCTAGGGCAGCAGCTTCTGAGGGGGGAGGGGGATAAAGAGCAGCAGCAGTCAAAGCAAAACAATAAATCCCGACAGCCAGACACACGCCAAGAGCAGCCAGCTCTCACACACATACGTAACAAAGCAAAGCTTAATTTACATCTAGAAGTAGGATGTCCAATTATGTAGTTTTACAGGATTCTTCTTGAAAGAGAGGTGTCCAGATTATCCACATTTCTGGGGAGGGAGTGGGGGGGGGGGTAAGTCTGAAAGTTTGCCAAGGGTGCCCATTACCTTGCACGAGCCCTGGGGCCGCCCTGGGTAGTGTATGGATGTTGGCTGATGTTCACGTCACTGGTTAATATGTTAGTGCTGTTGTTAACGTAAGTTATTGGCAAATTATGTTGAGACTCATGAGTACTGGGCAAGTCACTTAACCCTCTATTGCCTCAGGCACCAGCTTACAGGCTGATGCAGAAAACAGTGTGCTATGGCTGTGTATGCATTTTCGATGTAAACCAAACAGCTTGTTGTTATGGTCTTTATGTTATAATGTAAACCGCGCTGATGCCGAATAGTGCGGTATATAAGAACTTGTAATAAATAAATAAATAAATAGCACGCTGATAGCGCGAGACTTCAGCGTCGGTATGCAGCAAAGGGTATGTATGCAAATGAGCTGTGCGCAAAACTCAGCGTGAAGTTGAAAGGAGGGGAGCCAATACATGCGCAAACCACAGACATGCTGCAAGTAGCTGTGTGCCCATAAATGTTAAATGCTCACACTATGCGCACAGGACACGCAGGTTCTTTTGGCGCTCAGTCCATAACAATCAACACTATTTCGCAGCAAGCTTATCTGTTGAAAGATACACACAGAAAAGTTTCACGTTGAAGGTAACTGGTTCACCGCTACATACCCGGAAAGTCTTTCCGTACATGCACAAGAAGTTTAAGTCACCTCAGACCAGGCATAGAGATACAGGCGCAGCTGCTTATGTAATCCTCTACGTATTTCTCTGCATTGGGCGCAGACCTTATTACCATCTCATTTTAATATGCAAATCTCATTTGCATATAGTTTAAATACACATGGTGTTGCTGTGTGCACATACTTTACTCCCTCTTTACGCACGCATCAAGCTCCTTTCTGCATTTGGCGAGGCAGAACTTGTGCATATAAGTTGCATTATCTGCATGCAAAGGGCGTGCTAGTCTTTCTGCATTGGCCCCTTAGATTGTAAGCCCTCTGGGGCAGGGAAATGCCTACTGTACTTGAATATAATGTGCCTTGAATCTCTATTGCAATAGTCTGAGGGGAGATATCATAGAGTAGAACAGGTAAATATAGATCGATTGTTTACGCCATCGAAAAGTAGAGACTAGGGGACATGTAATGAAGCTACAGTGTGACCTGTTTAAGACTAATAAGAGAAATTGAATGCATAATGCTGAAGGGCTGTCGGGTAAGGTTTGCCTCTTTGCGGATGATACCAAAATCTGCAATAGAGTAGACACCCAGGAAGGTGTAAATAACATGAGGAGGGATCTAGCTAAGCTTGAAGAATGGTCTAGAATTTGGCAGCTGGGATTTAATGTTAAAAAATGTAAGGTCATGCATTTGGGCTGCAGCAATCCAAGGGAGCAATACAGTATAGGAGGTGAAGTACTTTTTTCCACTAAAGAAGAGCGGGACCTAGGCGTGGTTGTGTCTGATGATCTTAAAGTAGCTAAACAGGTAGAAAAGGCGACGGCAAAAGCTAGAAGGATGCTTGGGTGCATACGGAGAGGAATGGCTAGCAGAAAAAAGGAGGTGAAAATGCCTCTGTATAAGTCTTTGGTGCGACCTCATTTGGAGTATGGTGTGCAATTCTGGAAACCGCACCTTCAAAAGGATGTGAACAGGATGGAGTCGGTGCAGAGGGTGGCTACTAAAATGATTATAAGAACATAAGATATGCCATACTGGGTCAGACTAAGGTCCATCAAGCCCAGTATTCTGTTTCCAACAGTGGCAAATCTAGGTCATACGTACCTAGCAGTTTCCCCAAAAGACACAGGTTCCACAATGCTTGTATTGGTTCAAGCATTGATATCCTGGGTCCCTTCTTAATAATGGTTTATGGACCTTTCCTCCAGGAACTTGTCCAAACCTTTTTTAAACCCAGCTACGCTAACAGCCTTTACTACATCCTCCGGTAACAAATTCCAGAGTTTGATTACACGTTGAGTGAAAAAATATTTTCTTTTATTAGTCTTAATTAGTGGTCTTCATTATAAAGCATATGAGGACAGACTTAAGGATCTTAATATGTACACCTTAGAGGAAAGGCGGGATAGAGGTGATATGATTGAGATGTTTAAATACCTCCATGGCATAAATGCACAGGAAAAGCCTCTTTCGATTGAAAGCAAGTTCTGCTACGAGGGGACATCGGATGAGGGTGAAGGGAGATAGATTCAGGAGTGATATGCGGAAATATTTCTTTACGGAAAGAGTAGTGGATCCATGGAATAGTCTCCCAGTGGAGGTGGTAGAGATGAGGACAGTAACTGAATTCAAAAAAGCATGGGACCAACACAGAGGATCTCTAAATGTAAAAAAGGGAACTGTTGTAGTTGTTGATATGGAAGGACAGACTAGATAGGCCATGTGGTCTTTTTCTGTCACCATTTTTCTGTTTCTATAATCAAACTGTGGAATTCAATACAGGAGGATATAGTAAAAGCTGTTAGTGTAGCTGGATTTTAAAAGGTTTTGGACAAGTTCCTGGAGGAAAGGCTCATAAAAAATTATTAAAGAGGACTAGGGAAATCCATTGCTTACCCCGGGACGAACATTGTGGAACCTGTATGTCTTTTTGGGAACCCGTGACACGGATTGGCCACTGTTGGAAACAGGATACTGGGCTTGATGGACATTGGTCTGACCTAGTATGGCATATCATATGCTCTTACATTAACATATAATAAATCTGACGTCGCAGAAGTCTTTTCCTATTGGTGCTGACAGCTGGTGCTGGTGAGTCCTGGGTATTTCTGTTATGGCATTAAGGTTGATGTTGACGTTTGGATTGTTCAGAGTCTCAATATCTTGGTATTATTTCTGGATGTGTGCTTGTATAGATCATGTGTTGCAACTGGCAGTAAAGGTGTTTGGTATTTTCCTTGATCACTTCTAAAATAAATAGTTGTATTTCCTGTAGGAGCACAGAAACCATTATTCAGATACTGGACGGCAGCTTAAATATAAGCAGTTCATTTATTTGCTTATTCAATGGTCAGTGGTGTCAATTTTGTCCAAGCTGCCCGTGCAGTGCAAGGAAAGAGGGGGCCAGTTGCTTCTAAATCTTCTGAGGTAGTCTCTTCTCAATCTGGCGACCCTTTCAGAACTGTTGTTTGGGGGCCCATAATTTGAATTTCTGCCATGGTCAGTGGATCTACTATTTGTGTGGTTCCAGTAAATGGATAAAGTTATCCAGAGAGCAGCTGCATATCAATATTATTCTGACTCCAGAATCTCTCTGTTCCGAACTCCTTGGAAACATGGGGCCCCGATTTAGGTAGGACCACGTCCAGGCTGTTCCCAAGCAAGATGGGCCCGTTTGAACCCAATTCTGGACTGTGGGAACAAAACGTTCCTGCAATGCACAGAATCAGGCCCATGGATGGCCCGGCATGCCCTTGCCGCCTGTAGGGATGTCCTCCCTGCAGGCACCCCTGACTCCCGTGGCTTCGGCCCCCCTCACCAACTGCTGACCCACTGGGGTCTGGATCGGGTGGTGGGGGGAATCCCTGGGCCCAATCGCCAGATCAGTGCTGCTTATTCCACCTTTGAGGAATGGAATAAGCAGCATGTCCCCTTTGACGAACAGGGCTGTGACCTGAATTGGCCCTGTATGTCCTACCGGGCTGGTTCGGCCTTGCTCTGCCCCAATCCCGCCAGCTCTCCCCATCCTGCTGCTCAAGACATACAGGGAGAGATGGAGGGGGAATCGGGCCCATTGTCAAAAGTTATTTAAATTCCCAAATCAAATGATAAATGTACTTAATTCCTTTTGAATAGCAACCCAATAGATTTTTATGCTGGCTTCTAAACTGTTCCTCACTGTGGGATCCCCTGTAATTGAGAGCATGGAACCTACAATTTTCTCTGGAAGTTGGGTCTTTCTCCCACAGAACTGGTGTTGATGTTACTGCTGGAAATAGAAATCTAGCCTGACCTCACTGCCTGGTTTGTCTGATCCCTTCTTAGCAAGTCTTATGTAGATTTAAAGTGGCATTTTGGAAAGGACATCTAAGAAGAGTCTGGCATGTCTAGAGTAAAATGTCCAAAAATACAGGGGAGTGGCAGCAGTGAGGGGAGGTACATGTAAGCGTCTTCTGAAATTGCTCCATCTGCACCCCAAAAAATGAACACTGCAGTAAATACTACTACTGCTAATCATTTGTATAGCATTACATAGCCTATGCATTGCTGTACAGAGACATGTAAGAGACAGTCTAGTCAAGACAGACAACACAACTAGGGACTAGGACAAATCTAGGGAAATAATAAAGATGCACATAGGAGGTGGACGGATACTAAGCAGATCAGGATCCAAACGCAGCCTTGAAGAGGTGAAATTTTAGCCCGGATTTGAATAGGGCCAGAGATGAAGCCTGACATACTGGCTCTGGTAGTTTTGTTCCAGGCAGAGGGAGCAGCAAGATGGAAAGACTGAAGTCTGGATTGACTGTGGAAGAGAAGGGCACAGAGAGGAGGCATCTGCCAGAAGAGCAGAGTTCATGAGGAGGGCTGTAGGAAAGGATGAGAGATTTGTGTTTCTATAGCTCATGTGTTGGTAGTGAGGAGCAGCAGATTGAGTGCACAAAGGTCAGTAGGACAAGTTTGAACTGGATGCAGAAATTGATAGGGAGTCAATGAAGTGGCTTGAGATGAGGGGTTATGGGAGCATTGCGACACTGGCTGAAGATTAGCCATGCAACTCTGTTTTAAACAGACTGAAGTGAGTAGAGATGATTCAGAGGTAGACCAGCAAGGGGGACGCTGCAATAGTCTAGACCAGGGGTCTGCAACCTTTAAGACGTAAAGAGCCACTTGGACCCGTTTCCGAAGGGAAAAAAAAAACTGGGAGCCGCAAAACCATTGCGACATTTAAAACAAATCTAACACTGCATATATTGTTTCTTACCTTAATGCTATATACGACCCCCTACTTTTCCTGTTAAAATATAGGTGTTTGGCCTATACTCGCCGTATAAGACTACCCCTCTTCCTTCGCACACCAAAAAAATACCCCCCAGAAAATATCACAACAACAAGTAACAATATTTGATTTCAAAATTATGATGATTTTGTAGTCAAATCACTAATATGAAATAAAATTATTTTTTCTACCTTTGTTGTCTGACCAATTTATTCTTTGATCATGCTGGTCCCGATCTGAGGCTTCTGCTTTCCTGTCTTCTCTTAGCTCTCTTTCTGTGGTCTATGGTCCATCTGCCATTTCTTATCTCTTCTTTCGTTTTCTTCACTTCTTTCCATCAGCCTATTTCCAGTCCCAGTAACCCTCCCCAATATCAGCCCCTTTCCAGTCCTCACTCCCAGTACCTTCCAATGTCAACTTGCATTCCCATGATTGCCACTGGTGTCCATTTCCTTCCAGTCCCCCTCCTTCCCCACTGACCAGTCCCTTCTAGTACAAATACCATGGCAGCCCCTCTCAGATCCAGTTCCATTCTCCCATCCCCTCATATCAGCCCATTTGTAGCCTTAGCCCCCAGTTATCTTCCAGGGCCAGCAGCTCTATCCTCCCCTCCCCACAATCAGCCCATGCCCAGTCAAAGCCCCCCAATCAGCTCGCTTCCAGTGCTAATCCCCCCTCAACCCCATTACCAGTGCTCCATCCCTCCATGTCAGCCCCCTCCCTCCCTCCCTCCATCCATATCAGCTCCCTCCCTCCATGTCAGCCCGCCTCCCCAATCCCTCCATATCAGCCCCCTCCATGTCAGCCCCCCTCCCTCTATGTCAGCCCCCTCCATCCCTCCATGTCAGCCCCCCTCCCTCCATCCATATCAGCTCCCTCCCTCCATGTCAGCCCCCCTCCCTCCATCCATCCATCCATATCAGCTCCCCTCCATGTCAGCCCTCCCTCCATGTCAGCCCCCTCCATCCCTCCATGTCAGCCCCCACCCGCCATCCATTCAAATCTGCTCCCACCCCCCTCCATCCCTCCATGTCAGCCCCCCTCCCTCCATCCATTCATATATGCTCCCACCCTCCATGTCAGCCCCCCTCCCTCCATGTCAGCCCCCTCCATCCCTCCATGTCAGCCCCCCTCCCTCCCTCCCTCCATCCATTCATATCAGCTCCCTCCCTCCATGTCAGCCCCCTCCATCCCTCCCTGTCAGCCCCCCTCCCTCCATCCATTCATATCTGCTCCCTCCCTCCATGTCAGCCCCCTCCATCCCTCCATGTCAGCCCCCCTCGATCCATCCCTCCATGTCAGCCCCCCTCCCTCCATGTCAGCCCCCTCCATCCCTCCATGTCAGCCCCCCTCCCTCCATTCATTCATATCTGCTCCCTCCCTCCATGTCAGCCCCCTCCATCCCTCCATGTCAGCCCCCTCCCTCCATGTCAGCCCCCTCCATCCCTCCATGTCAGACCCCCTCCCTCCATCCATTCATATCTGCTCCCTCCCTCCATGTCAGCCCCCCTCCCTCCAGGTAAGCCCCCTCCATCCCTCCATGTCAGCCCCCCTCCCTCCATCCATATCAGCTCCCTCCCTCCATGTCAGCCCCCCTCCCTCCATCCATCCATCCATATCAGCTCCCTCCCTCCATGTCAGCCCCCTCCCTCCATGTCAGCCCTCTCCATCCCTGCATGTCAGCCCCCCTCCCTCCATCCATTCATATCTGCTCCCTCCCTCCATGTCAGCCCCCCTCCCTCCATGTCAGCCCCCTCCATCCCTCCATGTCAGCCCCCCTCCCTCCCTCCCTCCTTCCATTCATATCAGCTCCCTCCCTCCATGTCAGCCCCCTCCATCCCTCCATGTCAGCCCCCCTCCCTCCATCCATTCATATCTGCTCCCTCCCTCCATGTCAGCCCCCTCCATCCCTCCATGTCAGCCCCCCTCGATCCATCCCTCCATGTCAGCCCCCCTCCCTCCATGTCAGCCCCCTCCATCCCTCCATGTCAGCCCCCCTCCCTCCATTCATTCATATCTGCTCCCTCCCTCCATGTCAGCCCCCTCCATCCCTCCATGTCAGCCCCTCCATCCATGTCAGCCCCTCCATCCCTCCATGTCAGACCCCCGCCCTCCCTCCATTCATCTCTGCTCCCTCCCTCCATGTCAGCCCCCCTCCCTCCATGTCAGCCCCCTCCATCCCTCCATGTCAGCCCCCCTCCCTCCATCCATTCATATCAGCTCCCTCCCTTCATGTCAGCCCCCTCCCTCCATGTCAGCCCCCTCCCTCCATCCATTCATATCTGCTCCCTCCCTCCATGTCAGCCCCCCCCTCCATCCATCCATTCATTCATATCTGCTCCCTCCCTCCATGTCAGCTCCCTCCCTTCTTCTGCAGCCGCGGCTCCCTGCCTCTTACGGAACCGCGGCTGTGCTTTTAAAATCATCTCGGAGCCCTTACTGTCTTGACGGGCTCCGTGCAGCATTGTCCCGCCTCCAAAACTTCCTTTAGAGGCGGGACAATGCTGCACGGAGCCCGTCAAGACAGGAAGGGCTCCGAGATGATTTTAAAAGCACAGCCGCGGTTCCCTAAGAGACAGGGAACCGCGTCTGCAGAAGAAGGGAGGGAGCTGACATGGAGGGAGCCCATAACGCGACGTTTAAAGCGGGCAGTGTGCTCCGGAGCCGCGGCAAAGGTGAGAAAGAGCCGCATGCGGCTCCGGAGCCGCGGGTTGCCGACCCCTGGTCTAGACAGAGGTGACTACAGAGTGGATAAGAGTCCTAGTAGTGTGTTCAGAAAAGAAGAGGCAAATTTGCTGATGTTATAGAGAAAGAAATAACGGCATTGAAATTCCACACCGGCACTGAAATTTAAACCCTGACGTTGAATGCCAGAGCCATATCTGGGTTCCAGTATTAAATATTCGGGCTGCCCAGATTGCCACGAAGCTAACTGGGTAGCAGATGAATATCGCCGCTGCCTGCTTAGCTTCTGAGGGTTTCCTGCGCCTGGCTCTTGCCACATGTCGCTAACCAGGCAGTGGCTCAAGATCACTGCTGCCAGTTAATGATGGGTGCTGCCCTGGAACCCTGCCCCCCCCCTCCCGGCTAGCATCAGGTCATGTAGCAGTGGCACCCACGTATGTCCAGCAGCACTAACCATGTAAATGCCTGTGAATATCCCGCAGACTGGCATAAGTATGGTCGGCAACCCATGTTACTGCCACTGAATATCCCGCAGACTGGCATAAGTATGGTCGGCAACCCATGTTACTGCCACTGAATATCCCGCAGACTGGCATAAGTATGGTCGGCAAACCATGTAAATGCCTGTGAATATCCCCCTGACGGCTTCCGCTATCTGTTTGATGTGTGTGGAGGAGGAGAGGGAGAAGTTCACGATGATCCCAAGGTTGCAAGCCAAGGAAACAGGGAGGAGTAGAGTGTTATCCACAAAAATAGAGAGGACGCGGGGGGGGGGATGCGGGGGGGGGGGGTTAGTGGGAAAGATAAGAAGTTTGTTTTTGACCATGTTCAATTTCAGATAGTGGCGTAACATTCATATACCAATGTCAGATAAGTAGACAAAGATGTGGGCCTAGACTCCTGAAGAGATTGCAGGAACAGAGAGGTAGATCTGAGAGTCAATGACGTAAAAATGGTACTGAAAAATAACAAGTGACAGGGTGTAGAGAGAAAAAAAGGAGAGAGAGCCCCAGAGCCCCAGGGTACAGCAACTGTGAGTGGGATAGCAGTAGAGGATGACCCAGCAGAACATACACGAAGAGTGCACTGGGAGAGATAATAGACAGATTAGAGCCCCGAAATCGAAGTGAGGACAGGGTATTGAGCAGAAGGTGGTGATCAACAGTAACAAAGGCAGCAAAAAGGTCAAAGATGGGCCCTGCACAGATAGGAAGGCTAGGTATGTGCATGAGTGTAGGTCATTTCACAAATGTGGACGTTTCTGAATTGCATGTCCATTGAACCAGGTACTTGGACATCCCAGCCGGGGCTTTTCAAAAAATAAACCTCCAGGAGCCGATGAGATCCAAAACCAAAATAAAAACCCCCAAACTAGGCATAAAAAATTAAAAATACAGAAAAAATACAATATACATAAACCACATGTGAGAGAAACAGAAAGCCTACATGGCCTACCCAAAAACACTTTAAGCCCCCTAAGGCTAACTATGAATGCTGCCGCAAGATTCCTGAGTGGAGCCTCCAGAGTTGACCACATCACCCCGGTCCTCAAAGACCTACATTGGCTACCAATATACTGTCGACTATCCTATAAAGTAATTATCATCACATTCAAAGTCATCAACAAGTTGGCCCCCACAGCTCTAATGGACCTCACCCACCCCATGCCAGCAAACAGGGCAAGGAGAACATGCACAGCCAACACACTAGCGATTCCCAGTGAAACAAAAAATGCACCAAGACAACCACGAACAGAGCATTTACGTTTTATGCCCCCAGCTGCTGGAACGCACTCCCTGCAACCATCAGATCCATCACAGATCTAGCCCAATTCAGAAAAGCGCTTATACACCACCTCTTTCTCTTACACTACTCACAACCTTCTAACCTGACTCCCCCTAACATGCTACCAACCATGAACACGTAAACCACTACCAGTGGACGTACATACTATAAATACAGACTGTAGATAAGTGTAAATTGATGTACATAGTTACCACCAGTTGAATTTTCCAAGTTAATCTACCCTGTTCATTGTAAGTGCATTTACTGCACAATACTGTTGTATGTAAACCGCGCTGATTTTTAAGAGTTCGGTATATAAGAACAATAAATAAAATAAATAAATAAATAAAATAAAGCCAAACCTATTCGGGTAAAAAAAACTGCAGTTATAGAGGAAAAAATACCTCAGCCAACCCTCCAACCAATAATAGTAATGAGGAAGAGGCTATCGAGGGACATTCATGCCACAATAATCGAAAAGACTCTGCATACATCAATGGTCAAAAAATCCTCTATGAAAAACCCAAGCAGATACGGCGTAACATTTAAACGACCACAGCACAGCAACATGGTAATGTGACAGCATGAAACATCAATATTGCAAAAATAGTTCAAAGGACTTATCTGGAGAGCAGAAAATCAACAAAGTAATGCACCACAGCATTCATGAAGAACTGTAGACCATCGGAGAAGTCCACCGCAACAGTTGAGCAGCAGGAGCCCCAACACCAGGTGTTTCGCCTCACGGCTTCCTCAGGGAGCTCAAAAATGTAACATGCCAGACAGTCACTGAACAGTGCTGGTCCTAAAAAACAAAACAAAAACTCTCACATGGGAAAAAAGAAAAAAGAAAGAAAGAAACCATGCCATTTAAAGAAAGCACCAAGACAGCTGATCAGGAACCAAGAACTTACATAAAACTGTCCATAACAGCAGAAGAGAAGAGCTGCGATCAAGCAACTGAAAAGTTCAAAAAAACGCCGAGAGTAAGTGAAATGAGCATGCGCGATTAAAAAGGCATGCCTGATGACATCAGAGGAAATCCCCCAACAAAACAAAAAATCAATCGGGCAACGTACAGAAGAAGAACATGAGTCACCTACAAATATACTGCATCTCAGCACAACTCCTATGCTCAAAAACAGAAAAAGATGATAGAAAAATAACTGCTCAACCCACCCAAGCAGAAAGGATGTCACAATGCATCTTTCCAAAAAGTATTCAAAAAAATCCTCAAAAAAATCGAAACCAAGTCTTCCATTCAATAGATTCATTAAGACCATTTGGCGTCACTGTGTCCAAATTAAAAATCCAACGTTGTTTTAAATGAATTAGAGACTTATTCCAGTCACCACCATAAACAGAAGGTATACATTTCGCAGTAACTATACATTTTAAATCTTCAAACTGATGACCAAAAGATTGACAATGCTGAACTAAGTGGCAGAGTCGATTCCGATGTTCTATGAGGCGTACTCGTAAAACTTGCGTGGTCTTGCCAACATATCTCAAGCCACAAGGGCATCAAAGTAAATACACTACTCCCACACTATCACAAGTAGTGGAATGGTGTAAATAATAAGTCCAGTGATTATGGTTCAAAGGATTGACAAGACTCCATCATAAAGCACACCGAACAGTGGCTGCAACTACGATGACCAGTTGAGATAGAAGGTATAGATACCACCCCTGTAAATGCAGATGGGCAGAGAAGATCTCTCAAATTAGAACTCTTAATGTACACGGATCTAATCCGTTGTTGACCTAAACCCGGAGTCAGGTGAATGACATGGGAATGACGATGAATAATCTTGGATAGTTGATAACTCAAAGGGTTAAATCTTGAAACAAAATGAACAAAGGCAGGATCCATAGATGTAGAACGATCCAGAGGAGTAAGCAGCCAAGCTCGATCATTATAGCGTGTACGAGTCCGAGCTCTACGGACCAGGTGGAATGGATAGCCCCGAGCTAGAAAAGAATCTTCCAAATTCTGCGATTGCCATTTATAGTCAGAGACCGTAGAACAGTTTCGACAATAATGAAGGAACTGGGCAAAAGGCAAACTATCTTTCAGACGTTGAGAATGTGCACTGGTAAAATGAAGAAAGGCCATACGATGGGTGGGTTTGGAGTATACCGTGGAAACCAGATTATCACCTTGACGGGTTAAAGAAACATCCAAAAATTTATTATTATTATTTTTCTCTCATCTTTTTTCTGTTTTTGAGCATAGGAGTTGTGCTGAGATGCAGTACATTTGTAGGCGACTCACGTTCTTGTTCTGTGCATTGCCAATTGATTTTTTGTTTTGTCGGGGGATTTCATCTGACGTCATCAGGCATGCCTTTTTAATCGCGCATGCTCATTTCACTTACTTTCGGCGGTTTTTTTTACTTTTCAGTTGCTTGATCACAGCTCTTCTCTTCTGCTCTTACGGACAGTTTTATGTAAGTTCTTATCTATTTATTTATTTATTTATTTATACATCTTTTCTATACCGCCACTTCCAGAGATCAGTGGCGGTTTACAGGTAACAAACATTAATAATAGAGCACTATTATTTTACATAGAACAGATTTAGAACAAAGAACATTCAACTATTAAGTGTAACTTAAAAATACAATGAGATAACAGGAGGGGTAGGAACATTTGAACTGGGTATGTATTAGATAATGTTTCAAAACATACTTCCAACAGTATATCAACCATAAAGTCAAATATTTACATTAAATTACAGTTATTCACATTAGCGACAGGCAATTGCTTTCTAAGGGTAAGCTTAATCTAGGTGAGAAATGTGAATGTGTGGGAAAGGTTTATGCCTTGTCTAAGTAGGGTCAGTGAGTGATTGATGATCGGTGTTTTTTTCTGTGTTAGGATTATCTTCAATGTGGAGGTTATTGTAGTGCAGAGTAAATAGATGGGTTTTTAGATTTTTTCTAAATAATTGAAGATCTTTGATTTCTCTGATTTCAATCAGGAGGTTGTTCCATAGCGTAGGGGCGAAGTATGAGAAAGCTCTGTTACTTGTCTTCTGACTTGTCTTTCGAATAGAATCAGGGACTTGTATCGTGTGAAGGTTTATTCTTCGTCTTGATCTATTATCATGTGGAATGGTGATGAGCGTAGATAAGAAAGATGGTGCTATATTATTAAAGATCTTAAACGTATTGACTAAGGACTTGTAGATGATTCTGCATGAGACGGGTAGCCAATGGAGAGCGTAGAGAATCGGAGATATATGATCTGAAAGTTTCGCTTTGTAGATAATCCTTGCGCGGTGACATTTTGGGCTAATTGAAGAGTGTGAATATTTTTCTTAGAGGTCCCTTGAAGAATACCATTACAGTAGTCTAAATGTGGTGTAATAAGTGTTTGTACTATGGTTCTGAAATCAGTGTTATCTATCAATGGTCTAAGTCAGTGATGGCTAACCTTTTTGAGCCCGAGTGCCCAAACTGCCGCACAAAACCAAAGAATTTCCTCAAAGTGCCAGCACGTCATTTGCATAAGTGGTCTTATTTGCATAAATATTTGCATAATGTTACCATACACTAACTTTTAGTAAACATGTCTCTTAATGAGTGTATGGATAAAGAAAGACTAAAAGATTTCTACATACTATAATCCAGTGCCAACCGCCAGGCACATTAGGAACTACTACAAACGCTGCCCATTTAGAACCCATAGCAAACCCGCCGTATCCTGACAGCATTACCAGGACTCACAAAGCACCATACCCTACCTATCAAAAGGCAACACTGCAAACACATCGATACCTGTTAAAAAAGAGGTAAAATACCTAGGCGTTATAATCGATCACACACTCACCATGCTACCTCACATAAAACAGACGGTAAAAACTATATTTTACAAACTCAAAACTATTCAACACTTAAGGCTCCTCCTTGACACGCATGACTTTAGATCAGTCGTTAGTGCCCTCATAACCCCTCACTTTGACTATTGTAATAGTCTCCTAACCGGCCTCCCACAAAAGAATATCTACTTATTACAAAGAGCACAGAACATTTGTGCAAAAGTAGTCACTAAAGCCCACCTAACAGACCATGTAACCCCTATACTGCTAGAGCTACACTGGCTCCCCATAAACTATCGAATCAAATACAAAATACTACTAACAACCTTCAAACTACTAAACGATATTGCCCCCTCACATCTATCTACACTCCTTCACGTCCCAAACGAATTAAGAGCCCGCAGACTAAATGCAACCCTCTCACTAGAGCTGCCAAAAACATTCACGAGGACCAAAAACTCCACCAGTGCCAGAGCTTTCTCATTCACCGCTCCCACACTTTGGAATGACCTCCCAATAGACATCCGAATCATAAAGGACCTCTCCCAATTCAGGAAAGAACTCAAGACATACCTATTCTCTGAGCACTTCGGAATCCCCTACCCTCCAAGTCCACACACACAGCGTCCACAGACACACAAACAAAAAACCCCGCAGAAACACAATTAACTGAACACACTACTCCTCTAACAGCCCCCAAAGACACCCCAAACAACCCACGAAAAAAAAAAAAAAAAAAAATGGAAATAAATTCCATCACACACAAACCTACTCACATACACACACAAACTCACACACACTCATACACACACACACTCACACACACCTGAATAGCGAATCATGTATTCTTGTAAATAATTTTCTATAAATAGCAATGTCAGCTCACTGACATTCCCCTGTAAATTCAGCAGTATACAAAAGTATACACCCTGTAAATAGTTCTGACAATTTACTGTTCTGTTATATGTAAAAAGTTAAGAAGTTCTTGTTCTATGTAATGTTATGCAAATGTATGCAATTGTCCCATGTAAACCGCCCCTGATCTCTGGAAGGGGCGGTATAGAAGAAATAGATAAATAAATAAATAAATAAATAAAAAAATAAATATTAAACCAATACATTTCAGTGAATACTGGGGAAAGAGAACAAGTGGCAACGTCAAATAGGAATTTCCTCTTGTACCAAACAAAGCGCAGATGTTAATGATGCACATTTCCCAGAGCTGACATATTCCAGTTAATAAATTCAAAATAAAGAGATATCTTTCTACCTTTTGTGCATTTTTTTTCAGTTGCAATTGGTCCAGCCATTTTCTTCTGGTTTCTTCATGTTTTCTGCTAACTCTCCATCGTCTGCTGTCCATTTGTCCTTTCTTCTCTCTTCTAGTTTTTTTTCCATTCTCTCTCTCTCTACATCTGCTTTAACATACTAATCTTTCTCCTTTTGCTCTTTCCTCATTCCTATTTCATCCACACAAATTTTACCCCTCCATCCTCAATCCCCAATTACTCTCCCAATACCTGGCCAATTGTAGATTTTTCATCCCTCCTACACAAAATATTTTTCCCCTCTCCATTTTACTCTCCCAGCCCCATCCCATTCTAATCCTCCCCCAACATCAGCTCCCTTCTAGTTCCAGTCTCACCCAGCATCCATTCCCTTCTTCAAGCCCCCCACTTCCCCTCAGCCCATTTCCATTCCAAGCCCCGTCCCCATCAGCTATTTGCAGTTCAAGCCCCCCACTTCCCCTCAGCCCATTTCCATTCCAAGCCCCATCCCCAACAGCTATTTGCAGTTCAAGCCCCCTTCCACTCAGCCCATTTCCAGTCCTAGCAACCCCCCAACCCATTACCAGTCCTAGCCCCCCATAGCCCACTCCCAGTCCTAATCCCACCAGCCCATTTCCAGTCCTAACCTCCCCATCAGCCCACTCCCAGTCCTAATCCCCCATCACTCAATTTTTAGTTTAAGCCCCCCCAGCGCCTATCACCACTCCTAACCCCCCCAGCACCCATCACCACTCCTACCCCCCCCAGCCCAGCGCCCATCACCACTCCTAACCCCCCCAGCCAGCCCAGTGCCCATCACCACTCCTAACCCCTCCCCAGCCAGCCCAGTGTCCATCACCACTCCTAACCCCCCCAGCCCAGTGCCCATCACCACTCCTAACCCCCCCACCCCAGCCCATCACTACTCCTAACACCCCCCAGCCCAGCCCAGCCCATCACTACTCCTAACCCCCCCCAGCCCAGCCCAGCCAATCACCACTCCTAACCCCCCCAGCCCAGCCCAGCCCAGCCCATCACCACTCCTAACCCCCCCCAGCCCAGCCCAGCCCATCACCACGCCTACCCCCCCCCAGCGCAGCCCAGCCCATCACCACTCCTAACCCCCCCTCCTGCCCATCACAACTCCTCACCACCCCAGCCCAGCCCAGCCCATCACCACTCCTAACCCCCCCCCAGCCCAGCCCAGCCCAGCCCATCACCACTCCTAACCCCCACCCCCCCCAGCACAGCCCAGCCCCGGGAAAATTAAAAAAAAAAAAAACCCAGTCTGCTGCCGTTGTCGGGGGCGCCGCGGCAGAAAAGAGCGTGCCCCGGGGGCCCCCGGTTCCCACCCGGCCGAGCCTGCCCTCCCCGTAGCAGCTCTCTCTTTGGAGCTGCAGTCAGACGCGCCGGCTTGCAGAGCGCGAGGGAAGAGTTCCCTCGCTGCTCTGTTAAGCCCGCGGGGGCTGATGGGAAGTTCCCATCAGCCCCCGCGGGCTTAACAGAGTCGCGAAAGGGAAACTCTTCCCTTCGCGCTCTGCAAGCCGGCGCGTCTGACTGTAACTCCAAAGAGAGAGCTGCTACGGGGAGGGCAGGATCTGCCGGGTACAGGGGGGCCCTGCGGCACGCTCGATTCTGCCGCGGCGGCCCCGACAACGGCAGCAGACAGGGTTGTTTTTTTTTTTTTCGATTGCGGACCTTCCCGCGTGCCAGCTGCAAGGCCTTCGCGTGCCACAGCTGGCACGCGTGCCATAGGTTCGCCATCGCTGGTCTAAGTTGTTGGATTGTCCTCAATTTGAAATATATTGTTCTTACAGATTGTTTTATATGTTTGGTGAGGCTGAGGGTTTTATCCAGAGTGACTCCCAAGTATTTGATCTCATCTTTGACTGGGAGAGAGTTTTTTCCAATCTTGATTTCCAGTGGGGGAGTGAAGCTTGTGTTTCTTGTTATGAATAGAACTTCTGTTTTTTAAAATTAATATTCATATTCCTAGATTTCAGCCATAGTTCAGCTTCAGAGAGGCAACGACATATGTTACTATAATCCGGGTTGGACACATCAAATGGTGAGTATAACATGATGTCGTCCGCGTAGATGTGGTAGTTGATTTTGAAGCGTTTAAATATGGAACAGATGGGTTGAAGATAGAGATTAAACAAAAGTGCCGAAAGGGCAGAGCCTTGAGGGATGCCCTGTTCTTGTGGAAAAGGGGATGAGGCATTTCGATCTATTTGCACATATTGGGTCCGGTTAGTAAAATAGGATATGAACCATTCAAGGGTTTTATCTTTGATGCCTATTTGAGAGAGTCTTGAAATGAGCGTAATATGGTTTACAGTATCAAAGGCTGAGGAAATATCAATGAATATGAGAATGAAGGCTCGCTTGGCATTATCGATACCTCTGATGATTGTATCAAATAGTGCTGTTAGGAGTGTTTCTACACCATGATATGGGCGAAATCCATATTGATGCTCATCTAATGGAGTTGATGAGTCTATATAATCTTGCAGCTGTGTTTGCACAATCTTTTCAATAATCTTGGCAAGAAATGGAATACTTGCAATGGGACGATATGAAGTTGGGTCATTGTCGTCTAGTGATTTGTTTTTTAACAGCGGTCGAATTGCTGACCTTTTGAGGACATCTGCTATACGTCCTTGTTGAAGAGATTGGTTGACTATGTTCAGTAAGTCTGAGGCAAGTTCTGTTTTTGTTGATTTTATCCAAGTCACTGGACAAGGATCAAGAAGAGAGGTTGTTGTATTTAGGTTGGAGATTGTCTGAAGTAGGAGTTTGTTGGTAATAGGGTGGAAGGTTTTCCATTCCAGGTGGTTATTATCTGAAAGAGTTAGGCTAGGTGGGGTGAAATGGCTGTTAAGTTTGAGTTTATTTGCAAAATGATCAGCAAGTAATTGCGGGCTAATACAAATTTTGTGAGAATTGTTGGATGGGGATTTGGTTAACGATTTGACAATCTCAAATAGTTCTCTAGGACGATTAATAGCTTTAGATAAAGTTTTAGAGTGATATTGTTTTTTAGCCTTATTAATCGCATCCTTGTAATCTTTGAGTAGTGAGAATATTGTATTCTGAGTTCGTGAGTTTTTTTCCTTCTCCAAGTAGATTCCATTTTTCTAAGACCTTTCTTCAGAATTGCAAGTTCAATAATATACCATTTTTCATTTTTTCTCATTTTATGGCAAATCTTTGTTGAATATGGTTCTGATGTGGATCCAATAATGGTATTCCAGCTGGATATTGCGTCATCAAGGTTATAGATATGAGGATCCAATCTGGGGAGTACTGATTCAAGAAACTCTTCTCTATTGAATGGTCGAAATCTTTGACCTTGTTGTAGATTGACAAGGGGTGCTTTGGTATATTGTGGGAGGTGGAAAGAGAACCTAATCAGATAGTGGTCAGACATGGGACTTGAGATGTGGAAGGTGAGACATAATGAGCTGTGGTTGTGTAACGGGTAGGAATGAATATTAGGTCGAGAGTGTTTCCTTTGGTGTGAGTTGGTTGGTTGATCAGCTGTCTTGGTGCTTTCTTTAATTTATTTATTTGTTTATAAGTATTTCTATCCCGCCTTCTCCTTCAATCAAGGCAGTCTCACAGCAAACAATCATAAGTGTGGTTAAGTGTGTTCATGCAGTGATACAGGTTATGTGTTTGTGGTGGTGTATATCAGATTCTTGTCGAGCTATTTACATTATGCGCTATTATACATTCTTATGTACAAGGGTTAGGGGCGGAGGTTGGTCTTTTGTTCTTGCATGGTGAGAAGATCATGTGACGTGTCCATAGTGTTCAATGAATAGTGTTGTCTTAAGCTGCTTCCGAAAGTCTTTGAGGTCTGTTGTTAGTCTTAGGTCATCTGGGAGGGTATTCCAAATTCCTGGTGTAGCCAGTGAAAGGGCTCATTCCGCGGTGTCCTTGCGGACCTTGGTGAGGTCTTTTGGGGTGTTTACACGATTGGAAGTGGCTCTCCTCCTTGGTCGTGTGCTTCTAAATAGCATGGTTTCTTTCTTTCTTTTTTCTTTTTTCTCATGTGAGAGTTTTTGTTTTGTTTTTTAGGACCAGCACTGTTCAGTGACTGTCTGGCATGTTACATTTTTGAGCTCCCTGAGGAAGCCGTGAGGCGAAACACCTGGTGTTGGGGCTTCTGCTGCTCAACTGTTGCGGTGGACTTCTCCGATGGTCTACAGTTCTTCATGAATGCTGTGGTGCATTACTTTGTTGATTTTCTGTTCTCCAGATAAGTCCTTTGAACTATTTTTGCAATATTGATGTTTCATGCTGTCACATTACCATGTTGCTGTGCTGTGGTCGTTTAAATGTTACGCCGTATCTGCTTGGGTTTTTCATAGAGGATTTTTTGACCATTGATGCATGCAGAGTCTTTTCGATTATTGTGGCATGAATGTCCCTCGATAGCCTCTTCCTCATTACTATTATTGGTTGGAGGGTTGGCTGAGGTCTTTTTTCCTCTATAACTGCAGTTTTTTTACCCGAATAGGTGTGGCTTTCTGTTTCTCTCACATGTGGTTTATGTATATTGTATTTTTTCTGTATTTTTCGTTCTTTTGTGCCTAGTTTGGGTTTTTTATTTTAGTTTTGGATCTCATCAGCTCCTTGAGGTGTATTTTGTAATACAGTGCTATTTCAGATCTTCAGACATGGGGCAGCGGGCCTGTAATTTGCTTGGAGAATGTATTTATATGCAGGTTTCTCTGGCCAGAAATTAACAGTTGTGGTGAATACAGCACATTTTGCTCTTCCTCCTGGAAGCATGAAACAAGCACTTTTTTTACACCTTATTTGTGGTCAGGAGCAGGTTTGGTCATGGATGCCTCAGCAATCAGGGCCAGACATGCTTGTACCAATCTGAAATCGAACTGCAACGTGCATTTCCCTTGCTCCGCCCAAGGCATGCATCCTCCATGTCCCCTGGCTCCATGGCAGTTCTTGCACTGGGGATATCTATACACCTGGCTTTCTAAAATGGCTCTGGGGACGTCTCCATGGTGTGCAGTCTACGTGCCCATTTTCAGAAGTCCACCTTGCAAACAGAGCTTCTAAAATGCCCTCCATATTGCAAAGTAGGAGTGATTTACTGCGAACCAGGGAAACCAGAGGTCCAAATCCCACTCTTCCACTGATGGTTTTTGTGACCTTTGGCCTTCTGTTGCTCCATGTCCCCATTTACATTTTAAGCTCTTTAACCCAAGGAATAATTGTGCCTGAATTCTATAAATGCTGTAAGCGACTTTCAGCCTTCATTGAAAAAGGTGAACTAAATATCTACATGCCTCTCTGTTTCCTTCCCCTGTTTATCTTTACTACTTTCCTCCCTTGGTTCTGCTAGAGGGCTGACTTTCAGATTCTTGCCTAGGTTTCTTTCAGTCCGGTAACTACATATGTCCAGTTCAGATTTAAAAGGATTCTTTAATGAATAATGGGAAAACCTCTATTTCTTACCTTTTCTTCTTGTGCATTTTACTGCATCAAGTGGCTCAGTGTCATTGCAGCATGAGGGAGTTCTCTCGATTTGTGATTGTGACTAGGTCAGTCAATTATCAGCATTGAGGGGGTACTTTCGTAACAGAATGCTTAGGTGAAATGTCAAAAAGGTGCCTTTGTTTATTGACAAGACTTAGAAACATAGAAACATAGAAATATGAGGACAGAAAAAGACCACATGGCCTATCTACTCTGTCCTTCCATATCAACAACTACAACAGTCCCCTTTTTACCTTTAGAGATCCTCTGTGTTGGTCCCATGCTTTTTTGAATTCAGTTACTGTCCTTATCTCTACCACCTCCACTGGGAGACTATTCCATGGATCCACTACTCCTGAATCTATTCCCCTTCACCCTCATCCCATGTCCCCTCGTAGCAGAACTTGCTTTCAATTGAAAGAGGCTCTCTCCCTGAACATTTATGCCACAGAGGTATTTAAACGTTGGTTGCTCTTAAAATATCCCCTTTCAGTTTTACCCACTGTTTTTCGACATCCCCCAGCTGTTCCCATCCCACTAACGACTCCCTGAGGTATTGGCCCATCTTTGTAAAGTTAGTCTTCCTAAAGTCTAAGATCCTCACCTTTGAATGGATTCTAACAGCCCTAGTCCTAATACTGAGCCACACCATCTGGTTATTACTGGATGCAAACTGATCTCCCACTACAACATCAGAAACACTTTCACCATTGGTAAGCACCAAGTCCAGTATGGCCCCTTCACGTGTGGGGTCTGTTACCAATTGCTTGAATAGTTCTCCCTGTAGAGAATCCAGGATCTCCTTATTTCTAGATGATACTGCAGCAGGAATGTGCCAATCAACATCTGGTATATTGAAATCTCCTATCAGTAGCACTTCCCCTTTCCTAGCAATGCTGCGTATGTCTTCAATTAACTCTCTGTCCACCTCTTCCTCTTGTGAGGGAGGTCTGTATATCACACCAATGCAAATAGATTTCTCTTTCCCTCTTTCTAGTTTAACCCACAATGCCTCCTCTCTCCCTTTTAAGCTCTGTAATTCCAAAGCTTTAATAGTAGTTTTTACATATAGTGCCACTCCTCCTCCCCTTCTTCCTACCCTGTCCTTTCTGAATAAAGTATAGCCAGGTATAGTTACATCCCAATCATGGTTTTCTGTGAACCATGTTTCTGTAACTGCCACTAAATCCAAGTCAGCCACTCCCACCAAAGCTTCAACATCAGGGATCTTATTTCCCATGCTACGGGCATTTATACACACTGCTTTCCATATGTTACCCCTGTTACCCATTTCCAATGACCCCTAATCTGCTTCAGAGAAGGTGTGAATGTGTGTGTGTACTCTGCATGTACATGCGCATTTTATCAAATCTGTGTGCACGCTGAAACTCCACCCAAACTACTGTACGCTCCTGGAACACCTACACTTAGATAAAGTAGGTGCTATCTTGCTCTGCACCTACTTTTTATGCATGCAGTTGGCTGCACAATTTTAAGAGCCATTTTCCACATATACAATTGTGGTCAACATTATTGGCACCCTTGTATTGTAGGTATGTTGTATACAATATCTTGAGAAATAACTGGAAGTATTCCAACTGTATGTCATAATATTTTAATAGTATGTTCAAAAGGTACACAATAAAAAAAAAGATGTCTGTGCAACTTAGACATAGTACTTTCTGAGAAAAAAAACAAATTATGACCCGGACAGGATTAATGGCACCCTTCACTAATATTTGGTTGCACAACCCTTGGCAGTGATGAAAGCCTCCAAACATTTCTTGTAGCCATCTATAAGTTTCGTACATCTGTCTGCTGGTAGTTTCTTCCACTCTTCAACTGTAATTGGTTCCAGCTCATGAATGTTTCCAGGATTCCTTTTTTTACCAATGGCAGATTTCAGCTCTTTCCAAACGTTCTCAATTGGATTGAGATCAGGACTCATTGCTGGCCAGTGTAAAACAGTCCATTTGTTCCTTTTTAATCATTCTTTTGTACTTTTGGATGTATGTTTTGGGTCATTGTCCTGCTGGAGGAACCATGACCTTCGACGCAGGCCTAGCTTTCTGACACTATGTAGCACATTTCACTCCAAAATACTTTGGTAGTCCTCTGACTTCATCATTCCTTTAATACATTCCAGGCCTCCAGTTCCCGAGGCAGCAAAACAGCCCCACGACATTATGGAACCTCCACCATATTTAACTAAAGGAAGGGTGTTTTTTTCCTTATAAGCTTCGTTTCTTCATCTGTAAATGGTCTGCATTGCTAAAGAGCTCAGGTTTGGTTTCATCTGTCCACAGAACATTTTCCCAGAAGGATTGTGGTTTTTAAAGGTGGGTTTGGGCAAAGATCAGGCCTGCCTTTTTATGTCTGTCTTTGAGCAGTGGGGTCCTCCTTGGCCTTCACTCATGAAGTCCTTCTTTGTTTAGTGCGTGGTATATGGTGTGGGTTGAAACCACCACTCCAGATTGCTCCAAGTCAGCCTTAAGCTCTTTGGATGTTGTATGTAGTGTTTTTCCAACAGTTTGCACTATTCTTCAGAGACTTCTTGGATTAATTTTTCTCTTCCCACCATGTTCTGGGAGGTTCTTGACAGTTCCATGAGCAGAAAATTTCTTTAACACCATTGCAAACTATAGACACAGGAATCCTAAGGTCTTTGGAGATGGCCTTGTACACCTTTGAAGTTTGGTGATAATGGCTTTTCTGACAGTCTCAGGCAGCTCTCTTGTCTTCACCACTGTGAAAATGGATCAGGGAGTGAATGTGGCCATTTTAAACATTAGAGGACTTTTTCACTTTGAAGTTGTGCTGGCCTAAACGTAGTCATCTTTGCGGACTGATGGAAGATTGCCATGATTCGTTATTGTACAGACTCACAGTGAACGACTGCCGTACTAGTTTCTAGCAGTTCCCACTTGCTCGAACAAACTACACCATGATGGATTTGAGCCGTAATGACAACTAAGTGAATTGTCCTCTGTATAAGGGTTCTTTTCCGATTTAGCTAAGGGGTTTACAATATCCCTTGGTAAATGTTGAGGGTTGCGTCCCTATCTAAATAGAATAAAAAGGAGCGGATTGCCATGAGAAGGTTGATCCTTCAAGGCAACAGTTCCGACAAAAATATTTTCATTGTAGGCATATTTATTCCTTTAGTTGGTTTAGTAATAATCATATCCTGGCAATATCCCAGTTTTTATACTATTTCCTTTTTTAATTGCTTTTGTTTTATTTGATTCTTTTATGTGTCAATTGTGTGCATATATAGTTGAAAGCCATTGCACTGGTCACTTTTATTTTTTGAGACATTGGACATTAAGGGGTTGAACTGCAAGGGTGCCAATAATGTTGACCACAACTGTAAAACCTGCTTTCTATGTAGAAGCATTATAAAATTACCTGCTAAGAGAATGAATGAGACACTGAGCAAAGATCTTTCTAGGTCGTCAAATCTCTTTCCTATGAACTGAGAGGCCTGGTGTAGATGTGTGGAGGCAGGGAGGACAAAAGGCGCTGGGGAAGGGAAGGTCAAAGAAACCACTCCAGAAAAAGGGCTCCGTTTTCTCTCTCTTTAATTGCTTTGCTTGTGTAGAATGAGGCAGGTGGCAGAGGTAGGAGAAGCAGTACAAGGAAATGATGGAGTGAAATAGCAAGGTTTGGGATTCTCTTGTTTGATGAGTTGCAGCGAAATTGTTAGTAACTAAGACTGGTCCCACAGGGCTTCATTAAATGACTTTACTTCCAGCATATCCTGTCATTTCTGACCTGGCGGCATCAGTATTAGGCTAGCTTTGTAGTGTGCGTGTGGCGTGACACCCGGGTTTCTAAGGAATTTGAGCACGATTACAATAAATATAATTTAAAATAACCAAAAGGGAAGCAATACAAGGAGCAACGTATGACTGCAAAACCAGGAACTGAAAGATAAGTAATCAAGGATACACTCAATTAAAAAAGATAAAAGAAAACATATTTCAAGTGTGATTGAAAGTATGAAACACAAGGAGGACATGCACATTGCAGGGAACAGTGTAGAAAGGTTACTGGCACTAGCTATCCAAAGCCAGGTTGCACTTTCTGCTTCTGACCACATCCAAAGAAGAAAAACAAAAACCTTGTCACAAACCTGACACCTCACTGTCCTTCCAAGAGTGCTGTTTTTTTATATACTTAAAACATGTGGAGCCTGATTCTGAAAGGGGCACATCCAGGCGACCCTGAGCAGGACGGGCCTGTTAGGACCCAATTCTGTACCGTGGGAACAAAACGGTCTCACTGCATAAAGAATCGGGCCCAAGGACGGCCCAGTGCGCCCCTGCATGCCTGCGGGGAGGATCCCCTGCCTCCCACAGCGCAGACCCCCCTCTTCCCTGCCACCCGAACCACAGCTGGCCAGCCGAGGCCTGGATTGGGCAGCGGTGGCGGCAGCGGCAGGGACCCCCCTGCACCCGGACCCAGCCCCGGGAAGGGGATCACTAGCCCCAATCACACCATTTGTGCTGCTTATTCCACCTTTGAGGTGGGGTAAGCAGCACTTCCCCCACGACTGGAATTGGCCCTGTACATCTTGCCTCTTCGGCCCACTACTGCTCTGCCCAGACTCTGCTCCTCCTGCCGCCCCCCCCCCCCCCCCCCGTCAGATCTCCCCATCCTGCTGCTCTAGCCTTGTGGGGAGAACTGGAGGGGGAACAGGGGCAGGATGGCCTGCAGGACTACATGTCCCACCGGGACGTGCAGTCCCACAGGACCCGTCTCAGCATCCGGCCCTTATTGTCTGCTCTATCCTATGATCTAGGCCAGGGATGACCAACTCCGGGCCTAGTGCACTACGATCCAGCCTGGTTTTCAGCATGTCCCTAATGAATATTCATGGTGCATATTTGCATCTACTGCCTCCCATTGTATGCAAATATTTCTCATGAATATTCATTAGCGGCATTCTGAAAACCAGGCTGGATCGAGGTGCACTAGGACCGGAGCTGGTCAGTCCTGATTTAGACCAATTACATTTATTCGTTCATTCTGCAATCAGAATAGCCCTCACCAGTACCAATCCCAAGATTCTACCATCAGAACAACCATCGTCAGCACCAAACTGAACCTTGATATCCTATTCACCATAATAAAATAACATAAATGCAATACACAAACAAAAAACACAAGATAAAGGAAAATATAATAAGAGTTATAAAAAAAGATTAACAAGTAGCAAAATAAAAAAAGTAAAATAAATTAAAAGCATCTGCTTATTGCTGTATGCATGACCTACATTTAGGACTCATTATAACATCATTTCTTACTACTAAAAGCCTGCAGAAATAAATGTCTTAAGCTGCTATCAAAACAATAAAAACTGAAGTACTATATTGTAAATTTCCCATCAGCCCTTGCAGGCTTAGCAGAGCCGCAAGGAGACACTCTCCCTTTGCGGATCTGAAAGCCGTCGCGGAGAGGCTTATCCAGGCAGGGAGGGCTCAGCCGGGCAGGGGGGGGGCCCCGCAGAACAGTCGATTCTGCTGCTGCTGCGGTGGCGGTGGCGGCGGCAGTGGCAGCAGCCAGATTTTTTTTTTAAATTTAATTTATTTTTAAAGTAGAATGTTCTTTGCCCGGGCCCCCTGAAACATAAGATATGCCATACTGGGTCAGACCAAGGTCCATCAAGCCCAGTATTCTGTTTCCAACAGTGGCCAATCTAGGTCATACGTACCTAGCAGTTTCCCCAAGGGACACAGGTTCCACAATGCTTGTATTGGTTCAAGCATTGATATCCTGGGTCCCTTCTTAATAATGGATAAGAACATAAGATATGCCATACTGGGTCAGACCAAGGTCCATCAAGCCCAGTATTCTGTTTCCAACAGTGGCCAATCTAGGTCATACGTACCTAGCAGTTTCCCCAAGGGAAACGCGGGGCCCTGTGCAAAAAACATTCTTGCTCAATGGACGGGCTGGCCCTGGTAACAGCAGGAATCAGTTCTCAAATATGGTTGATGTCGGCACAGACGGAGCCCTCGTGGATGCATCCCCCCCAGTTTTCAAAGAAAGCCTTTGGGAGATGCCACCACGCCTGCATGGTCCCCTTCCCACCCATGGGTGCCATCTTGCTCAGTCAGATGACATAGCTAAAAGACGGTAAAAATAAAAGATGGTAAAGGAGCAACTCCCTTTAGTGGATGGCAAAGGAGCAACTCCCTGGAGTGGAGGAGTGGCCTAGTGGTTGGGGCAAGGTACTTCAGGCCGGAAGGTCAGGGGTTCAAATCCCACTAGAGGACAGCAACCTTGGGCCGGAAGGACTGGGGTTTCTAGTCCCACAGGTGCTCCTTGTGGTCTTGGGCAAGCCACTTAACCCTCCATAGCCCATTTTCCCTGTAAAATAGTTATCTCCAAGTTATAATGCCCTGTTCAATGTAATTTCAGTTCGTTCAATGTAAACCGCACTGATGCAGAATAGCGCGGTATATAAGAGAATGTAAATAAATAAAATAAATAAATAAATAAATAATGCCCTGTTCAATGTAATTTCAGTTTGTTCAATGTAAACCGCACTGATGCAGAATAGCGCGGTATATAAGAGAATATAAATAAATAAATAACTCCAAGGGGAGGAGGGAGGGTTGTGAGGACTGATTCCTGCTGTCCCCGGAGGGCACCTGTTACAGGTGAGTAACTATGCTTTCTCTGGGAACAAGCAGCAAGTCAGTCCTCACATATGGGACTCCCCAGCTGCAGGCTACCAAAAAGCCCATAGCAAAACCAGGGCTCCCTCATGGGGAGCCTCAAGCAACAGTAATTGAGTCTGTGTCCACAGACCGCAGTAGGACCCCTGTGTCCTATGAAACCAGCACTCTGGTAGCCTAAACACAGAAGGGTTGGAGGGTAGGAATTGTCTAAACCCCAAAAAGGTTACAGAGCACAGCCTGGCCGAAGGCACTGTCCCGTCAGGACTCTCTTTACAGGCAGTAATGGGATGCAAAGGTATGGAATGAAGACCAGGTGGCGGTCCGGCAGATGTTCACCATTGGGACAGCGCGCAAGTTTGCCACCGAGGCCGCCATGGCTCTGACACAGTGCGCCGTGACGTGGCCTTTTTTATTTTATTTTATTTTATTTTTTTTATTTACATTCTCTTATATACCGCGCTATTCTGCATCAGTGCGGTTTACATTGAACAAACTGAAATTACATTGAACAGGGCATTATAACTTGGAGATAACTATTTTACAGGGAACATGGGCTATGGAGGGTTAAGTGGCTTGCCCAAGACCACAAGGAGCACCTGTGGGACTAGAAACCCCAGTCCTTCCGGCCCAAGGTTGCTATCCTCTAGTGGGATTTGAACCCCCGACCTTCCGGTCTGAAGTACCTTGCCCCAACCACTAGGCTACTCCTCCACTTCCAGCAGGAGCCCCGCCTGCTCATAAGTGAGGGCGATAAGTCCGCCACCCATGTGGACAGCGTATGCTTGGTCACCGCCTCCCCAGCCTACTGGGGTCGTAAGAGATGAAAAGCTGAGAAGCTTTGCGGTGGCTCTGAGTGCTTTGGATGTAGAAGGACAAAGCCCTCTTACAGTCCAAGGTGTGAAGGACCGTCTCCACCCGATTGGAGTGAGGTCTTGGAAAGAAGGTAGGGAGCAGCACGTCCTGGCTGAAATGAAAGGGCGACACTACCTTCGGCAGGAATTTGGGGTGCGTACGAAGCACCACTCTGTTCTTGTGGAACCTGGTATAGGGGGCCTCCGCCACAAGGGCCTGAAGCTCGCTAACTCTGCGAGCGGAGGTAAGCGCGACCAGGAAAGCCACCTTCCAAGTGAGGTAGTGGAGGTGGCAGGTAGCCAGAGGTTCAAAGGGCAGGTGAGTGAGCTGCCCCAACAGCACATTGAGGTCCCATTCAGTTGCCGGAGGGTGTACCGGGAGCTTCGATAAGAGCAGGCCCCAAAGAAAATGGGTCACCAATGACTGGGCTGAGAGGGGCTTACCATCCATCGGATGCTGGTGTGCTGCCAAGGCATTGAGGTGCACCTGGACAGAGTTAGACTTGAGCCTAGACAAAGAGGTGGAGAAGGTACTGTAACACCAGAGCCACTGGACAGGAATAAGGGTCAGCCCCATGATCGGTGCACCAAACAGAGAACCTGCGCCATTTGAGGGCATAAGGTTTCCTAGAGGCCTTGCGAGAGGCCAGCAGGATGTCCTCCACTTCAACCAGAAGGTTGAAGGGGGCCAGAGTCATCCTCTCAGCAGCCACACTATCGGTGACAGGGACCCCAGAGTGGGGTGCAGGAGAGCACCCCCTCCTGAGATAGGAGTCCCGGGGCAGTCCCCAAGGGGATGGGGGTGTCCACTGTCAACTGTAGAAGTAGCAGGAACCACGGTTGCCTAGACCACCAAGGAGATATCAGGATGAGAGAGGCCCTGTCGTGGAGGGTCCTGAACAAGGTCTTTGCGATCAGCGGGGTAGGAGGGAAGGTGTACATGAGGCCTCACGACCATGAGACCAGGAACGTGTCCACTGCCACCCTGGAGGGGTGGGCCTGCTGAGAGCAGAAGCAGGGCAACTGAAAGTTGTCCGAGCTGACCAACAGGTCCATTGTGGGTTCTCCCCAGAGCCAGAAAAGCCGACTGGCTACCCTGGGGTCCAGCTGCCATTCGTGCAGCTGGAGAACTCTGCTGAGCCTGTAGGCCAGCTGGTTGTCCTGACCGGGCAGGTACACTGCCTGCAAGACCATACCCTGTTGGATTGCATATGAGCACAAGGCTAGAGCCTCCTGAGAAAGGGTACGAGACCCCGTGCCCCCTTGTTTGTTCACATAGAACATTGCCACCTGGTTGTCCGTCTGGACCAGAACTGGCTGGTGTGGTGACGCAGGTGGTGACAGAAGGCCCTCAGGACAAGTGTATGGCTTAGAGCTCCAGGATATTGATCTGCTGGGTGCTCTCGCCCAGTGACCAGTTTCCCTGAGTGCAGAGATCTCCTCAGTGGGCTCCCCAGCCGTGCAGGGAGGAGTCTGTGGAGAGGACCCTGGAGGGGCTTGGGGCCTGAAAAGGCATGCCCACCTTGAAATGCTGGGGAGACAGCCACCAGACCACTACTACTACTACTACTGAGCATTTGTATAGCGCTACAAGTCGTATGCAGCGCTGCACAGACATGTAAGAGACAGTCCCTGCTCATCAGAGCTTACAATCTAATCAAGACAGACAACACAGAAGGTGCAGGCAGGGATAAAACAAGGGGGACAGAAAAAGAAAAAGGAGATCAGGTGAGTCAAGATCCAAAAGCAGCAGCGAAGTGGTGCGTTTTCAGCCTGGATTTGAAGAGGGTTAGCGAAGGTGCCTGGCGTACAGACACAGGTAGTTTGTTCCAGGCGCAAGGTGAATCAGACCAGAGAATCCGCCAATTGGCAGGTCACGGAAACCCTGAAAAGTGCCCCTAGCTGTGCTGGACATGGTGCCAGGGATGTCATCATCACCTTCTTCTGGTGTTTTCTCTTTCTCACATCTGGTTCTATTATTTTATTTATTTATTTATTTACATTCTCTTATATACCGCGCTATTCTGCATCAGTGCGGTTTACATTGAACAAACTGAAATTACATTGAACAGGGCATTATAACTTGGAGATAACTATTTTACAGGGAACATGGTTCTATGATCTCATATCTTCATCTATGGTCTGGACTGGTCTAGCAGAAGCACTTTTAGTAAACACGCCTCTTAATGAGTATCTGAATACCACTTGCATGAGCAGTGAGGATAAAAAAATACTACCACAGTTCTACATTATTATACTCCAGTGCCAACTGCCAGGCACATTAGATAGTATTATAAATCCTGCCCATTTTGAACCCATAGCAAACCTGATGTATCATAACAGCACTACCAGGACTCTCAAAGCACCAAACCCTACCTATCAAAAGGAAACACTGCAAATATTACACCAATACATCTCAGAGAATACCAAGACATCTACTGGGGAAAGAGAACAAGTGGCATTGTCAAGTAGAAACTGCACAAACAGAATACTGCAGCTCGGTTACACATGCAAAACAGACTGTCACCAAATATAGAACAAAGGATCACAATTTAGAAGTATGAAGACATTAATTAAACTGGGAACCGCAAAAGCCAAACTTAGAATGTACAATGACACTGAAGAAATAAAACTATAAATTAATTTCCTCTTGTACTAACCAAAAATGCAAATATGTTAGCGATGCACATTTCCCAAAGCTGACATATTCCAGTTAATAAATTCAAATTAAAAAAGTATTTTTCTACCTTTTGTTTTGGACATTTTATTTTTCAGTCGCAATTGCTCCAGTTGCTTTCTTCTGGTTTCTTCGTGTCTTCGTGTCTCCATTGTCTGCTGTCCATTTGTCCTTTCTTCTCTCCTCTAGCTTTTTCCCATTCTCTCTCTACATCTGCTTTAACATACTTACCTTTCTCCTTTTGCTCTTTCCTCCATTTCTTTCTTTATTCCTTTTTCATCCATTCAAATTTTACCTCTCCATCCTCAATCCCCACTTACTCTCCCAATACCTGGCCAATCATAGATTTTTATTCCCTCCCACACAAAATATCTTTCCTCCTCTCCATCCTCACTTCCTCAGTATTTTTTTCTCTTGACAGCCCCAGGCCATCCCCTTCTTGTCCTCTCCCAACATCAGCTCCCTTCTAGTTCCAGCCCCTCTCAGCATCAGCTCCCTTCCAGTCCAATTCTCCCATTCCCCTGCATCAACGCATTTGCAGTCCTAGTCCCCAGTCTTCTTCCAAGGTCAGCAGCTCTCTCCTCTCTTCCTCTACCCCCCATTAAACCATTTCCAGTTCTAGTCCCAAGTCTTCTTTCAGGGCCAGCAGTTCTTTCCTTCCCCCATCAGCCCATTTCCAGTCTCTGCCTATTTTCAGTCTTAGCACTTCCCCATCAACCCATTCTAGTTCTAGTCCCCCATCAGCCCATTACCAGTCCTACCCCCCGCAATCAGCCCATTTCCAGTCCTAGCCCCCCCCCCCTCCCAAGAGAGCCCCACGCCTGCCTGGTATTGGAAGTTATTACGCTATTTACTTCATTAACTCTGCATTTTCTCTGATTGCTCTGAGGAGGCCCGAGGCCTGAAGCCTTGGAGAATAGGCAGATTATCTATGCTACTTGTCAGAGTCACATGTGAATGTCAAACGGATACACGCAATGCATGAATACAGCATAGAGATCTGAAGTGTGAATCTTCACCAATGGAGACCCTCCTGCTAGCCTGCAAGTGGCTTAGCTCCTGATTGATGAACCTGTGACCTCCTGCCAGCAGTTGTCAGTAGGCTCCACTCTATACCTGCCCGCTTCCTCTCAGAGGCCATCTTCCTTCTATAGCATTTTGTCTTGGTTTGGCCTCTTTGGCAGAGCTTGGTCTGTGCTTTCTTTGTGCTGCCTTCCTGCATTTTTATTTCCAATTCTTCCCATGGAAGACTACTTGACCCTTTCCTGTTGCATTCCAGCTTTGCTTCCATTCCAAGGTTTTTGTGTGGTTATGCTTCCTTCTACCTTCTAGGTTTACTTAGTATTTGGCACCCCACTCTGCTCAGCGTTTCAGGCAGCTAAGTCCTGGCAGTCACCATCACCACAGCGCTCAACCTGAAGGCAAGACAACTGCTACAGGTGAAAGATCCCACTCAGTCTTCACCAGACCCAAGGTGCCCCCTTTCAGTGGAGAACTAATCTATGGACCTTGCCTGCTTGCTGTTCCTGGGACCTTCTTATGGATCAGAACCATCACAAGTAAAGTCGCATGGTAGTATCAAAGTATGAGCAGCTGAAGAGCCAGATCTCATTAGAGTCTGATACAGGTATCAAGCTGATAAATATAAAGCATGAATACAGCACAGACAGCTAAATTGACACCAGAATTACATGAGAGCATCACAATAACGCCCTAGTTTGCACTGGACATCTAAGTCACATGTAACTGCCTACTTGCGAATAGTCTTTACAGCAGTTATCCATGTTGCTAGGCAGAATAACCACAGTCCTCCAAAAGCAATGCTGTGTTTCAGTCTCTATTTTTGGAGATAATTTAGGGTTCTTGAAATGGGACCCGTATACACTGGGAGGCCTTTGGCACTTAAAACTCCACTCAACCCTCTTCCCTTCTTGCAGTAATAGAGTCCAGGCAAGAATTTTGTTTTCTGAACCAAAGGGTTCACTTAAAGAACTTTAGGGGAACTGATACAATAACAATAGTAACGGCAGATGCAAAAATGAAACTATGTTACAAGTAGCTTAATGCTGCTGTCTTCCTCTCAAATGCACTGCGCCTTATCTTCTTACTTCGTTATATTGCAAGTAGCTTAATGCTGCTGTCTTCCTCTCAAATGCACTGCGCCTTATCTTCTTACTTCGTTATATTGCAAGCAATTAACTCCTGTTACTCCATTAACTTTGCGATTTCTCTGATTGCTCTGGAAGGGAAACCATATCTCCTGCACTACCCTCATTTACATTGTAGCAGAGATGCAGTGCAGATGCTGGTGTCACTGGGCTGCTGAGATATTGCTCCAGTTCCTCTCTCCTTCCCCTTTGGAGTCGCTGGCTTTCCGTCGTCATCCCTTCCATCTATCATAACCTTAACGTATCGCTTTCCACTGGGGCCCTTAGACATGCTTTGGTTACATCTCTCTTCAAAAACCCTTCACTGGACCCCTGCCTGTCCTTCCAGTTATCAGCCTATCTCCCTCCTCCCCTTTGCTTCAAAACTACTGGAACGAGTGGATCCACTACAATCTAGCGTTGTCCTCTACATTCTACAGAAATGGCTCTTACCAAAGTCTCCAGTGACTTATTCCTCACCAAATCCAAGGGCCTTTAATTGATCCTCATCCTTCTTGACCTCTCTTCTTTTTTTTTTTTTTGTAATTTCTTAGTATTTTAAATGCTTGTTACTGTCACATTACTCCTCTTTTAAAGTCTCTTCACTGGCTCCCTATCCATTGCCGTATTCACTTCGAACTACTCACCCTCACACATCTCAGAGAATACCAATACATCCACTTGGGAAAGAGAACAATAGAAACTACATGAACAGAATACATCCTTGTCTCTCCTCTCTCCCTATACCCCTCCCGTAATCTTCGTTCATCTTCTGCTTCTCTCCATGCAGCATTCTACAGCTAACTCTCGGCTTCTCCATTGTGCTTTGAGTAACTCCCCCTTTCCCTACTTCAAATCCCTTCCCTCCCCCTCTTCAGGTCTAGGCTCATGACGCACCTCTGAGACCGCTTTGGATCATAATCCCCATCGTTGTTTCAGGTCCTTACTGCCCCTTTGTCCCTCTCCTTTTGTACTATTGTATGTCCGTCCTTTAGTTGTAAGCTCATTGAGCAGGGACTTTCTTTTCTATGTCTGTATAGCACTGCGTACACCTGGTAGTGCTTTATAAATGCTCATTAATAATAATAATCATAATCATAATCATAATCATAATAATAAATGGTAAAACTACAAATCGCCTGGGAGCGCCCAGATGCATCGCATATAAAGAATTACAATCTCCATAATATTGGAACATCCTGACTCACTACATATTTACAAACCCCCTCCTCCTCATTACCCCCTCATCCCAAATCCTTTTCACATTTACTGCTCTTAATGAGGTACAGCACAAGATATACAATGACCCCAAACCTGGGCACCCACTCTAAATATAGAGCAGTTAGCCTCTCCGTAAGTAACATTTTCTGCATTCTCAACTAATAAGACAACAATGTAAGTCTTTGGGTAGACTTCCATATAGTGTAATCTCACCGCTTGCCTCATTGGCACACATTGCCAACAAATGCCCCTTGGGCTCCCACACCATCCCCCCATTCCTAACAGTACCCCCTTGGGCTCCCACACCATCCCCCCATTCCTAACAGTACCCCCTTGGGCTCCCACTCCATCCCCCCATTCCTAACAGTACCCCCTTGGGCTCCCACACCATCCCCCCATTCCTAACAGTACCCCCTTGGGCTCCCACTCCAACAGACATTGAAGCATTTCTCTTACAAAGCTTTCAACTTCCTTCCAAAAACTCTGCACTTCCAGGCAGAACCACCACAAATGGAGAAAGTCCCCCCACCCTCTGCAGCCTCTCCAACACAATGGGGAGGGCAGTATGTTCATTCTATGCAATTGGGCTGGGGTGAGATATCATCTATATATTTTCAATTATTATGCTAGAGACCGAGACTTTGCCTAACCCTCGAAACACCTTCTCCCATTGTTTAGCCTCAAGGGTTATCCACAAATCCTTCTCCCATGCCTTTTGAAAATTAGCCTTCTCCCACTTTACCCCACCAGCAGCTTATAGATTTTAGAGACAATCTTTACTCCAGCTGCAGCATGCCAATTATTTCAAAATCCCTAAACTCCTCTACACGCACCTTTGCCCACTCCCTGGTGTATAATTGGTGATGCACCTGCAAGTAGCCATAGAAATCTCTCTGTGGCATAGCCTATTCCTCTTGGAGCTCTGCAAGGGATTTAATTTCCCCATCTGCACAAAACTGTACTAAGGAGCTCAATCCCAGCTTGTCCCAATGGCAATAAAGGGGTCACTAAGACCTGGTCGAAAGCAATCATTGTTTCTTATTTGTTTTTATTATGTAATGAGTTTTCTATACTGCACCATCATATATTCAAAGTGGTTTAGATATAACACAACATGAACTTACATTGAACTAGGGGATATAATTTGGAGGGTTATATGGGAGATTTGATTTGGCGAACATGCAAACAGTTTCTAGGGATAGATTGAATATAAATTCTGTGATTTAGTGTTTCTCCTTTGTGTTTAGGAAAGTAATAGATGGAGGGGCAGGCAGTATCTCTTGGGTAGAGCTAATATTCTAGCTACAGTGGAGGGGGGAGTATGGGATCAGCAGAAAGTAGGGAAGCACAGTTAAATTTTGGTCAGATGTTAGGACCATAAAACTTCTTGAAGAGAAACATTTTTATTGCCTTTCTGAAGCCCCAAATGACTTTGCTAGATCTTATGCTCTCCGGTAAGGTATTCCATTCAGTACATAGATAGGGCTCTGTTGCAAGTAGTTTGCTTAGCTCTGGTCTTGCTTTTTGGGATGGATAGTAGGTTTTTCTTTGAGGTCCTTCTTATCCAATTATTCAGTTCCTTAATGATTATCAGTTGTAGGATGGTTAGCAATAAATTGTTTATGATTTTGAAGATGATTAGTATCGTCTTGAATTTGGCTTGTGTTTGGACTGGTAGCCAGTGTAGTTGAAGTAGGGTGGGCGTGATGTGGGTGTGTTTTGTTGTTTCAGTGATTATGCATGCTGCAGTGATCTGGACAAGTTGTAGTGGGTGTATTGTTTTCCTTGGGAGGCCTTGGTATATTATATTACATTAGTCTATTATCGATGTTATGATTGCTTGGAAACAGGATACTGGGCTTGATGGACCTTGGTCTGACCCAGTATGGCATATCTTATGTTCTTATGTTCTTATGTACTGTTCAGAAGTCGCTTTGGTTCAGTAGGGGTTTGAGGTTTTATATAATTCTTATCTTGTAGTATGTTGTCTTGGTAATGGAATCATATGAGATTGGAAATTAAGATTTTGGTCAAGGGTGACTCCTAAGTACTTCACTTCAGGTTTGACTACCAGGTCATTGTTTAGGATTTTGAGGGCTTTGGGTAGGGTGAATGTGGGATTTCTAGTGATGTATAAGGCTTTTGATTTTCTGAAGTTATGGAGAGGTTTTGTTTGTGTAGCCATTCTGTCATTGCTTCGAGGCAAGTAATAATCTGGAGTGTCATTGGGTTGGTTGTTATTGAATGGAATATAGATCATATCATCATTGGTATAAATTTTGCATTGTATATTATGATCTTTTATTATGATGCAGAATGGTTGAAGATGAATGTTGAAAAGCAGCATAGATAATGCTGAACCCTGCGGGATTCCCTGGAGTTGGTAAATGGTTTTGAGTAATGTTTTCCATATCCGACTTGTCGTTTCCTGTTTGTTAGATATGAGGAGAACCATTTTAGAACAATGCCATAGATCCCTATTTCTTGAAGTCTTTTCAGAAGAGTGAGGTGGTCTACTGTGTCAAAGGCTGCTGCAATGTCAATGAATATAGAAGCCATTATTTTATATTGTCTATGCCAGTTATTAGATTGTCCTGGAGCGATGTGAAGAGAGTCTCTACGCTATATTTCGATTTGAAGCCATGTTGCCTCCATACAGTCCTGCTTTACTGATGAATTCTTCTGCATATAAATTAAACAGATAGATGTCATATGCCTTTGCTGATTTTAAACCATTTTGTTTCTCCTTGATCCATTCAAACTATTGCTTCTTGATCATTGTAAAAGGTTGTGCAAGAGAACAATCAGGTGTTCTGGTATACCCGTGCTTCTTAAAGTGGCACAGAGCTTCTCATGGTTTACACAGTCAAAAGCCTTGCTATAGTCAATAAAACACATTTATTTATTTATTTTAATGTTTTTATATACCGCGCTCTTTAAAATCAGTGCGGTTTACAGATAGCATTTTGTGCAGAGTGGGAAGGGCCTGCTCTGCACTTACATCGAAAAGTTAATACAACTTGGATTGATAATGGGGGAAACTATATACAGACTATATACATAGAACAGGTAATACAACTTGGATTGATAGCGGGAGGAAGCTATATACAGGCTATATACAATGTGGGCAGGAAGTCGCTATGCAGTTGTAGCAACATGGCTTGCCCTGAGAGCTATGTACAAAGATGTGACTTATTTATTGGGTTGTCTGTTCTTTACAGTTAGGTTGTAGGGCTGGTCAGGTAGGGATGAGTTGTTGGCCTGGGCATAGTGTAGGAGAAAAAGGTGGTGCTTTAGTGCCTTTCTAAACTGGGGAAGGTCAGTGATCGCACGGATGGTCACTGGGAGCTTGTTCCAGCAGGTAGGTGCGTAGAACATGAAAGCCCTGTTCTTTGTTGCCTAGGTGCATTTTATTACTTTGCTGGGGGTTATTAGTGTGCTGGTGGCGAAGGACCTTCTTGCTCTGGTTGCGGGTGTGGGGTGGATAAGGTTTTGTTGATGGCCTTGAAAGTTAAGAGTGCTACTTTGTAGGTGAGCCAGCAGTAGATTGGTAGCCAGTGCAGGCCCTTTAGGATTGGAGTGATGTGGTCTCTTCTAGAATCCCCATGTAGGAAGCGGGCAACAGCGTTCATTGCTAACTGTAGTTAGTTAAGTGTGTTCTTAGGGAGTCCATGAAGGATCACATTGGTGTAGTCAAAGTGAGGGGTTACTAGTGCCTGGAAAACTGTTCGGAAGTCATTTGGTTGCAGCAAGGGTCGAAGATGTCGAATTGTCCTCATCTTATGGTATACTTTCTTGACAGTGTTGCCTATGTGCGCTTTCAGGTCAAGGTGCTGGTCCAGCGTGACTCCTAGGTAGCGGATGGTGGGTCGACTTGGGAGCTCGGCGTTTCTCATCTTTAATGTTGCCGGTGGGGAAAGGTTTGATTTCTCGTGATGAACAAACTGATGGTAAACTGGATTAGAAATTGGTTGACTGACAGACGACAGAAGGTGATGGTACATGGAGCTCACTCGGATGAAAGGAAGGTGATTAGTGGGGTGCCCCAGGGTTCTGTCCTGGGCCCGGCACTGTTCAATGTATTTGTGAGTGATGTTGCTGAAGGACTGAATGGAAAAGTCTGTCTTTTTGCAGATGACACAAAAATTTGCAACAGAATGGACTCACCTGAGGGAGTGGATAACATGAGGAAAGATCTACAAAAGCTGGAAGAATGGTCTAATGCTTGGCAATTACGATTTAATGCGAAAAAGTGCAGTGTCATGCACTTAGGCAGCAGAAATCCAAGGGAAATGTATGCAATAGGGGGCGAGAGGTTGGTGTGCATGGTTCAGGAGAAAGACCTTGATGTGATTATCTCTGATGATCTCAAGATGGGCAAAACAGTGCGACAAGGCGGTGGCAAAAGCCAGGAGGATTTGGGCTGCATACAAAGAGGGATTACCAGCAGAAAGGAAGAGGTACTTATGCCATTGTACAGGTCGCTGGTGAGGCCTCACCTGGAATACTGTGTTCAGTTTTGGAGACCTTATCTTGCAAAAGATGTAAAAAGACTGGAAATTGTTCAGAGGAAGGCAACCAAAATGATTTGGAGCCTGCGTAAGAAACCTTATGAGAAGAGACTTGAAGACCTAAATATGTACACTTTGGAGGAGAGGAGGGACAGGGGAGATATGATTCAGACCTTTACGAAATACTTAAAGAGGAATGCTGAACTAACCAACCTCTTCGAAAGACGGGAAAGCTGCAAAACTAGAGGGCATAACATGAAGCTGCAAGGTGGAAAATTGAAAGGCAATGTCAGGAAATATTTTTTCACTGAAAGGGTGGTGGATGCTTGGAATTTATTTATTTATTTATTTATTACATTTGCTTATATACCGCACTATTCGGCATCAGCGCGGTTTACAATATAACAAAACGACCAAGACAACATTCTGTTTGGTTTACAAGGAACAGGAATAACAACTTGGCTAACAGGGTTGAACTATATACAGCGATACTAATTACAACAACAGGGTTGAACTATATACATGAGATAATAAATAGCAACAACAGGTTGAGGTGAATACAAGAAATAATAATTACAAGAATCTAAATGAAGTCCAGTAATCACTCCCGATGGAAGTGGTGGGGGCAAACACGGTGATAGAATTCAAAACAGCAAGGGACAAGCACAGTGGATCCCTTTATAGCAACAGGATAAAAACAAAATAAACGGAACCATCTAACTTCTCAACAAATAGGGGTGTCCTACATGGAGTGGTGGGTCCACCCCTAAACAAAGACATGCGGAGGGGTGGCCTGCACAGAGCGACAGGTGCACCTACTCTTGCCGTATTTTGCTGGGCAGACTGGATGGACCATGCTAGTCTTTATCTGCTGTCATTTACTATGTTACTATGAACAGCACTTCTGTCTTGCTGAAGTTTATCTTGAGACTCTGTGAGGGGAGCCAGTCAGTGATGGCGTCAAAGCATTTTACTAGTGAAGAGAAGTATGGTTGGTCGATAGTGAATGGGGTGAAGAGTAGTACATCATCTGCATAAATTAGGCAGGAGATGTTGAAGGAGCGGATGATTGCACATATGGGCTGCATATATGTATATTGAATAATAGGGCAGATAGCGAGGAACCTTAGGGAACTCCATATAGATATCCTTTTGGTATTCTTTTGTCTTTCCAAGGATCCATCTCACACACGCGATGATGTCTCTCATTCCTTGACCTTTCCTGAACCCTACTTGCATGTCAGGCAGTTCTCGTTACAGTCTCTGCTGAATAATCTTCAGTAGAATCTTGCTAGCATGTGGGATCAGAGCGATTGCGCGATAATTTCCACAGTCAGTTGGATCACCTTTCTTTAGTATTTAGGTAGTCTCAGGCAGCTCTCTTGTCTTCACCATTTTGAAAATGGAACAGGGCGTGAATGTAGCCATTTTAAACATTAGAACCATCATTCATTTGTTGATTCAAGTCATGTGAGTACTGACAATTAATCATGGGTCTGTCTAATTTTACTGTAATACAAATGTGGTTCTTCTATTCAAACTGATTTGAATTGTTTATAAGGATAAACAATAAATAAATAATAAGGATAAATAATCATGTCCTAGAAATAAAAATGCCACTGATGGAAAGAAGCAAGATCACAGATCAAAAATTGAAATCATCATTCCACTAAGACAACATCAAGGGTAGCTGTAAGTGGAATCCCATATTGTCCATCTGATCATTATATTTATGCAAGGGAGAAAAGGATCTCAGTAACTCGAAAACACCAAAATGGCTTATTCTAATACTCAGTTCTCTATTTCTTATGATGTCCAAGAAGTATCTTTTCTTGATGTTAAGGTGTCTTTTAGAGAGGGAGGGTGGTATACCTCGGTGTTTAGGAAAGTAATCGATTGTAATACTTTTTTGTACTTCTCTAGCTTACATCCTGTGCAGTTACGAGAGAGTCTAACTTACTCACAGTTAATCCGCTATAGGCGGAATTATTAGTTATTATGAGGGTCATTCAGTGGCACAAATAGTGGGGATGGACGTCCGGATTGGATGTCCATCCCGCTATTCACTCCTATACTGCCCCAGCTAATACTTCCCCGTACAAACAGCTCGTTTGTACGGGGAGGCTTAGACAGGAGCGGGAGGAGGTGGTACTGAGAAGGAGTGAGGGCGGGGTATAAGCGAACCGCAACCCTGAAAGTATAAGGCCAATTCTGAGGTCGACTGTACATCGGGGGACTTATTCTACCACAGAGGTGATAAGTTCCCCTGGATGTCAGGGGATCATGCTGCCGGGCCGTGATAAAAGGTAGGGGGTTGCAGGAAGATCCCTGCAGCTGGAGCCTGGCCATGGGAGGCCGGATCGAGGGTCCAGCTGCGGGGAAAGAAGAGGGTCAGCAGCAGCCAGCATTTGCGGCTCCTGAAAGGAGCCTGACTGAGGTACCTGGGGATATGCAATACGCGCAGGCCGACCAGAATCAGATCCCGGCCTGCACGTTTGGGTCATAGACCCAATTCTGATCCCGCGGGTACTTCTAGCCCCTGCAGGATCAGAATCAGGCCTAACTCCAGGCATCCTGCTTCTGATTGGCCACACAGAGTGATGGATGGCTAATGCAGGCTGTGCTTCCACCTGAATAAAAGACACAGGCCAAACATCTCCATCATGGGGATATCCCCCCGGTGTGCTACAGCAGGCATATCGGAGGGCCCAGTTTAATGATAGGGCCTGGCTTTTGGGTTCAGCACACCATGATGGCAGGGAAGGGGCAGATGAATATTAAAGCTGAGAGGAAAGTGTTTAGTAATAAAATGTACATACTCAATAGATAAACTGTCCAAGAAGTAGGCAGTACTCACGTTGACAGTACAAACACAGTCCAAGACGTGAGGATAGTGGAAGACCAATTTATTTACTCACAAACCTAGGCAACCCGACACAGGCCGTGTTTCGTAACCTTCGTCGGGGGTTGTAAGGTAAAATTACTATAAACATAGAAACATAATATATTAAAAATGAAGGAACAAACAAATTCATCTAGCAAAACATAGAAACATAATAAAACCATAATAATAAAAAATAGTAATAATGATAATAATAATAAAGAAAATAAATCATATAATACAAAATATAATAGTGTTGGAACGCTATAAATATAAAATATTGCAAAAAATATAAGTAAAATCTAATTAAAAACTGAATACATATAAACACATCAAATAAGTGTGACAAGCATAAAATTAAAGAATGAACCTCTATACGTGTTAATTATAGTATAAAAATAACTTATAAGCACATCAAATAAGTGAGACAAGCTTAAAAATTAAGAGCGGACCTCTATATAAACTAATTATAGTATAACAATAACATTATAAACATATAAATATACATCAAAAAAGATAATTTAAATAATAAATAATAATAATCACAATAAAATTATATAATAATAATTAAAACTATACTATCAAAATTATCTATTTATGTATATATAACCACAAAGAAATGATTAAAAATGAGAGAGCGTGCAGCAGGAGCGAACAAACCTAGTTAATCTGATACATATATCTAAATGAGGAGGAGAGTATATCTAAAAACAATTACAAATCATCACAGATTTAAAATCTATATCATAAAATAATCATAATGGATCAAATAAAAAGAAAATTATAATATAAAATGAAAATATTACTAAAGACCATTAAAATATATTCAAAATGGTCTAAAACTGCTATAAGGTTCAAATCATTTAAAATCTATATATCTTTTTTAAAGTATATATAAGAGAATTTTATATATATATATATTTTTGAATAATTCTATAATTTATATTTTTTATGAAACAACTTTTAATTGGCATTTTATTTAAATATATTAAGAATATTAGACAGGTTTACACTAGGAGCAGATTCTGTTTACATACAATTGTCCATTTTATTTAATTTTATTTCATTTGTTTATAAATATCATATTTTTTACGAATGTATGGTGTTTATTTAATTCATGATTTTAATTTATTAATTTAATTTTAATTTAAGTTTAATTACATTAATACAATTTTATAATTTTATAGCAGTTTTAGACCATTTTGAATATATTTTAATGGTCTTTAGTAATATTTTCATTTTATATTATAATTTTCTTTTTATTTGATCCATTATGATTATTTTATGATATAGATTTTAAATCTGTGATGATTTGTAATTGTTTTTAGATATACTCTCCTCCTCATTTAGATATATGTATCAGATTAACTAGGTTTGTTCGCTCCTGCTGCACGCTCTCTCATTTTTAATCATTTCTTTGTGGTTATATATACATAAATAGATAATTTTGATAGTATAGTTTTAATTATTATTATATAATTTTATTGTGATTATTATTATTTATTATTTAAATTATCTTTTTTGATGTATATTTATATGTTTGTAATGTTATTGTTATACTATAATTAGTTTATATAGAGGTCCGCTCTTAATTTTTAAGCTTGTCTCACTTATTTGATGTGCTTATAAGTTATTTTTATACTATAATTAACACGTATAGAGGTTCATTCTTTAATTTTATGCTTGTCACACTTATTTGATGTGTTTATATGTATTCAGTTTTTAATTTGATTTTACTTATATTTTTTGCAATATTTTATATTTATAGCATTCCAACACTATTATATTTTGTATTATATGATTTATTTTCTTTATTATTATTATCATTATTACTATTTTTTATTATTATGGTTTTATTATGTTTCTATGTTTTGCTAGATGAATTTGTTTGTTCCTTCATTTTTAATATATTATGTTTCTATGTTTATAGTAATTTTACCTTACAACCCCTGACGAAGGTTACGAAACACGGCCTGTGTCGGGTTGCCTAGGTTTGTGAGTAAATAAATTGGTCTTCCACTATCCTCACGTCTTGGACTGTGTTCATACTCAATAGATAATACAGCATCATTTTGTGGTGGCTTGCACCATTCCTGGCTTAGAGGATAAGAAAGCCAGAATGGGGTGGTCCAGAGGCCACAATCTGAAAGAGATCCTCAGCCCAGCATGTCTGAGACCTGTGGTTCCTAGACGTGTCTGGAGGCCATTTGATCTGTGACCAATGCTCTTATTTGTGTGATTTCTTTGTAGGTTGATAGATTTGTACATAAGAGATGTGAATAGAGATTGAGATGTTTGACCACCTGCGTGACATTGTATGTTATATATTTGGTAACATGTCCTTGTATGCTTATCTATATAGGTAAGATGATTCATCCTTTTAGAACTAGGATGTGCGAATACTGTAGTAGGCTGCAGTGTAGTTGTGCGGACGCCCCTATGGTACACAGCACTGCATTGAGCATGGACACCAGTTTAACGATTTGCGTTGCTTTTGCACTGATCATTTAGAGCTGTGGGTGGGTGGAACTGTGAATAGAGAAGTGGCCCTCTCTAGGTGTGAGCAGAGATGGATTTTCCATCTCGGTTTGGTCGCCCCCGAGGGCCTTAATGGCCAGATTGACTGGGCAGAATGTGGTTAGACAAATGAATGTCTTAGAAAGATTTTCTGTAATAGGGGTTGAGCTAAGTGAAACTTGGGCTGGTTGATGAGGGGTGGGATGGTGGTTTTGTTTGTTCTCACATGAACTGTGACTGAGTATCATGGTTGTGATTGGATGGATGAGGGATGAGGGATGTCTATGTTGTGTATTGGATATGATGTCACCTGGCAAATGATTACATGGCTGTGATCCCTGCCCCTCGTTGGTGAGGTTTTCTAGTTTTGGGAAGGGTTGGCAATGATGGAGAGTTCTTAAATGTGGGTGTGTGCATTGCTGTTAGGAAGTGTTTGGAGCATCAGAGCAGCTATGGCTATGGTTGAGGTTTCGATAGTTTGGTGAGTACTTGGTTGGGATGCGGCCAGTGTTATGTCTGATTTAACACACGGAGAATGTGTATGTGTTAATTCGGGTGTTTGATTGGATTCTTTGAATTGGTTTTTCTCTTGCAAGCCTAACAGGGTGGTTGAATGTGTTGGATATTAATCTCAAGCCTTCTCTTAACCACTGCATTTGCCTTTTTTGTTGAGAAATTGATTCTGTTGGCAAGTTTTCCCCTGAAAAAGCTGAAGGCAAAATGCTCCTGACGGTATCTTGTGGTGGAGTTCGGACGTCGCTGCTGGTGCAGCTAATTTCTATAGATGAAGGCAGACAAGTGTGGAGTAGCATTGATAAATGTGGCGTATTATGCCTTTCATTTGGAAAGAACCTCTTTGCATGCACTGAGAAAGTGAAGGTTTGCTGTCAAATAGCAATGAAAAAATAGTTCAAAAATATTGAAAAATTGATTATTAAAATCTATTAAAGTGATTTAAGATTTGGCATATTTATTTATATTCTCTTATATACCATGCTATTCTGCATCAGTGCGGTTTACATTGAACAAACTGAAATTACATTGAACAGGGCATTATAACTTGGAGATAACTATTTTACAGGGAACATGGGCTATGGAGGGTTAAGTGGCTTGCCCAAGACCACAAGGAGCACCTGTGGGACTAGAAACCCCAGTCCTTCCGGCCCAAGGTTGCTGTCCTCTAGTGGGATTTGAACCCTGACCTTCCGGCCTGAAGTACCTTGCCCCAACCACTAGGCCACTCCTCCACTCATATGGACTCACTCCACTCAAATACAGACGCAGGAGCACCTAGACTCATCTTACCCACTCGACGAACAGCAATATGGTTTTCGCCCAAAGCATGGAGTGGAAACACTCCTCACAGCTCTAACAGATACGCTATTAAGAGGAATCGACAATCACAAACAAGCATTCATTCTATTATTTTTTGATATTTCAGCTGCTTTTGATAGCGTCCACCATACCATAATGCTCAATAGTCTGAGTCAAATAGGAATAAATGCCACAGTTCATAAATGGTTCTCCTCTTATCTAGATAATAGGACACAAAATGTACGAATAGGTAATCAAACCTCTGATTCATACAAACTGGAAACCGGTTTACCTCAAGGATCAGCGTTATCAGCACTCCTATTTAACATATACATAAAACCTGTCTGCAATATCTTTAAAAAATTTGGTGTACTCTATCATCTATACGCAGATGATATCATGATGTACATTCCGTTCACGATTCCCAACTTACCAATGCAAACTCTGTCAGATTGCTTCAATGAAGTCACATCCTGGCTAAATACCCACAATCTCCAAATAAATCACTCCAAAACTGAAGTGCTAATCGTCACCAAAAACCAATCCTATACTCCACCTACACACATAACACTTCAAAACCAAGAAATTCAAATAAAATAAAAAATGAAGTAAGATATCTAGGTGTTATTCTAGATAAACACCTTACATTAGACACCCACATTAGAAACACCACAAAGAAAATCTATTTCAAACTCAAAATCCTTAAACAACTAAGACCCCTTGTATACATACATGATTTCATCAGCATAATTCAAGCCATCATAACCCCCCACTTTGACTTCGCTAACCTAATTTTATTGGGTATAACAAAACAAAACATTAAAAGAATTCAACTTGCCCAGAATGCAGCAGCTCGGATAATAACGAAAGTACACGCACATCAACATATAACACCAATACTAGAATCCCTTCACTGGCTGCCTATACAAAGTAGGATAGTATACAAAACATTGATAACCACATTTAAAACTCTAAACGACATGGCCCCAGTCACCTTAAGTAACCTAATCAGCAAAGAGCACTCAAAATCTACTCAAAGAAAAGGACAAACAAATAAACTAAAAACTCCCAAAGACTTCATAAAAGCAAATAAACTCACAAACAATAGAGCTTTTTCTCATGCAGCTCCAACAATCTGGAATTCCCTCCCAGATGATCTAAGATTGCTAACCGAGATCATCGAATTCCGCAAAAAAGTGAAAACCTATCTCTTTTCTAAACATTACAACAACTCAGATCATCCCTCAATAGACTTAGATAATGGCTAACCAGTTTTTATCTAACAAATCCCAAATGACCTACACATACAATTCTTCATAGCTGATACTGTACTTTGAATAACGCTTAAGCCCCACATAATGTGTATTTGTACATAATGTATATAGTTTACACTGTTCTATACTGTTCTGTATTAACACTAGTTGTTTATCTTATTGTTATTTGGTTATATGATGTTTTATGTAAAACAAACTCCGATTTGTTAACTGTTGTTTATTGTGAACCGCAACTGAACTATGGAAGATGCGGTATATAAATCATTGTTAAATAAATAAATAAAATAAATATGGGGAGTTTTTAAGGATCCATGATAGTGAAGTCTGTGTATCTAAGGTTTGATAAGTTCTGCCTTGTCTTGGTATTGTAGGCAGCAACTTTGGTAAGCCGTTTTGGTGTTTTTGAGTTATTGAGATCATTTTCTTCCTTGCATAAGTGGAATGATCAGATGAACATTATGGGATTCCACATCCAGTTACCCTTGATGTTGTCTTAGCGGAATGATGTGTTCATTTGATGATCAATAATCATGTCCTGGCAATGTCCCAGTTTTTAGACTATTTCCTACTATTTTCTTTTTTAATTGGTCTTATTTTATTATTTTGTGTCAAATGTATGTGCATATATAGTCCAAAACCATTTAATGGCCAATTTCTTTTAGTGGATCTTGGACATTAAGGGGCTGAACTGTAAGGATACTAATATTATTGACCACAACTGTAACTATATTGAGAGCAGATGATTTTATTTCATGTTTTTTGTTATTATTTTCACTTTTTAAATTTTGATTTATTTTAAGAACATAAGATATGCCATACTTAGTTCAGACCAAGGTCCATCAAGCCCAGTATCCTGTTTCCAACAGTGGCCAATCTAGGTCATATGTACCTAGCAGTTTCCTCAAAAGACACAGGTTCCGCAATGCTTGTACTGGGTCAAGCATTGATATCCTGGTTCCCTTTTAATAATGGTTTATGGACCTTTCCTCCAGGAACTTGTCCAAACCTTTTTTAAACACAGCTACACTAACAGCCTTTATTACATCCTCCGGTAACAAATTCCAGAGTTTGATTACACGTTGAGTGAAAAAATATTTTCTTTTATTAGTCTTAAATAGTTTACCCTGTAGCTTCATTGCATGTCCCCTAGTCTTTCTATATTCTGATAACGTAAACAATCGATCTACGTTTACCCGTTCCACTCCGTTCATTAATTTATAGACTTCTATCATATCTCCCCTCAGCCTTCCCTTTCCAGGTTAAAGAGCCCTAACCTTTTTAGCCTTTCTTCATAGGAGTATCCTTCCATCCCCTTTACCATTTTGGTGGCTCTTCTCTGAACCTTTTCTAATAACGCTATATCCTTTTTAAGATACAGTGACCAGAATTGCACACAATATTATTTTTATTTGATTTATGCTATTTGTGGATGTTAATAAAAAAGATAATAAAACAAACAATTTATTTGTGAGTTTTCTATATTGCTTTCTCAGCAAAATCAAGGCGGTTTACATGGAACTATTCAATATACATAGAGCAAGGCTTATGGGTGCAGGTAACATATAGTCATGAGATAGAATTAATACAAGAACCAACCAATATTATGTTTGTTTTCTGTACTCTGCCTTGGAAGAAAGGCCTGGCAATCTACTTCCGGTGACACTGCCAAGAAAACCCAGGAGCTTCTGGGTCGCCAGGAGTCAGGACTGACTCAAAGGCACACATTGCATTTGCATTTTTGCCTAGGTTGTTGTGCGGAATATCAATTTTTGAAATAAATAAATAAAGCAAGAGACTATCATCTGCATAAATGTAAGTATTGATCCTATGATCTTGTATCAAAGTTGCAAGAGGGCTCAGAAAGATATTTATTTATTTATTATTATTTTATTACAATTTCTTATATACCGCGCTATTCGGTATCAGCGCGGTTTACATCATAACACAACGACCATAACAACAAGCTGTCTGGTTTTACATCGAACAGGAGTGCAAACTTGGATAACAGGGGTTAACTATATACATGAGATATTTACACGGAACAAAGTTAGGTAACAATCACATAACGAATGTAAGGATCTTTCTAGAGTGGGTCATTTCTTCGGAGGGGATATTAAAGTGAACAGGGACCAAGTATGATCCCCAGGGAACTTCACATGGCAAAACAAAGTTAGTTAAAGAAGTGGAGCCCACTGAAATCGAAAAAGTCCAGTTAGAGAGAAATGAAGTGAACCAGGAGAGAACCAGGTCGGGATTCCAATATCATGGAGATGGTTAAGTAAGATTGTGTGATTAACTGCATCAAATTCTACAGTTAGCTTGAGAGATGGCGATAGCAATCTTACCTTTGTCCAAAGAGTAGTAGAGTTTGTTCAAGTGGGACTTGAGAATTGTTTCCGTACTGTGGCCTTTTCAAAATCCTGATTGGAGTGAAAAGAGTGAGTGTGTTTTAAATAATCAGTTAGCTGGAAAAAGACATACCTCTCCGCTAGTCTGGAAAGAAATGGTAGATGAGTGATAATTAGTTGGTTCAAAGGGCATCCGTGGATGGCTTTTTGAATAATGGGCAGACAATAGCTTTCTTCCAGGAAGAGGAAACAGTCCTAGCTGTGATTTATAATGGTATGAGCTATGGATGAAGGCTCAAGGATAATTCTAGGGCCAGTTGGACATGGGAGAATGGGATGAGAAAAGGGAAGGAGGTGCTGCATCGAGAGAGAGAAGACTAGACAGGGCAAGAGAGAAAGATACTGATGCTGGATATGGGTGGGGGAAGAGAGAAAGGTGGAGTTAAAGACTGGGGAATAAGTGACTGGGGAAGGGAACTCCCACTACCTTGCAAACAGGAAGTCTGCCATCAGTGGGGGCGGAAACAGACACCTGCAAACTTCAGCACTGCGGGGCTAAGTGCCATGGGGCTGTTTCATTGCTATCACTTCAGGTCTCGGTGAGGGGCAACAGCGGCAGCAATGAGGAGCGGGTAGGCCAGGGGAGGGGGTGCGCAAGGGATGAGGTTCACCTAGGGTGCCTCATCTTCTTGCACCAGCCCTGGTTCTAGGGCCCACTATAATATTTACAGCACTGCTTGTTTCTGGGTAGGCTTCTTGTGTGAGTTTTCGAAGTTGATTATGTTATGGTATGGTAGATTTTCTCTATAGGGCCCTGTGATAGCCCAGTGTAAAACATTATACAGGACTCCACAGCCAGGAGAGGTTTTAAAGAGAATCTTTTTTATTTGGGAACCAACATCCAGAAAACTGCCCCTAGGCTTTTTCCCAGCTGTAAGAAGTCCTTAATCATTCTCAGCAGGGCTACTCTGCTGAATAGCTACACACTACTCCAGCACACTACTCCAAACAAACTGCTCCTCAAGGTTTCCTCACTTTGGGCAGCACAGCCCTGCAATACGTCTCTCCAACCAAGCAGAACTCTGGCAGCAAGGCTGAGCAGACAGTAATAAAGTTCAAAATACTTCCTACCTCCACAGAAGGCTCTCTTGTACAGTTAAGTGGTCCTCAGATATGCTCCAGAACCCCGGGCTCCTCTCTCTCCCTCCAAGTCTCCTGCTTCCTGGCTTAAACCCTGGAGTCATACCACACTTTCCCCAGCATATTCTCCACATATTCTCTTAAAGGGACAGGGGTTTAACCTTTTACCAGAGCTATAACTCACTGGTTCTGGGCTTGCCTGGGGAGAGTCCCTGAGAGGAATGGGGAGTTTCCCATATACTCCATCACAGACCCGAGTAATTTTTGTAAAGTTTTTTTATTACCACAAAATATGTCCAGTATTGGTGAGGGTTTATAATGCTGGTGACTGAGATGACACCAGAATAAAAAATTATTTTTTGTATGTTGAGCTCTAAGAGGAAATGTCTGTTCTGTTTTGCATCCATTGTTGGCAAAAGGGATTTTTCGATGTAGAATATATGTTCAAAAAGAAAAAGTGAAAACCACAGTATGGTTTATAACACCAAAATAAAATTAGCTGTGCTTCTCAGGTTTTCATTTTGCTCCTTGGTGTGTGTTCACCTTGCATTTCCTTTATTTTAGGGAATATAAAGAATATATATTTATATTTTAATACCTTGGTTTTATTCTCCATTCCTTTCCTTATGATTTCTAGCATTCTATTTGCTTTATTCGCCACCGCTGCACACTGGGCTCAGGGTTATAACATATTATCAATGATGACGGTCTAATTCTTTTCCTCGGAGGTGGTTCCTTATGTGGAACCTTGCATCGTGTAACCATAGCTTGGATTGTTTTTACCTAGGTGCATAACTTTGTACTTGTCCACATTAAATTTCATTTATCATTTGTACATACAGTCTTCCAATTTTTCAAGGTGTTCTTGCAATTTTTCACAATCCTCTCATATTTTAACAACTTTGAATATTTGTGTGACATCTGAAAATTTGATCACCTCACTTGTTATTCCCATTTCCAGGTCATTTATGAGTATGTTAAAAAAGAAACTGGCTCAGCACAGATCCTTGGGGTACTCCACTATTCACCTTTCTCCATTGGGAAAATTGTCCATCTAGCTCTACTCTCTGCTTTTTATCTTTTAGCCATTTCCTGATCCACAGTACTACAGTACATTGCCTCCTATCCCATAACTTTCTAATCTCACCAAGAGTTTCTCATGAGAGACCTTGTCAAAGGCTTTCTGAAAATCCAGATACACTTTATCAACCAGCTCACCTTTACCTACCTGTTTATTCACACCTTCAAAAAAAAATAACAGATTAGTAAGACAAGATCTTCATTGGCTATCAATCCATGTTGATTTTCTCCTATTAAACCATGACTATCTACGTGTTCAGTAATTTTATTCTTTATAATGGTTTCTACCACTTTGACAGATACTGATGTCAGGTTCACTGGTCTGTAGTTTCTTGGATCATGCCTAGAACCCTTTTTTAAAATAGGCATTACATTGGCAATTCTCCAGTCTTCAGGTACTATAGATGATTGTAATGATAATTCACTGTTCTTCTTCTTCTTCTACAACATTTCTATACTGCAGAAACCCCAATTAGAAATTAGATCAACGTGGTTTACAATAAAACTACTACAAATAGTTAAAAATCAGGTCAAGAGAACAACCAAGATTTGAGCTTTTTATGAAACACAGTAATCAAAGGAATCCCTTTTACTATAGCAGGTAATATAGCCTACAACTCTGCTGCTTTAAACCCAATGGTATTCCCGAACCTTCTTTTATTGCTAACAGTAGGTCTGAAATCTCGTATTTCAGTTCTTTCAGCACCCTAGGATGTATACTCTCTGCTCCCGCTAATTTGCCTGAGAGTCAGAAGCTGTTATGATATCTTACATATTGGACATGGAACGTATGAAGCATGAACCAAGGGATATTTATTTATTTATTTATTTTTTTGTTTTTACATACCATACTATTTCAAAATCAGCGCAGTTTACAAAGAACAGGTATAAACGTTTTACATAGAACAGGCTTTATAACAGAATAATATCATTAGATAATACTCTAAACAGTTAACCTTATACATTAAGCCGGTTTGTCAACTTGGGTAATGGTGAACTATTTACAGGCTGGTTAGTGGACTATGCAGTAGATGGGTCTGAGGTCTGGCTAGTAGGTGGGGTCAAAGCAAAACTATGTTATATGGTCAAAATTTAATTGGAAGAGGTGGGTCTTTATTGCTTTTCTGAATGTTGATAGGTCAGAGATGGCATGGATTGGGGCAGGGAGGGAGTTCCAGAGAGATTGCGCGTATAGTGAAAATGCTCTGTTCCTAGCAGTTTGGGAGCTTTATCCTAGGGCTGACGGGATGATGAGCGTATTGGCCATGATTGCTCTTCTCATTCTATTGTTCAGAGTCCATTGTAGGTTTTCCTCCAGAGAGATTGCGGAGAGGCTGTACAGGGCTTTAAATGTTCTTAGGAGGGCTTTGTACTTTAGGCGACTAGCTATAGGGAGCCAATGCAGCTGTTCCAGGATGGGTGTAACATGTTCATGTCTGGAGGCACCATACAGGGTTCAGGCTGCAGTGTTCATAGACATTTGCAGTGGATCAAGTGCGCAGGCTGGAAGGCCTTGAAGGATGATATTCACGTAGTCAAAGTGTGAAATGATAAGTGCCTGAAATATGGTGCAGAAGTCGGTGGCCTTCAACAAAGGCCTTAGGTGACAGAGGGTCTTTATTTTATGGTATACTGCCTTGGTAATAATCTTTATGTGGTCTTCCATATTTAGGTGCTGGTCTAATGTGATACCTAGATACTGCACCTCTTGTTTTGTGATATTTTACCCGTAAGTAAGGTGGTGGTATGAAGGGTTGATCTTTGGTGATAAACAGCACTTTAGTCTTCTTACAGTTCACCCTCAGGTTGTGTGTACCCAGCCATTCCAAAACAGCATTAAAACAATTGGTGATTCTGATGTAATTGGGACTGTCCAAGGCAAAAGGAGTATACAGCAATACATCATCGGAATAGATGTGGTTAAGTATGTCATAAAAGTGGATTATAGTGTAAATCGGCTGGATGTATATGTTGAAAAACAGAGCAGATAAGGATGAACCCTGCGGTACCCCTTGTGTTTGCTGGTAGGCTGATGATGTTTGAGCATCCAAAATGTACTATCTGTTGACTGTCAGTCAAGTAGGCTCTACACCAATCTAAGGCCAAGTTCTGTATGCCTTTTTGTTGTAATCGCGCAAGCAGATTATGACAGATTGTGTCAAAGGCTGATGCGATATCCAGAAATATTAGGATGAATCTATGTTTTGCTTTGTTCATGCCCATGATGAGATTGTTAATGAGAGTGACTAGTAGGTTTTCAACATCATGTTGTTGGCAGAATCCATGCTGCTGATGGTCTAGAGGAGCATAGGCATCGATGTGGTCCTGGATTTGCTGCTGAACCAGTTTCTCTGTTATTTTAGCCAAAAACAGGAGGCTAGAAATGGGTCTATAGGAGTTTAAGTCATGAGGGTCCAGCTTGGAGTTTTTCAGTAGAGGTCTGATGATGGCAATTTTTAGAGGTGCAGGGACAAGACCTTTGGAGAAGGCAAGTTGAACGATTCTCACAATGAAAGCACTTAGGTCAGCGTGGGCTGACTTGATCCAGTGTGATGGGCATGGATCGGCTGGATGGTGGTGGTGTTGAGCCCCCTTATGGTGTCCTTGATGTGCTCAGTGGAGCATGGGTGGAAGAGTGTAGGCTGGGGACAATAGTGTTTACATTGGGAGGGGTATCTGAGAATAGATGTCCTGTGTTAGGGGGAGGTGGTCAAGAATGAAATGGAACGTGTACATCTCGATATGTTGGGTGCCAGTGAACTGAAATGAACTGGCATCGAACACTTCCATCTGATGATCACATGATCTACTATGCTGGAAATAAAAGACAAAGAAGAAATGGTGTTGCATTTCTAATTAAAAAGAAGCTTGCAAGAACCGTAATGAAATACAGTGCACTCAGTGAATGCTTAATTTCTATTCATCTATGAGAAATGCCCATCAATGCTTCATTAACAATAACATGCCACAGCACAACTAAGACCAGATAAGGGAACATTCTTAGCAAACCTCAAAATATCTGTAACTATAATTACTCCAAAAATAAACGTTCTAGAACAAAATGAAAATACACCTAGTTTTCTTAATATGATGAAGCTATATACTATAGCTACAACTACCCCTAATTCTCAAACTTTTCATAAAGTAGGGGTTAAGTGCCCAAAGGTCATTGCTTATATATCAGTAAAATACTAATTCAAACTAACTTTAGCCACCTAAGCAGCAGTATAGATGCTGGAAGAAGGTGTTTTGCATGATTAGTTCATTCAAAAAAAGCACTTAAATCCTGATAGTCTTTTTCTGTAATATCACTGTTGTTCAATGAGTCTCTGCGTTGCAGTCTCTTGATTCACTGATGCAGGGAACCACCTTCTGCATCCTGTGAAGGAGCCTTTTTACACTGTGTTAGATGTATCCAACAAGAGTGTCCTTCCACTTTATAAGCTGAGTATCCCACCAGGAGCACACGGAATGGACCTAGGAACTTGGGAGCCAGAAGTGTCTTTGGATGCAAATTCTTAATCAGGACCCAATCTGGTGACTTCACTTCTGGATATGATGATTCTGACGGAACATCTCGTTGAGGATTCACCTGCAATAAAGGGGAAACAGACAGGACTGAGTGCAATTGTGAGCAATAAGTCCAAATATTGCTGCACAACAATTGAGGATCTGGGATAACTGCCAATTCATGTGGAGAGGTAGCTGGATGTCCAGTAACTATTTCATATGGTGTCAGGCTGGGGGAATTACACACTGCCATAAGGGCAAAAGGAAGGGCTTCTGTCCAATCTGCAGCCCAATCCTGTGTCAGAGTGCATAAGTGACCTTTGAGTGTCCTAGTCATCTGTTCCACTTGGCCAGAGCTTTGCGGATGATAAGGAGTGTGCAGTTGTCTCTTAATACCAAACCAAATTTTCAATACCCCCCCCCCCCAGACACTCGCAACGAAGGCTGGACCCAGACAAGAAGAAAGAACAAAAGGTACACCCCAAACAGGAATCAATAATTTGATGGCAACCCCAGCAGACATACTGGTAGTGGAGTAAGCTTCTACCCATCCAGAGAAAAGACAAGTGACCATCAAACAAATACCACCTACCTCCTCTGGCACAGGGCAGACCTGCAAAATCAAGCTGCAAAATCAAAAAGAGTCCGGAAGGCAGAAATACATATAACTGACCCTAAGCTGACCCTACTCTGCTAGTCTTGAAACAGTGCAGACAAGCTGTGCCAAAGAAAGAAAACAAAAAAACGTCAGGCGATACCAGAGAACTGCAAAGGCATAATTCATAGTCACAGCGGTGATGCTTATGATGCAGGAACAGGGCAAGTGGAAACAATAGACTGTCAGGACAAAGAAGCAGATGAGACAAAGAAGCAGATGATCCTTTCCCCGGTAGCTGGAAGAGGTGAAAAAAAAAAAGAAGTATCTTGATATCGCTGCAAGAGAAATGAAAGGGAAAACAAAGTCATATCAGACGGTGTTAAATACAGCAATGTCGGTGACGCCAATGCTCGAAGAACAGCTTGCCGTGCTTCTTGGTCTGCAAAACGGTTGCCCTTTGCAAACACCTCTGCTAGCTGCGCACTAGTAAATGGCAAAGATGCTGAGTCCACTACATCATTAACTGTTGTGACTGCATAGCCCATCTCGTCTCTGGTAAAGATACAGGGGAAAGTTCAGATCTAGCTCGAGAAAATGTCAAAATAGTTTGGAAACAATCATGAGACCCATCCTCCTCCACAAGTGTTGAAGGGTTGCATATTGATGTAGTACAGACTGAAACATGAAGCGGAGAAGGTATTACTTCCAGAGTCAATAAACGTGTGGAGGACAAAGGCTGAGTCTTGATTTGATGGAACAAAAGGACGCTGTAGAACCAGAAAATCAGTAAGTTTCAATTGCAAAAGCCACTGCTACCAAACTACGTAGACATAGTGGGAGTCCCAAAGTCATTGCATCAATTCACTTTGAGAAATAGCCTACTGGCTTGCAACCAGTTGGGAAAGCTTGTAAAAGCACACAGGTAGCAGAGGAATCAGAAATAGCCACATACAATTGGAAAGGTAAATAATCAAAGATAAACATGGTGCATTTCCCAGTGCAGTCTTTATATTTACAAAAGCTTCCCACTGTGCTAATGTGGGTACAATGAGACCTTCTGTTCCAATAAGAGCAGAAAGAGGAGCAGTAAGATCTGAGACATTTGCTAACCCAGGAATCTACGCAATAACACTGGTGTCGCTAGAAAAAGGCAATGACAGAATAGGTTTCAACCTAGCAGAGGTAATTGCATGAGCAGATGGTGTTAGAACAACACCCAGGAAAGTAACACTTTGAGATAGAAATTGCAGTTCAGACAAATTAACCTTCAAACCTAAATTAGCAATATGAGCTGACAAACAAGTCTGAGAAAAAGAATCTGACAACAAATCTCATAACTTGGTGAACATAAAAGCAAATCATCCACATACTGAACTAAAGAGGAATGGTCGAGTCTTACATCAACACCAGGTGGTGTTCTCTTCAATCCTCCCTGTTGAGGGTAAGGGCCAAGGCAGAGAGGCTCGCATCCTGGAGATGAATGCATGGCTGCGTGGATGGTGTCTTCGAGAGCATTTTGGTTTCCTAGACCATGGGATGCTCTTCCAAGGGTTGCAGAGCAGAGATGGCACCATCTGTCCAAGAAAGGTCAACGCATCTTTAGTAGTAGACTGGCTAATCTACTGAAGAGGGCTTTAAACTAGATTCGTTGGGGATGGGTGAAGAAAGCCCCCAGGTAAGTGAAAGCCCCCAGATAGGTGATACATTAAATACCTTTATAGAAATGGGTAACAGGGGTAATATATGGAAAGCAGTGTGTATTAATGCCCATAGCATGGGAAATAAGATCCCTGAAGTTGAAGCTTTGGTGGGAGTGGCTGACTTGGATTTAGTGGCAGTTACAGAAACATGGTTCATAGAAAACCATGACTGGGATGTAACTATACCTGGCTATACTTTATTCAGAAAGGACAGGGTAGGAAGAAGGGGAGGAGGAGTGGCACTATATGTAAAAACTACTATTAAAGCTTTGGAATTACAGAGCTTAAAAGGGAGAGAGGAGGCATTGTGGGTTAAACTAGAAAGAGGGAAAGAGAAATCTATTTGCATTGGTGTGATATACAGACCTCCCTCACAAGAGGAAGAGATGGACAGAGAGTTAATTGAAGACATACGCAGCATTGCTAGGAAAGGGGAAGTGCTACTGCTAGGAGATTTCAATATGCCAGATGTTGATTGGCACATTCCTGCTGCAGTATCATCTAGAAGTAAGGAGATCCTGGATTCTCTACAGGGAGAACTATTCAGGCAATTGGTAACAGACCCCACACGTGAAGGGGCCATACTGGACTTGGTGCTTACCAATGGTGAAAGTGTTTCTGATGTTGTAGTGGGAGATCATTTTGCATCCAGTGATCACCAGATGGTGTGGTTCAGTATTAGGACTAGGGCTGTTAGAATCCATTCCAAGGTGAAGATCTTAGACTTTAGGAAGACTAACTTTGCAAAGATGGGCCAATACCTCAGGGAGTCGTTAGTGGGATGGGAACAGCTGGGGGATGTAGAAAAACAGTGGGCAAAACTGAAAGGGGGTATTTTAAAGGCAACCAACCTTTTTGTTAAAATGGTAAATAAAGGCAAAAGGAACAGGAGACCGCTATTGTTTTCGAAGGAAGTAGCTGAAAAAGTGAAGAAAAAGAGGGAGGCCTTCATGAAATACAAGAGATCATAGAGAGAGGAAGACAGGCATCTGTATTTGGAAAAACTTAGAGAAGCTAGCAAAGTAGTCAAGAAGGCAAAGATTCAAAAGGAGGAGGAAATAGCCAATGCAATAAATGGGGGGATAAGACATTTTTCAGATATATTAGTGAGAAGAGGAAGGGCAAAAGTGGTATTGTCAGACTCAAGGGTGCAGGGGGGGAATATGTAGAAGCTGATAAGGATAAAGCGGAATTGCTTAACAAATATTTTTGTTCTGTGTTCACAGATGAAGAACTAGGAGCAGGACCTCAGAAAACACCCACAAATAGGAACAGAAGCGAGGGACATCTTCAACAATTTTCAAAAGACTGTGTTCGTGAGAAACTAGCTCAACTTAAAGCAGACAAAGCGATGGGACCAGATGGGATACACCCTAGAATACTGAGGGAACTTGGGGACGTTCTAGCAACTCCACTGACTGACCTTTTGAATGCCTTGTTGGAGTCGGGAGTGGTGCCAAAGGACTGGAGAGAGGCTCATGTGGTGCCTTTACACAAAAGCGGAAGTAAGGATGTGGTTGAAAACTACAGGCCGGTTAGTTTAACTTCAGTGGTGAGTAAATTATTGGAAACGCTGCTGAAAGAGAAAATAGTGAGGTTTCTGGAGTCCGGCGGATTACAGGATCCGAGGCAGCATGGATTCACCAGAGGCAGGTCTTGTCAGACAAATCTGATTGATTTCTTTGACTGGGTGACCAGGGAGTTGGACCGAGGGAGAGCTCTAGATGTGGTGTATTTAGATTTCAGTAAAGCCTTGACACTGTTCCTCACAGGTGACTTATAAACAAACTGAGCACCCTAGGGATGGACCCTAAAGTTACTGCTTGGGTTAGAAATTGGTTGGGTGGGAGGCGACAAAGAGTACAAGTAAATGGAGCTCTCTCTGAGGAGAAGGATGTTACCAGTGGTGTGCCCCAGGGATCTGTCCTTGGTCCGATTCTTTTTAACATCTTTGTTAGTGATATAGCGGAAGGGCTGTTGGGTAAGCTTTGCCTCTTTGCGGATGATACCAAAATCTGCAATAGAGTAGACACCCAGGAAGGTGTAGATAACATGAGGAGGGATCTAGCTAAGCTTGAAGAATGGTCTAGAATTTGGCAGCTGGGATTTAATGTTAAAAAATGTAAGGTCATGCATTTGGGCTGCAGCAATCCAAGGGAGCAATACAGTATAGGAGGTGAAGTACTTTTGTCCACTAAAGAAAAGCGGGACCTAGGCGTGGTTGTGTCTGATGATCTTAAAGTAGCTAAACAGGTGGAAAAGGCGACGGAAAAGCTAGAAGGATGCTTGGGTGCATACGGAGAGGAATGGCTAGCAGAAAAAAGGAGGTGATAATGCCTCTGTATAAGTCTTTGGTGCGACCTCATTTGGAGTATGGTGTGCAATTCTGGAGACCGCACCTTCAAAAGGATGTGAACAGGATGGAGTCGGTGCAGAGGGTTGCTACTAAAATGATTAATGGTCTTCATTATAAAGCATATGAGGACAGACTTAAGGATCTTAATATGTACACCTTAGAGGAAAGGCGGGATAGAGGTGATATGATTGAGATGTTTAAATACCTCCGTGGCATAAATGTTCAGGGAGAGAGCCTCTTTCAATTGAAAGCAAGTTCTGCTACGAGGGGACATGGGATGAGGGTGAAGGGAGATAGATTCAGGAGTGATATGCGGAAATAGTTCTTTACGGAAAGAGTAGTGGATCCGTGGAATAGTCTCCCAGTGGAGGCGGTGGAGATGAGGACAGTAACTGAATTCAAAAAAGCATGGGACCAACACAGAGGATCTCTAAAGGTAAAAAGTGGACTGTTGTAGTTGTTGTTATGGAAGGACAGACTAGATGGGCCTTGTGGTCTTTTTCTGTCGTCATGTTTCTATGTTTCTATCCAATAATGCAGTTCTTAGGGCCTGCGAAAAAATATGCAGGACTGTTAGTGTACCCTTGATACAAAGTGGTCCAAATATTTTGTTTATTTTCAAAATGGAAAGCAAATAAAAAAATTGACTTTCTTTGCAAATTCTCACTGAAAAATAAGCAGAACTCAAATCTACAACAGAAAACCAGGTAGTCCGTGAAGGTATCTGTGTCCAAATGTCATGTGGACTAGGTACCAAGGGAAAAATTGGCAAAATCACATTATTTACTGCTCACAGGTCTTGCACAAATCTATAAGTCTTACCGTCAGCCTTTAGTACAGGAAGAATTGGAGTCTTACATGATGAAGTTGTAGAATAAATGACACCTTGTTTCTGGAGATCTTCAATCACAGGACGAATTCCATCAATGGCAGCTACTGGCAGTGGATACTGCTTGAGTCTAGGAAGCTGAACTCCAGGTTTCACGGTGATTTTCACAGGCGGGATAGAAAGACATCCGACATTAGATCCCGGCACTGCCCACAAGGTAGACGGAAGTTCTTCAAGAGCAGGATGAATGGTGCTGGCATCTGCAGGAGACGGCACTTCAGAGAGAGAGTACAGCTGGAAATATAACTTGCCACTCATCCAGGATAGAGTAGCATGATGTGAAGTCAGAAAATCCCGACCTGAAAATTTCACTGGTAAAGTGTCTCCCTCAATGCCTTCACAATGTACTACCGGAGCTTGTGCTAGGTGAGTGTGATAACTGGCAGGCAAATCCTGTAAATGCAGTGCTGATGTTGTAGCTCCAGTATCAATAACAAACTTCAAAGTAGATCCTCCGAGCTTAGCTTCCAACTCACCCTGAGGAGTTACATTCAAATTTAACAATAGTCATGCATCCCATGTATCATCTCCACAATCTTCTGGGTTAGAGAAGCACTGATATACGGGAGTGAATTCAGCTGTTACCGGAGGGGGAGGAGAGAAATCAGCTCTCTGGCCATCAAGATTCCGATTCCGGGGACAGTCTCGCCGCAAATGCCCAATCTCACCACAAGTATAACAAGTACGCATTTCTCTGGACTGTCCACGCCCTCACTGAGGATTCCCATAACCTCCTCTGTTTTTACCTCTCCCCCCTGCCCATGGGTGGCTGCATAAACAATCTGTAAATTGAGCAATTTAGTCTTTTCACATCTATTTTAGTTTGCTCTTCTTGCTGTTCCTTGATAAATTTAAACTCACTGTATCGAGCTCCTTTCAGAATTGCATCAGCTGTTCTAGCTGGCCAATCTATTATTGAAGTTTCTAAAATTTCTTTTATTCTTGGAAGTAAACCATTTACAAAAATATTAGTGAATCCTGAAGGTGAGTCTTCTGCCTCACCAGAATAGTCTTTAAAAGCTAGCATACACCTAGTGTGAAAATCTGTAACCTTTTCACCCCTATCCTGCCTTAGAGATGTTAATCTCGACCAATCCTTTACAGGTTTGCATACTACTTTAAGGGATTCTAACAATTTTTTCTCTACATAAAAACAAAATTATCTCTTTGTGTAATTCTTGGAAATCTATCACAGGGTCTGTCATGAACTGGATGAGTGACCCTATGAAAATCAGCTGGATTATAAAAACACAGTTCTGAGCAAATTATCTAGAGCTGCCCAAATGGGATTATAACTGTTAATTATTTGAGACCATAAAGACACAAATCTACTAGGGTTATCCCTGTAATTCAGAAAAGTTTTAGACAAATCAAACACTTCTTTAAGTAGTCACAATATCATTTCCTACAGCTGCTACAGTTTAACAGTGGCAAAACATAAATTATGTTGCTGGTGTAGAACGTCCTGAATAGAGCCTAGATCATAATATAATTGATCACACTCCTCTTTGTAAGAATCATAATATCTGTCCAAATCTCTCTCATTTTTATCAATAAGTTCATCAGAAACACTTAATTCTTTTGCAACAGAAACACTATGACCTATTACTACTTTTAAGATTCTTATTACAAGTACAACACTTTCCGTTTCTTGATTCAAACGTGCTCTCAATTCCTTGAGCTGGGAGACATTCCAAATATCCAAAATACACAATTCTACTCCCCCTAACTGCTGTTGCTCTTTAAGTATTTTCTTTTTCTCTTAGTTCTGCTACACGAGTGATCCTCACTCACTCAGCTGGTCATTGGTTACATTTCCTAACACAAACAACTTTTGTTTCAAAACGTAAACATTACTATGTTTATCATCATGTACCATCCGTTCCCACCATGTAAGCACATTTGCATGGTTTACCTTTAACCGCTAACTCATATCTCAGGCAATGGACCTTATCTACAGAGAAAGCTCCCTCCAAAGGAAACTGCAAATCCTCATTACCTTTTGTCACTGAATCCCTATGTGCTACGGAATCGATGGCTACATCACCATGCTTCTCATACATACAATAGAAGCATACAATAAGGGCTACCTTTTTTTAAACACTAAAGCCCTAGCTCTGTCATGCCATGCACGCATCTGAGACAGAGCCTGTCTACTTAACAGATTACCCATCACTGGTAATACTCACAAATCTTCTGGCACCTTCTGCCCTTGCCTTGAATGCAGAATTCCGCTATCCGAGTCACGGCACAAACTGAAGAAGTACTCTGCACCTCCCCTCACCTACAACGAGGCAGGGCTCTTGGGTATAACAGAAATCCACACACAAGGCAATGAGAAGGTTAATTGGTAAATCAGTAAATAATACACAACACACTTGTATTATAAAAATGAACCAAAGCTTTGGGAGAGCAAGCTAGGCCTCTGCCTATGTTTACTCTGACATCATAGCTTTCGGCCACTTTATTTATAGGTAAAGATTTGATTATACAGCATAATTCTCACGTTATTGTTCTACGTCAGACATCACGTATCCATGACATACATCTCTATATCTCTGCGTCATAGGCAATCATGAGAAGACATACATATATTCCAAGACATAACTATGTAGGCATTAATTCTAATTAATTCTAATACTGACAGTTTGATATCTCTAACCCGAGACTGGGAGACTGGGAGACAACTTGCCCTTTACTTATCTTCTATAAACATGGACTAGTGTTTGTTATCTGGAACCTTTCACCTAATTATCCTAGCTGAGTCTTACAAGGATGTCACTGAATACAAAGCTCTGAATGGTATTAACTCTTTTTTAGGGCTAGTACATATTGTTGAGTGCCCTGGCAGTATACACAGCCCTGTACAGGCTAGCTTACTTTCAGGCATGTTTGACAAGGGCGAGGTAATCTTGCCTCTTATCATCAGGAAGGAGAGGGCTCATAAGCTCTAAATCTCCTGTGATCTCCTTAAGGAACATTCCCATATATAAGATATAGGAACTGATTCTAGCAGAAAGCATGGAAGCCTGGAAGGTTCGATGTCCAAAGGCGTCAAGAGTCCTACACTCACGTCCTGGAGGATTAGATGCATGCCTTTTTGCACTCTTTATCCTTCTCATAGCTGATTCCACCACCATGGAATGGTGTGGTAATTGAGTCTTCTGAAACCCAGGACAAGGAGGAACTCGATACATGGTGTCATGTCTTTGAGAGTGAGGAGAGGTGGTTAGAGGTGTTTCCCAGATCCTTAACATGAGATCATGCAAGATCTCATGAATAGGTAAGGTAGCTGCCTCCTTTGGAGCTTTAGGGTATTGCAGGATTTCTAATTCCTTTGCCCTAGGCTCTTTTTCAGGAGCCACTGTGATGGAAAGACCTCGGGCTACATCTCGGATAAAATCCTGAAAGGACATATCCTCTGGTGGAGACATCCTACGCTGAGGAGAAGAGGAATCCTCAGGAAGAAGTACTCTGGTATCGGCCGAGCTTTCAGAGTCTTCAGACTCATCCGAGGATTTGAAGTATCTCCGATCCGGGTGATCGTGCAAGGCACGGTACCGGTACCAATCGAAGTCGGCATCGGAGTGGTCCGGTACCAACTTGTCGATGCCGGATAGACGCACATGACTTGGTCCTGATAGAATACCTGCCAATGTCGATGCATTCGGTGCCGGCACCGGAGTCGGTGCCGGTACCGGTTGAATTGTCTGAAGAGGTTTGAGGGGCATCGAGGCTGTGAGAAGAGCCACCAGACTGCATTCAATAGTCTATCAATGCGTGGGTATCGGTACCGGATGAAGCAGCCGGTACCCCAGAGCATGGCATCAATAGTTCTGCCGAGGTTGAGAACATCCTGGAGCCCCATTAGTGCTTTGGAAGCTGAAGCCTCCCGCTGGGGCAATTTTGCTGGTGAAAGTCCCTCAAGGGCAATGCCAGAGGCATCTTGATGTCTAGAAAGAGATCTACCCTTTGAGGACCGGCTAGATTTATGTTTAGTTACCTGTGATCCATGGGAGGAAGGTGAAGCCCTGGAAGATGTCGATGCCACTGAAGGTGCATCGAAGGGAAAAAGGGTGCTAAGTATAGCAGCTCGGTTTTGCCAGCCCCTTTTCGACATCATCCCACAGACAACACACTCAGAAATAGAGTGGTCAGGACCTAAAAATTTGAGGCACCACTCATGGGTGTCGGTGACGGAGATGGTACCGCCACACTTAGAACACTTTTTAAAACCCGAAGCGGGTTTTTCCATTTTGAAGGAAAAAGTTGGGCCTAGTGCCTAAAATGGCGCGTGGCACCTGAGGAGAAAATTACTGGAAAGACTCCAGAAGAAAGTTTTTTGGTTTTTTTTTTTTAATACGAAAGAAGAACTGGCGGTACTAGTGTAGCATCGAGGGAAGGCAGACGCGACCACAAAAAAGAAGAATAGAAGGGATTTTTTTCTGCGGTGACAGGATGTGCGACCTATTGGCTCCATGGAAAATGAAGAACTGGAGAGGGACAGTTGGGAAAGGCAGGAAGGCAGCACGCAGGCGCTGTGGGATGCTCCCAAAAGCTTTCCTATTGGACGCTGGGGAGTGTTCCCATGCAGGCTCCGTCGGTACCGATGATACCCATATGTGAAGACTACATTCCTGCTTGTTCCTGGAGATAACAGTATGACAAGGCAGTGGCAAAAGCCAGGAGGATGCTGGGTTGCATACAGAGAGGAATTAGCAGGAGAACGGAGGAGGTACTAATGCCACTGTACTAGTCGCTGGTGAGGCTTCACTTGGAATATTGCGTTCAGTTTTGGAGAACATATCTCACAAAGGATAAAAAAAGACTGGAAACAGTTCAGAGGAAGGCGACCAAAAATGAAGCCTGCATCAGAAGACGCATGAGAAGAGACTTGAAGACTTAAATATGAATACTCTAGAGGAGAGGAGAGACAGGGGAGATATGATTCAGACCTTTAAATACTTAAAGAGAATTAATGAACAAACCTCTTCCAAAGATGGGGAAGCTGTAAAACTAGAGGGCATAACATGAAGCTGCAAGGGGATAAACTGAAAGGCAACATCAGGAAATACTTTTTCACTGAAAGGGTGGTGGATGCTTGGAATGCCCTCCCGATGGAAGCAGTGGGGGCAAATACAGTGACAGAATGCCCAGTGTGCAGCGGCGGCCAAGAGAGCAAATAGAATGCTAGGTATCATAAGGAAAGGAATGGAAAATAAAACAAGAGATATTATAATGCCTCTGTATCATTCGATGGTGTGACCGCACCTTAAATACTGTGTGCAATTCTAGTCACCGTATCTTAAAAAGGATATAGCATTATTAGAAAAGGTACAGAGAAGAGCCACCAAAATGGTAAAGGGGATGGAAGGATACTCCTATGAAGAGAGGCTAAAAGGTTAGGGCTCTTCATCCTGGAAAAGAGACGGCTGAGGGGAGATATGATAGAGGTCTATAAATTAATGAAGGGAGTGGAACGGGTAAACGTAAATCAATTGTTTACGTCATCAGAATATAGAAAGACTAGGGGACATGCAATGAAGATACAGGGTAACCTATTTAAGACTAATAAGAGAAAATATTTTTTTCACTCATCGTGTAATCAAACCCTGGAATTTGTTACTGGAGAATGTAGTAAAAACTATTAGTGCAGCTGGGTTTAAAAAAGGTTTGGACAAGTTTCTGGAGGAAAGGTCAATAAACCATTATTAAAAGGGACCCAGGATATCACTGCTTGAACCAATACAAGCATTGAGGAACCTGTGTCTTTTGGGGAGACTGCTAGGTACTTATGACCTAGATTGGCCACTGTTGGAAACAGAATACTGGGCTTGATGGACCTTGGTCTGACCCAGTATGGCATCTCTTATGTTCTTAATTCAAAATGGCATGGGACTGACACAGTGGATCCCTTTATAGCAACAGAATAAAATCAAAAGAAGCATAACTTTCTCTTATATCTCAACCAATAGGGGTGACCTACACGGAGCAGTGGTTACACTCCTAAACAAAGGCATGGTGAGGGGGTGACCTGCACTGAGCGGCAGGTGCACCTACTCTTACCACCTTGCAAAGAAGACTAGATGGAATGGTCTTTATCTGCCGTCATATATTATGTTACTATGGTATATGGCATACCATAAGCAATTGGATTGTGTGCTATATAAGAGATGTTGGTTATGGTTTATTTGATTTACATAGTAACATAGTAAATGATGGCAGATAAAGACCAGTATGGTCCATCTAGTCTGCCCAGCTATATGGCAGGAGTAGGTGCACCCCTTCCCATGTCTTTTAGGGAGTAGGTGCACCCCTACCCATTTCTTTGCTTAGTGGTGCACCCACCAGGAGAAGGTGCACCCCTCCCCAAGTCTTCACCATTCCCCATATCTTTGTTTCTTTGTTTGTTTAGGGGTTAACCCACCGCTCCTCCCCCCATCACTCCATGTAGGCCACCGCTATTTGTTGAGAAGTTAGATGGTTCAGTTTATTTTTATTTAATCTTGTTGCTGTAAAATGATCCACTATGTCTGTCCCAGGCCACTTTGAAATCCGTCACCGTGTTTGCCGCCACCACCTCCATCGGGAGGGCATTCCAAGCATCCACCACCCTTTCAGTAAAAAAAGTATTTTCTGACATTGCCTTTCAATTTACCCCCTTGCAGCTTCATGTTATGCCCTCTAGTTTTACAGCTTCCCCATCTCTGGAAGAGGTTTGTTTGTTCATTATTTCTCTTTAAGTATTTAAAGGTCTGAATCATATCTCCCCTGTCCCTCCTCTCCTCCAAAGTGTACATATTTAGGTCTCCATGTCTCTCCTCATAAGGCTTCTGATGCAGGCTCCAAATCATTTTGGTCACCTTCCTCTGAACAACCTCCATTCTTTTTACATCCTTTGCAAGATACAGTCTCCAAAACTGAACACAGTATTCCAAGTGAGGCCTCACCAGAGACTTATACAGTGGCACTAGTACCTCTTCCTTTCTGCTGGTAATTCCTCTTTGTATGCAGCCCAACATCCTCCTGGCTTTTGCCACCGCCTTGTCGCACTATTTTGCCACCTTGAGATCTACAGAAATAATCACACCCAGGTCTTTCTCCTGTTCTGTGCACACCAACCTCTCGCCCCCTATCGCGTACATTTGCCTTGGATTTCTGCTATCCAGGTGCATGACACTGCACTTCCTTGCATTAAATCTTAATTGCCAAGCATCAGACCATTCCTCCAGTTTTTGCAGATCCCTCGTCTGTTAAGCACTCCCTCGGGGGAGTCCACTCTGTTGCAAATTTTTGTGTCATCTGCAAAAAGACAGACTTTTCCATTCAGTCCTTCAGCAATATCACTCACAAATACATTGAACAGTGCCTGGCCTGAGGCACCCCGCTAATCACCTTCCTTTCATCCAAGTGAGCTCCATTTATCATCACCTTCTGTCTTCTGTCAGTCAACCAATTTCTGATCCAGTTTACCACCTTGGGACCCATCCCCAAACTACTGAGTTTATTGATAAGCCTCCTATGAGGGACAGTATCAAAGGCTTTGCACTTCCTTCTCTTTGGATGGCATTGTTTAAAAATATCATCTTGGAAGCTCAGACTAGATGTATTCCATAAGGATATAAGATATGCCATACTGGGTCAGACCAAGAGTCCATCAAGCCCAGTATCCTGTTTTCATGTCACAAGTGTCTGTCACAAGTTCCCAAAAGGTATACAGATTCCATGCTGCTTGTCCCATGGGTAAGCAGTGGATTTTCTCAATCCTCTTTAATGGTTTGTGGACTTTTTCTTCAGGAGTTCATCCAAACGTCTTTTAAATCCAGCTGCATTACCAGAGGATGTAGTAAAAGCTGTTAACGAATTCCAGAGTTTGATTATACGTGGAGTGAAAAACTGTTTTCTCTGATTAGACTTAAATGTGCTACATTGTAACTTCATTGCATGTCCCCTAGTCTTTCTACTTTTTGAAGGAATAAAACGACCAATCTACGTTTACCTGTTCCATTCCATTCATTAATTTATAGACCTCTATCATATCTCCCCTCAGCCGTCTCTTCTCCAAGTTGAAGAGCCCTAACCTTTTGAGCCTCTCCTTTTAGGGATATCCTTCCATCCCCTTTACCATTTTTGTCACTCTTTTCCATAGCTTTCCTGATTCTGAAGACAGGGCAACCAGAATTGCAGACAGTATTCAAGGTGCGGTTGCACCCTGGAACAATACATACAAGGAAGTAGCCTAAAGGTTCGAGCACTGCCTTGGGAACCAAGAGAGCAGGGTTTGGTTACCACTAGCAGTCCTTGTGACTTTGGGCAAGTTGCTTAACCCTCCATTGACTCAGAACAATCCAAGTTATCAATGTCCCTGTTTAATATACATTACCAAGTTTAAGTTACTGCTTTGACTGAAATAAAAAGCTTGTTATATAAAATAACTGCCAGCTTTAGTAAAAGGAGAGGTGAAAGAGGCTATTATAGCCAAGAGAACATCTTTCATAAATTGGAAATCACATCCAAATGAAGACAGTAGGAAAAAGCATAACCATTGGCAAGTTAGATGGAAAGCATTGATCAAGCAGGCAAAAAGAATGTTAAAAAGACGCTTGCCATAGGAACTAGCACAGTGTAGCTATAATGTGTGTGTTTCTTCCCTCTGTGCATCACTTTGCACTTGCCCACATTAACAGGCCGATTTTATAAGGGGCACATGGAACCATATGCATTACCTATGGATGCAAGTCTCCATTTTAAAGGCAAAAATTCATAATGATAAAGCATAGTTACTCACCTGTAACAGGTGATCTCCAGGAACAGCAGGAATCAGTCTTCACATACAGGTGATGTCAGCATTGATGGAGCTCGGCATGGGAACACTCCCTAGCATCCAATAGGAATGCTTTTGGGAGTATCTCTCCATGCATGCGTGTGCCTTCCTGTCTTCCTAGCAATTCTCCTCAGTCAGGTATAAAGTGGAGAAAAAAAACCCATGAGAAAAAGATAAATAGAAAATGGAATGACGGCAACTCAGAGGGAAGGTGAGCTGGTTGTGAAGACGGATTCCTGCTGTTTCTGGAGATCACCTGTTACAAGTGAGAAACAGCATAGTTAGTTACTCACCTGTGACAGGTGATCTCTGGGAACAGCAGGAATGCACATATGGGATTCCCTAGCCCATGACTACCCAGCAGGAGAGAGGAAACCAGAACCACACAGGGTAAAGCAGGGATCCGTCAGACTCAGCACCTTGGACACATTTTCTGTGGATAGTTGAAGATGGATGGTGGGCAGAGTTGCCCTAAATCTGAAAAGGTTAAGACGGCTTGTCCAAATTGAGCATCTCGACTGGAGACCTTGTCAAAGCAATAGTGGGCAGTGAAGGTATGTAGTGAAGACCCCATGGCTGCTTGGCCAATCTTGGAAAGCAAGATAGAGCGAAGGTTGGTGACCATAGCAGCCATGGCTCGGACATTGTGTGCCATGACATATCCCTAAAGGGATAGACCAGCTTGAGTATATGCAAAAGATATGCAGTCAGCAATCCAGTTGGAAATGGCCCTTTTGGAAACAGAGAAACCCAGGTGACTAGGGTCAAAAGACAGACATGAACAGTTGGGAGGATTAGCGATGACTCTTAGTTTGGTCACAATAGAATGCAAGTGCTCTTTTGAAGTCCAAAGTGCCTTAGAAGTGTGTTGCCTAGGAAAAAAGGTCAGAAGAGAGACGGTTTGGTTCAGATGGAAAGGTGTAACCATCTTTGGAAGAAACTTAGGGTGCGTCCTAAGGACCACCTTATCATGATGGAAATGAGTGTAAGTAGTGTAGTCCACCAGAGCCTGTAACTCACTGACTCTATATGCTGCAGTCAGAACAATGAGAAAAGCAACTTTCCAAGTGAGAAACTTGAAAGGAGCCATAGTCAAGGGCTCAAAGGGGGTTTTTAGAAGTTGCATGAGATCAACATTAAAGGTCTCATGCCACCACGGAAGGGGGCGGGGGGAGTATTGGTGGCTTTGAATCTCCCCACCAGCAGATGAGAAGAAATTAGATGATCCCCAAATGGGCGGTGAGAGGTTGCAATTGCACTCAAGTGTTCTCAGACAGAATTAATTTTCAGACCAGATGCAGAAGGTACTGCAGCAGATGTTCTGTACAAGTGAAAGGATTAAGAGCTCTCTGGAAGCACTAGAGGGAAAATCTGCACCACTTAAAGGCAAAGGTATGTCTCATATAATCCTTCCTAGAAGCAAATAAGACTTGAGTTACTTCCTCTGGGAATCCAAGGTCTCAGCCACCATGCTGTCAAGCATAGTGTCTTGAGGCTGATATGAAGTAGTGTCCCCTGGTCCTGCAAGAGCAGGTCGGGTGCACAGCCTAATCAGAGAGGCTGACTAAGTCAGACAAAGTAGTAGAGGAAACCATGGTCGATGGCCAGAATGGGGCAATTAGAATCATATTGCCCCTGTCCTTGAAAAGTGTCTTCGGAATGAGAGAGGAGAGGAATTGGCAAGAATGCATAAAGCAGACCCTGCCCCCAACGAAGGAGGAAAGCATCCAGCTTTTGCCGTGTGGAGAAGGTAGCTGAGCATTCACCAGAGAAGCAAAGAGGTCCACTGTGGGCATCCCCCATAAGTGGAATAAGTGCTGTGCTGTCCGGTGATGGAGCATCCACTCGTGTGGATGAAGGACGCAGCTGAGCCTGTCGTCTAACAGATTCTGCTCCCCGTGGAGATAAATGGCTTGGAGATGAATGTGATGGGATATCGCAAAATCCCAAAGATGGGTTGCCTCGTTGCATAGGAGGCAAGAACTTGTACCACCCTGCTTGTTGACATAGAACATGGTAACTTGATTGTTGGTCTGAACAAGTACCCTTTATCCCGTTAGACAAGGACAACCCCTCCCCCCCCCGAGCTCCAAAAGATTTATGTATTGAGGGGCCTCCCAAGGGGTCCATTGGCCCTGTGTGGTGAGGTCTTGGAGTTGTGTTCCCGAGCCATGCTTAGAAGCATTGGTGGTCAGGGTACATCGCGGTATAGACTTTGAAAAGATAACCCTATGAGAAGGTTTTGGGGTCCTCACCACCAATGAAGGGAGTTCACCAGGTGATATGAAATGGTGATCCTGTCTGAGAGGTGACTGTCGACTGTGTCCACTGTTTTGAGAGAGTCCACTGCGCTGTGTGCATGTGTAAATAGGCATATGGAACAACATTTATTATTTATTTATTATTTATTTTTTTATTTATTGCTTTTATATACCGGGCTCTTTAAAATCAGTGTGGTTTACATATAACATTTTGTACAAAAACAGGGGCCTGTTATGTACTTACATTGAACGGGTAATTCAACTTGGATATCATCTGGGGGGATCTATCTACTGCTATCTACAACTATCTACAGCTATCTACAACTATCTACAATATGCACATAGGTTTTCTGTTCTTTACAATTGGCTAGATGGGTGTAAGGTGGGGTGTGGTTGAAATACTGGGCTGCGAATAGTGTAGGAGAAACAGGTGGTGTTTCAGAGCTTTTCTGAATTGCGTAAGGTCAGTGACTTGGACTTTGGAGGCCATGTGACCGAGGAGATATAGTATGGCTCAAGCCATGAGGGTCAACTGTGGTTGGCAGTCACTAGGGTGATTAGACAATAGAGGTAGTCTTCTGGCAAGTAGACCCGAGCTCTTGTATCAAGATGAACTCCTATGAATTCCAGAGTTTGTGTTGGAGCCAGGTGAGATTTTGGATAATTTACCACAAATCCTAAATGTTGTAGAACAAAAATGGTCTGTTGAAGTGATGTGGTGATCATTTGAGGAGTATCTCCCTTGATGAACCAGTTGTCTAAGTAAGGGTAGACGAAGATTCCCAAGATACACAGGTAGGCTGCTACAACTGCATGGTACTTTGTAAAGACTCTTGGTGCTGAAGCCAGCCCGAAGGGAAGAACCCAATATTAACAGTGGTGCCCTTGGAAGACAAATCTGAGATACTGTCTGTACAGTGGGTAGATCAAGATGTGTACATAAGCATCCTTTATATCCAGAGAGCAAAGCCAGTTGTCTTGCTGGATAGGAGAGAAGCATCCTTAGTGAGATCATCTTGAACTTTTCCCTCACTAGGAATTTGTTGAGATTTCTCAGGTCGAGGATAGGCCTGAAGCTACTTGTCTTTTTTGGGAAGTATCGAGAATAGAACCCCAGACCTTGCTGTGATGGAGAGACGGTTTTGACAGCTCCCTGAGATGTTAGAGACCTGATCTCCTGCAGTAGCAGAATGTCGTGGTAAAGATCCATATTGGCTTCGCCCACAAAGAAATTGGGGGGGGGGGGGGGAGTAGAGCCTTGAATTTGAGCTGATAGCCCACACTAACGAGCTGTAAAGTCCAGGGTTCTAGGGTGATGAGGGGCCATCTGTGGGAACAATTTGTCAGTCTCCCTGGAATGTGAGGGGGGGGGGGAAGGGAGGCTGGAGAGTTGACTGGCTATGCCCTCTAGAAAGGAATCAAAAGCTCGCCGGAGGCTGAGGTTGTGGAGTGGGCTGAGCCTTAGATGTTTTAGGTTTTCTGGGTTGATGAGGACCCCGTTGTTTCTGTTGGAATTGTTGAGGCTGATATAGGCAGAATATGAGGGGTAGGATGGATAATACCTCCGCTTTTTTAGGTAGAAGGTCTTCTTTGCAGAAGTCATTTTCCAGATCTGATCAGCTGTCTTTCTGACAGATGTTTCATGGCGAGATCGTCTGTTTCGATCTCCCCTGCTTTTTCACAAAAGCCCTTCCCAAACAGATTTTCTCCAATGCAAGGGATGTTAATGAGTCTATCTTGTACTCACTGCTCTGGATCTGAGGCCTGCAGCCATGCAGTCCTCTTTGCCCCAATACAGGCTGCTGCTGCCCTTCTAGTAGCCTCAAAAGCATCAAAAGCTGTTCTAGTTAGGAACTTGGAAGTGTTCTGGGCATGAACAACTAGGGCCTTATGAGGAGCATGTTTTTCCTCTGGGAGAAGGGAGCTAAACTCAGATTCTATTCATTTATTATATTTGGTTACATTTTTATACCGCTCCTTCCAGTGATCAGTAGCGGTTTACATTAAACATTTAACTCAACCATAACAGTTGCATATAACAGGTTTATAACTATATACATTGTTTATTGTTTAAAAACACCTGATATACCGCCCCCCCCCATTACATCGGGGCGGTTTACAATAAAAAAAAAGTTAAAATAAATATATAAAATATATAAATTAAGAAAGGAAAAAGAAAGTGACAATAATTTAAAAAAAAAAGGAGAAGGAAAAGGACAGGGAGAAAAGGACAGACTATAAGCAGTAAAATAATAGAACAGGGGTCATGAGGGGAGGTTAAAGGCAAAGGACAGACTATAAGCAGTAAAATAATAGAACAGGGGTCACGAGGGGAGGTTAAAGGCAAAAGGACAGACTATAAGCAATAAAATAATAGAACAGGGATCACGAGGGAAGGTTAAAGGCAGAGGAAAAGAGATGCGTCTTGAGAAGAGAACAGAACTTGGAGGGGGACTGTTCTAGTCAGAGGTCAGTGGGAAGGGAGTTCCAGAGGGCCGGACCAAGGTAAAAGAATGTGATCGTCGAGTTGAGTGAAGATGAGCCTGGGAGGGGGAGGGAAGGTGTAAGCGATTGATATGAACTGATCGTAAGCTGCGAGTGGGAGTGTGAAAAGTTAGCAAATCAGATAGGTACTGAGGAGTATGAAGATAGACAGCCCGATGTACGAGAGTAAGAATTTTGAATTGAAACCTAAAATTTACTGGTAGCCAATGGAGGAGCTGAAGGAGAGGAGTAATATGATCACGAGGGGAGGCATGCAGGATCCGGGCTGCGGTGTTCTGTAAAAGATGTAACCGCTGATGTTGAGATTGGGGAATGCCAGCATAAATCAAGTTACAGAAATCCAACCGTGTGATAACTAAAGAAAGAAGAAGAGTGGAGAGAGCCTGAGGAGAGAGAAATGGTCTAATGGCACGAATCTGTCTAAGGCAATAGAAGGAACGCCGAGAGACTTGAGAAATGTGGTCACGAAAGGAAAGGTTGCTATCGAGAAAGACACCCAGATAACGAAGCTTAGAGACTAAAGAAATTGGGGTGCCTGAGAAAGAGGGGATGAGTGATGGAATGGTGGAACTGTGAGGAAACCAAATAGATGCGGTTTTAGAAATATTCAGAACAAGACAGTTCGTAGAAAGCCAAGAAGAAACCAGAGATAAGCAATTATTGAGAGGAGTGATATCAGGGTGGGAAGAGGATGTATGGTACAAAAGGAAGATGTCGTCTGCGTAATAATAGCCTGAAACACCTGATTGCTGAATTAGTAAAGCTAAAGGGGTCAGAAATAAAATTGAACCCTGGGGGACACCACAGGTAAGGGGGAAACTATCAGTAGTAGCAGAAGCAGAAGTGACTGTGAATGACCTGGAGTGCAGAAAAGAATGGAACCAGTGATAAACAGTCCCTCGAAGACCCGCATCCCGTAATCTAGAAAGAAGAAGAGAGTGATCTACTAAGTCGAAGGCAGCTGAAAGATCTAAAGAAACTGCTACCGTGATGTCACCACGATCATGGGAAGAGTGGATTTCATTCATAACAGCTGTGATAATGGTTTCGATGCTATGGCCGGGCCGAAAACCAGCTTGCCGAGGATGCAAGAATTGTGTGGTGTCCAAGTGATGTGAGAGCTGGGCAAAACCTTTTTTTCCAAAAGCTTAGAAGCGTAGGAGAGGTTGGAAACGGGACGGTAGTTTGCTAGCACTGATGGATCCAAGGAAGAGTTTTTAAGCAAAGGACGAACCACAGCATGTTTCCATGAATGAGGAAATGAACCTGAGGAAAGACTGGAATTAATGATGGTGAGAAGCGGGTGAAGTAGCTCGGGAGAGGGGTTTGAAAACCAATTGGATGGGATAGGATCTAATGGGCTGGTAGTTTTATGAGAGGTAGACAGAAGTTTGATAAGTTCTGAAGAGGTAATGGTATGGAAGCTAGACCAGATATTTGAAAGCGAAGGGGAGGAGGGGGGTAAAATAGGAGGGGGTGAAGATAAAGCCCGGGGATAGGAGGGAAGCGACAGGCGTAGATCTTGGACTTTGGAGGAGAAAAAAACAGCCAATTTAGTGGGGGAGTTGATGTGGAGAGGGATGAATTACAGGTGGAACGTGACTGTATACAAGAGAGTGTATTAAGGGTAGTAAAAAGATGGTGGGATCTATTTGGGGCCGAAACAGTAGAAGGACTGTTTAGCCATATGAATGTTAGCATGGTATTGTGCATGACAGGACTTGAATTTCTGATAGGTGGTGGAAGAGGGGGATTTCCTCCAAAGATGTTCAGATCTGCGCAATTGGGACCATTGCAGGCGAAGTCCTGCGTGAAACCACGGATGATGATTAACAGTCCTGGGATAACAGGTGCGCCAAGGAGCAACCTGATCTAATGCAAGGGACAATTCTGTATTCCAGAACGTAGCCTGGGAGGAGGGTGAAAGGGACAGGAAATCAGAAGAAGGAGGATGATAGACTGCAAGAAACTTCTGAAAGGTTGCAGAATTGATATGATGAGATGAGCAAACGGAGAGTGAGGAAGAGACTAAAGGGGGAGATATGGAACAGAGGGTGAAAATAAGATAGGAGTGATCCAACCAGGGAACAAACGTAGGAATGGGTGAGGAGATCTGATTAGAGAAATTTGGCGGGGAGATAATCAGATCTAAGATGTGACCCGTAATGTGGGTGGGGAGATTCACATGCTGAAACAAGGAAAGATCTTGAAGAAGTGTGGCAAATGCTGTATCCTTAGCTGAAACAGGAAGATCAAAATGTACATTAAAATCACCAAGTACGAGTAGCTGCGGGAATTGAAGAATTAAATCTGAAACAGAAGCCAGGAGAGTATCCCAAAGAGAGGGAGAGACTGATGGTGGGGAATAGACCAACAGGAATTGAAGAGCCGGTTGGAAAGAAAGCTGAAGGAGGAGGGCTTCCGGATAGCATAAGGAAGGAGAGGAGATTTGAGAGAAAGGAACTGTGGAGCGATATATAATTGCAACTCCACCACCGGTTCGTGCAACGCGCGGGACTGAAATGGCTTCATAGTTCGGTGGGAGACAGCGTGCTAGAAGGGGATCCTCTCCATCTTTGAGCCATGTCTCTACCAGGAACAAGGCATCAAGGGATTCTCGTTCAATTAATTCGTGAATTAACGTAGTCTTGGTCCGAAGAGACCGGCAGTTAAGCAGGCCTAATCGCAGAGATGTAGATGGATTTGGAGGTAATTCAGAGAGAGGAAGGTGGCGACCAACCAGAGAGAGCACAGAATGCTGGTAAGAGCTAGAGAAGGGCTTAAGGGGCCGGTGGCCCCAGACCACCGGAATGGCGGCCATGAGGAACAACCAAAGAATAACAAAGAAAAGCAAATGCCTAAGAAAGAGGAAGGAGGGTTTCCTACGTCCCGAGAATATTGTAGTTCGAGCAGAGTCCTGGTATCCTGTCTTCTGAAGAAGGTATAAATATAAAGTCAGAATGTGGAAAAGGCTGCCCTCGTCGGCGCCCCAAGGAGTGCGCACATATAATAGGTTTATAACTATATACAAAGCATGAAGTGGTAGAAGGAAAACCTTCCAACTATTTACAATGCGATACGGATCATATTCATTTCGCTATAATGCAGAGTATTTCCATTGAGGTTCATGGTGTATAGAACTTATCTATTTGATTAGTAATGCGGTATTGGACTAAGGTGTGTGTGGGAATGTGAGGAGGGTGACATTGGGCTAGGTCGTATTGTAGCATTCTTGGAATAAGTATGTTTTTAGGTTTTTTTCGGAAGGATTGGAGGTCCTTGTTAGCCCTTAGTATGTCTGGAAGTTTATTCCATTATATGGGGGCTATATATGTGAATGTTCTGTTCCTCATGGTTGTTTTGACATTGCGTATGGTGTGTGGAACGTGTAGCGTATTTAGGTTGGGCGTTCTTCTGTTCCTGTTAGGGGGTTGTATTTTAATGAGTTTGGAGAGGTATGATGGGGCTATGTTGTGGATTAATTTGAATGTTGTCATTATTATTTTATATCTTATGTGAGCTTGAATGGGAAACCAGTGAAGTTCCATTAGAATAGGTGTGATGTGATCTGTGATCCGCACTTTCATTAATATTCGTGCAGATGTCCCTGGAGACATCCCTTAAGAACATGCCCATATACAGCATGTAGGAATTGTTCCTTGACCCCAACATGACAGTTTGGAATGCTTTCCTGCCAAAAGCATTGAGGGTACTAGCATCCTTGCCTGGAGGAACCGAGGAATGGTTCTTGGAACTTTTGATCCTCCTCATGGCATACTCCCCCACCATACAGTGGTGGGGTAGCTGTGGCTTCTGGAAGCCTGGGCAAGGAGGACTCTATACAGTGTATCCAATTTCCAGCTAATAACAGGAGTGGACAGTAGTGCTTCCCATATTCGAACCATCAAGTTCTTCAAGATGTTATGAATAAGAAGAGTAGTTGCTTCCTTCGGTGCTGAGGGATACTGGAGGATATCTAACTCCTCCACTCAGTTCAGGTTCTGTTGTCACTGAGACTGAAAGGGCCACCACTATGTCCTTTATGAAGTCCTGAAAGGACATGTCCTCCGATGGGGACCGACGCCTCATGTGGTGGAGAAGGATCCAATGGAATGTCCCGGAGTGAGTCAGAAATCAGTATTCAGGATCTAAATCAGATGACATCAAATCAGTGTCCGATAGGAAATCAAAATAATGTTTGTCAGTGCCTAGGTACCAATGATGCTCGGTTCCTGATTTTGAAGGTCGATGACCATGAACAGCTGTCTCTGAGCTGGAATGTGCCACATGCAAAGCCCCATAATAGAGTTGGTGAAGGCTCCGAGCATGAAGGGACCGATACCTCAGTGAGGGCTCCAGAAGTATCGGGAGCACTGGCCTCGAGCGACTGCATCAGAGCAGTGTGCTCTGAGGTAGAACCTGAGGGCCTCGAGGGCACTGGCACAACAGCCATCAGGATCATAGCCAGATTCTGCTTGATGGCCTGGACCTGCTCATCAAGAGAGACTGAAGAGGACTGTGTGACCTCTGGCCTGGAAGCCTAAGCCACAATCCCCGAGCAAGGTATCAGAGGCTCCACAGAGCATATGGTCCCAGAAGCATCCCCGAGCCCCTCTGTGGATTTGGAGGGGGTTACCCTCCCACTGGGGCTGCTTGGCTGGATGGCCTAAGTCTGGATCCGCCGATGAAAGATGACACCAATGATGAGCATTGGAGTCTGATGTTGACGCAGAGGAATGGGAACCTTTTGATGCCGACGCCAAGAACTTTGATACCTTGTTTGATGGAGACCCTGTTCGATATTTCTTGCTATGCTTTGAGGCTGATGATGAATGGGAAACATACCACAACTTTGATGGCATGGAGGCCTCCGAGGAGTGTGCTGAAGTGTCTGAGTCTGACCAAAACAGCTTAACTCTCTGCTGCTCTCAGTTCTTGAGTCCTCTTGCCATCATGTGCTTGCAGAATGCACAGGAGGAAATATCATGGTCAGGGCCTAGACATTTTCAACACTACGGCACTTAGAACATTTTTTGAACCCACTGTGGAGTTTCTCCATTTTGGAAAAAAGAAAGGAGGTCAAATCAAAGTGGGCAATGGTGCCCATTGTGAAATAACTTGACAAAAAAATGAAGAAAATATTTGAAAAGAAAAAAAAACCTGGCACCATAATGATGCAGAACCACTCCAGATGACGGGAAGGCAAAGTAGAAGTACTGGGGAGGTACCAAAAAACCTTTAAAGAAGTCTCTTTGCAACAAAACTAGGACAAGGTTCTGATGGCTCCCTGGAAAAAAGATGACTGAGGAGAATTGCTAGCAAGGCGGGAAGGCAGACACATATGCGTGGAGTGATGCTCCCAAAAGCATTCCTATCGGATGCTGGGGAGTGTATGTGCGCCGGGCTCCGTTGATGCCGACATCACCCATATGTAAAGACTATCTCCAGAGGCAAGCAGGAATTCAATCAATCAATCAGTTAGTGTAGCTGGGTTTAGGAAATGTTTGGAGGTAACAGGATAAAAGGCTTGATGGACCTTTGGCCTAACCAAGTAGAACATTAAAAAATGTCAAACACCTTAAGAAACTAACAAATTAGGAAATAAATGTTATCTCTACCCCAGTAAGTCATGTCTGAAAAATGGAGGGTGGCTCACTTAAGGCTAAGTTTAAAAAAATGTTACAGGGTAATCCAGGAAACTATAGATTAGTGAGCCCGACATTAGTCCTGGGCAAATGGTAGAAACTATTATAAAGAACAAAATTACTGAACACACAGATAGTCATGGTTTAATGGGAAAAAAATCAACATGGATTTAGCCAAGGGAAGTTGTGCCTAGCAATCTGCTAAGCTTTTTGGAAGGCATACATAAACATGTGGATAAAGGTGAGACAGTTGATGTAGTGTATCTGGTTCATCAGAAAGCCTTTGGCAAAGACCCTCATGAAAGGCTCCTGAGGAAATTAAAAAGCCAGGGGATAAGAGGCAGTGAATTGGGAGAACAGGGTTAAATGACCAGTGAATAGTGGCGTACCATAGGCATTTCTACTGGGATCGGTGCTTTTTAATATATTTATAAACAATCTGGAAATAGGAACAGTGAACAAAGTCATTAAATTTGCAGCTGACATCAGATTGTTAAACTTTGTAAATCGTGTGCAGATTGTGATAAACTTCAGGAGGACCTTGTGAGACAGAGATTGGGTATGCAGAGGGCAGAAGAAATTTAGGGGGAAATTTTATAAATGTCCGTGTCATTGATGCATACTGATGTGCCTTAATCTAGTCATGGCAGTTACATCTGCCCTAGAGCTGGCATAGATGGCTGCAGATGGATTTGCAGAATGCGTTCAGAAGTTCTAGTATTCTGTAACTTATGCATGTAAACTGAGGCTCCGCCCCTGTGCACATCCCAATGGAAAGCACATGCGATAGGCCTTATGCACACCCTTACAGAATAGCAACCGCAGAAAGTGCTTGCGTAAGGGCCATTCACTTGTGATGGCTGGCATGACTCTTCTGTGACAGTGGCAGCACATATATTAGCTGCCGAAGTCAGAAAGATCTGCCATCCCCACTGCCACCACGCTGCCATGTCAGCATTGTGCGAGGGTGGGGGTGCCAGTGCAGCTGGAGAGATCTGTGTTCCGGTGCTGTGTGACAGGCGCATCGCAACAGTTGCCACTGTCAGTGGGATGCCAAGCATGTCAGCAGCGGGCACAGTGGAACACATCCTGCTCCCTCCCCTCTGAGGTCTACAGCAGCGGCACCTGTGCCTACAGACCCCAGTGGAGGAGGATAGGAGCATCATAGAAACATGACGACAGAGAAAGACCACATGGCCCATCTAGTCTGTCCTTCCATATCAACCACTACAACAGTCTCCTTTTTACCTTTTGAGATCCTCTGTGTTGGTCCCATGCTTCTTTGAATTCAGTTACTGTCCTCATCTCTACCACCTCCACTGGGAAACTATTCCACGGATCCACTACTCTTTCCGTAAAGAAATATTTCTGCATATCACTCATGAATCTATCTCGATTCACCCTCATCCCATGTCCCCTCGTAGCAGAACTTGCTTTCAATTGAAAGAGGCTCTCTCCCTGAACATTTATGCCACGGAGGTATTTAAACATCTCAATCATATCACCTCTATCCCGCTTTTCCTCTAAGGTGTACATATTAAGATCCTTAAGTCTGTGCTCATATGCTTTATAATGAAGACCACTAATCATTTTAGTAGCCACCCTCTGCACCGACTCCAGCCTGTTCACATCCTTTTGAAGGTGTGGTCTCCAGAATTGCACACTATACTCCAAATGAGGTTGCACCAAAGACTTATACAGAGGCATTATCACCTCCATTTTTCTGCTAGCCATTCCTCTCCGTATGCACCCAAGCATCCTTCTAGCTTTTGCTGTTGCCTTTTCTACCTGTTTAGCTACGTTAAGATCAGACACAACCATGCCTAGGTCCCGCTCTTCTTTAGTGGACAAAAAGTACTTCACCCCCTATACTACACTGCTCCCTTGGATTGCTGCTGCCCAAATGCATGACCTTACATTTTTTAACATTAAATCCCAGCTGCCAAATTCTAGACCATTCTTCAAGCTTAGCTAGATCCCTCCTCATGTCATCATGGTGTGATGAGCTGCATGTGTACTACCAAACTAAGATCACTGGCAGCACTATGGCGGCGGCTGGGGAATGCTTGCAGGGAGGGAGAGAGGGATTGGCTGGCATGCTGCCTACCACCAGCTATGGACCCTGGGACATGGCTAGTGTGACTACTGGATGGGCTGGACCTTGGATCAGGATGCCCACAACTGCGCAGTTTGAATGGAAATGTGCCTGTGGTCATAAAGAGTTCACTGAGTCAGGAATACCATGCAATATGAGAGCAGCCAAGATTGGAGGAAAACATGAGCACCCTTTTCTCTCACCTGCCAAAGGATGACCAGAATCTGTAAGTGCTCTGGTGACCCCTCCAGAACTCAGTAAGCAGGCAGACAGAACCATCTGAGCCACATGTGAATCCACAGTAGCCATAGTGGTCTGCCACTTGTGAGAGTAGCACAGGAATTGCACACAAGCACACACCATGCAATTGGCACGTTGGACATTCTGCTAGGACGCCCATGGCCTGGAATGTATGCATTCAGATAGCATCGCCATCCCCTTACACAGCACATATCACAAAACTACAACATGCATGTCAGTTGCACCAGCAGCATAGCAGAGCTGTGCAACATACAGAATTTAAAAGATATCCCTCTCAGACGCCTGCTGAACAGATCTCATCAGACAAGTATGGCACAGAGCCCACAGCTAAGCAGACATAGGCAAACCCCAAGTCATGCCCTCATGCACCCCAACAATGACCACCTAAAACCCCATGGGCTGATGAGCCCACACAGCTGTTCTGTGGCTTCCAACAAAATGCCAGTGTATGTATGAGCAAGCGGTAATGGGTTCAAGGTCAGCCTGAAGATCAGAAATGTCATGTCCTGGTGTGTGAACGTTATCATATCTTTTTGGAACAGAAGCATCAGGTGCAACCCCCCCTACTTTGCCCAGCATGGGCCCTCACACTCTTCTGTCAAACTGAGCAACTACACAATATAATGGCAAAGCATGCTAACAGCATCAGCACACTGAGTAGGTGTTGATAGCACCCATACCGTGCAGAGCGCGCGCTAAGAACACCTGCACACTGAGCAAGCATTGACAATGGAAGAGCATTACAGGAGGCCTAAGGGGCAGGTAACAATGACAACATGCACCACTTTTGGACAGCATGGTCATGCATATGTGTGTGTGTGTGTGTGTGTGTGTGTGTGTGTGTGTGTGTGTGTGCGCATGTGTGTGTGTGTACTCAGAGGACTGTGAGCTGCAACAATGCAGTGATTGCCCAGGCTGTATGTCTGTTGCACAACATGCAGCCAGTCAGCCCTTCAGCAACTCTGTATACAGTTTGAGACCACATGTACAAGCTGCCTAGTTCTGATGTACTTTTGGTGGGTGGGGGAGTCTACTGCATCTGCTGTGTGGGCAAGTGCCTGTGATGCACTGGCCAGTTCAGCATGGTCATTGTTGGGGTGCACAGCTCCCGCTCCCATTGTTGGGGTGCACAGTCCCCCCACCCACCAAAAGTACAGCAGTTCAGAATGTGCAGTGCATCATGGTTAATGGAGGAGATACTGGCACACAGGGCAGCAATTGCAGCCATACTGCTGACTGTGATCACTGGGGCATTGCCCTACACCTGCTTGCCATCTGTGATGGTGGGAGACATGTGCATGGCCCCACGGGAGTTCAGGATGGTCTGCAATGGGCCACATGGGTCAGTAATGTGGTTTGCACTCTGTGTGTGTGTAGGTGTAGCAGGTCACAAGGGATCGCTTTCTCTGTACATGTGCTGCCTCTGGCACTGGTGCACAGCAGACACATGCATGTGAGTGTTGTTTCCCACTGGGGGAACAGTGGAGGGATGGGCATCCTGCATGCACATGGGCCTTGTCCTTTGGACAACAGCTGTATCCAGCAGCATTATATCTGTTGGGCAGCTACAGTACTGTGTTTCATGTGCATTATGTACTGCATGTGCGTCCCTGTAGGCAGGTTCTAGGTGTGTTGTACATAGGTTCATTATGTGCCATGCATGTTGTTTCATGTGCTTGATTTCTCCCATTGCAGGCAGGGAACTGCAGCCTCTTTGATTCATGGCTTTGCTGTGCAGTATGGTGTGGAGGTGTAGCCTAATGGCTAGCATACTGGCGCTGTCAATGATGGACAAGGGTTCAATTTCCCCCTTGTTCTCTGTGGCTGTGGAATATTCAGTTCATTTTGATACCAGACACAGTCCAGAGTCTGCTTTGACTGGTGGACATGCAGTTGTATGCATTTTTGTGTGTTCTAATAGCACATTTGGGTATGTGCACATGCTATTTACATTATGCCCTTCTGAAAGCATGCCTTTATTAATTCTGCTTCTGGCCATTGCAGAGAGTCAGACATGTTCACCCTGCAGACATATGGCCCCTGAGTGGAGAAGTAGCCTAATTGTTCAAGCACTGGCTTGGGCACCAAGTGACCAGGGTTTGATTCCCACTAGCCCTCCTGGTGGGAGCATTTTTATGTATGTAGAATCCTTCAAAGCATAACCTCTACTCCTTGTGGCCTTGGGCAGGTCACTTAACCTTCCATTGCCTCAGAATAATTCAAGTTATCAACATCCCTGTTTTAATGCTATAATGTGAACCGCTTTGACTGGAACGATAATGAGGTCTACACAAAACCATTTATGTAAATACATGTATAATATACATAGCAAACATGAGTCGACCACTTTATTTATTTATTTATTTAGAGTACATTTGTATACCGCTACTTCCAGCGATCAGCAGCGGTTTACTATACATACAAGGTTCAATACAGTATGATATACATTTCGATTAAGTGGATACACACACATCACAGCAGCTGGGTTACTAAATGTACACTTGATTGAAAAGGGGTGTCTTTACATATATACATATTTACAGGTCAGCGGTTGTAAATTCTCTTGTGAAGTGACTATGGTAGGTTGTAATGGGTCCAGAAAAGGTGAGTCTTGAGCTCTTTTCTGAAGTCTTTCAAGTCGCTATTTAAGCGTAATTTGACAGGGAGCTGGTTCCAGAGAAGCGGAGCTGCGTATGAAAATGCTCTGCTGCTCGTAAAAGCTTTGACAGTTCTAAAGCTATTCGGGACACAGAGGGTATTGAGATTTGCAGTTCTTCTGTTTCTGTTTAGAGGTTGCGTGGTGATTAAGTTGGTAAGGTATGAAGGTGCTATATTGTGAATGAGCTTGAAAGTGGTTATTATTGTCTTGAATTTGATGCGGGCGGTAATGGGGAGCCAATGTAGCTCAATTAGTGTTGGTGTGATGTGTTCTGCGAAGCTTTTTCTCATGATGATTCTGGCAGTAACGTTTTGTGCCATTTGAAGTATGTTTATGGTTTTCTTAGGTAATCCTTGCAGTATGGCGTTGCAGTAGTCCAGGTGTGGGGTGATGAGAGCTTGAGCCACTGTTCTGAAATCAGAGTGTTCAATGATGTTACGTAGTGGTTGCAGAACTTTTAGTTTATGGAATATGGCCCGGTTAGTTAACCGGAGGTGTTTGTCCAACTTTAGGTTGCTATCAAGCATTACCCCTAGGTATTTTATTTCGGTCTTAGTGTGATAGAGGTGGTTGTTAAGAGTGATTGTTGAGGGAGGGTTGAAATCCGGTTTTCTAGAGATATACATCACCTCTGTTTTTTTGTGGTTTATAGACATGTTGTTTTGACGCAACCATGTTTGCAGGTTGCCTAGGCATTCTTCTATTTGGTTGTAATTTGGTTGAATTACGTCGAGTGGGGCATAAAGCATTAGGTCATCTGCATAAATATGGTAACTGATCTTGTGAGTCCGGAAGATTTCGCAGACTGGTTGAATGTATAAGTTGAAGAGGAGGGAGGAGAGAGCAGAGCCCTGAGGAATGCCCTGGGTTTGCGGGAAAGGGTTTGCCTTTTCATCGTTGAAGTAGACCTGCTGCATTCTGCTGCATTCATCATCACTGTGACTGTACAGCCTTGGCTCCATCACATCTATGCATTACATGCTGCCACTTCCTACCCCTGGGATGCCTGCCTGCAGGGATCATCACTTGCTCCATATGGCCAGTATGAGACTCTTTTCCAGTTGTTGTTTATACATTTGTCTGGAGAGTTGTTTGTTGTTTGGGAGGCTGTGCCAGCTATGAGACTAACATAACTGGTATTGGGGTTTCCCTATGGCAGAGGCACACTTTCTTCAGAAACACTATAACTGCATTGGTGATGTCACATCAGGTACATCGGTGCTGTAAGACCATGCCACTCATCTACCACCTTTGTTCCTTCAGCACATCCATCTGCCTCTGCCAGCTATGTGCAGTCATGTATTCTCCTGCCAGCTGCTGCACCATGACCACACAAAGACTTATTCTCATGTCGATGTACCACTCACACCTCTCCTGTGATTGATCTGCACGCCACCACTCCTAATCAGTCATCCTTTTGAAGCACACATCATGGCAATTGTGGCACCACAGGGGGACACGTCTTCCTATGCCAGACACTGACATTGCAGCATTTTACACGGGCACCCCTCAATGACTGAGTACAGCTGCCTCCTACGTGCTCATCCCACTTACTGACTGCCACGTAGGATGTCCAAGAATCTGTCAGGTCCATCTATCACCTTTACATTGACTTTCCCTGGGACTCCCTTATCCAGCATTAAGCTGACATGCTTGGCACCTTAATGCCTGATGTCCTGTTAGTGCACACTAAACGGGCCCTTGCACCAGAAACGCCGGAACGCCTACTGCCTGCCCCAAGTCTTTATCACACTCAGACACGCTTAACGCATCGTTCTTACTTGATATTACTGCTGCCTTAATGCTCTTTAGTAAACATACCCCTATGTCTTTGAGGGTCTCCACTATGTGGTCCTCTGTCTACCTAAGGCTCCTTCAAGTCTGCCACTCTAGTATCCAGAGATCAGACTCATTCTCAGTGTTGCCAGATTTTAAATGGGGTTTTAGCCCAAAGTAAAACAAATAGCAGTCCAAAAATAGTCCATGTAATCCAGGGAAATGGGGACCCCAATCTGAAAATTAGGCCAATCTTCAATAGACCAAAGAAAGGCTCAATAATTCGTTTATTTCTGGAGTATTGATACATAGAGATTTGGGAGTAATTTTACAAGATGTGCCTACCTTTCCTCATGTGTTTAGGTTGTAAATCATAGTATTTTAATATGACCACTTATTGTGTGTAATCTATTGAGTTGCTTTTGTGAAAGTAAAGACACAGAACTCCAGTTAAGATGTTCTTGCCTGGAGGCATTTTGTCCAACAAAAATATTATTCTTGGAGGTTTCTATTGGTTTTGAACCTGCCTTTTGTTTTGTTTTGATTGTGAAAGTATGTGCATCGGATTGACATGTTCTTTCACTGTGGGCATGCACAAGGGTAGAGTTTGGATACAGTGTATGTGGAGTGCAGATTTACACACGCAAATTCTAAAGTGCCATAACTTGTGAATGATCTTGTAAAATCTACATGTGGGCATTTACACCAGTCGGAGGGCTAGCATGGGTGTTCATGCCTAGTTTTTCCACCCCCTATCTTATATAAAGTATGGTGTACCTTGTATGAAGTAGACGTGAAATACAGAAAATGTGTCAATCCAGCCAAACCATATAAAATTACTCTTTGTGTATTTACAGTATGGCAACATATGCAGTGAAAACAGTTTCTATGATTTGTTTTACATGTGCTCTCAAGTCTCAGTAATATTTGTTCCTATTTAGCTGTTCCACACCACAGACCTCTATCATATCTTCCCTGACCTGCTCAGCCGTTCTCTGTAGAAAAGCTGTTCAGTCTTTTTCATCATTTTGGTCACCCTTCTCTGGACCTTCTTTGATTTTGCAATATATTTTTTGAGATGGGACAACCAGAACAGCACACACTACTCAAGGTGCGCTTGCGCCATGGAATGATGCGGAAGCATTATAATAATCTTTGTTTTATTTTCCATCCCTGTCCAAATAATTCCTAACATTCTCTGTTTTTCTGACTGCCATCGCCGCTGCACATTGATCCAAGGACTGTATTGTCCACAATGACGCCATGATACTTTTCCTGGGTGGTGATTCCCGATATGGAACTCAGCATTCCACACCCCTGTTTAGGATTATTGTTCCCTGCATCCATCATTTAGCACTTTTCTATGTTACATTCCATCTGCTTTTTAGATGCCCAGCCTAACCTCATTTATTGTTCACCATCCAGATGATTTTAAAATATGTTTATTTATTTATTATTTATTTATTAACATTTCTTATATACTGCACTATTCTACATCAGCGCGGTTTACATGGAACAGAAACATCCGACAAGTTGCATGTCTGGTCATTACAATTAACAGGATATGGAACTTGGATAACAGGGTAAACTATATACATAAGAAGTGTAGTGAGAAAAGGGTACTGTTTGGTGTTTTACATTGTTGGGGAGACATGTTGCGAGGGCTTGCCTGGTTGACTACTACTATTGCTGACGTTCTCGCTATTCAAGTGGGACTGAGGTTCGGTGTTGTCAGTGAGATATTTGATGAAGAGGAAATGTTTAAGGGCCTTCCTGAACTGGCTCAAGTTGGGGATTGCCCAATGTTGAAGAACATTGATACAGACCACTGAAGCAGTTCATCAAGAATACTCATAAGAACATACGATTAATCCATAGTAGCACATTGACTCCTATCCCAGGTCTATTTAATTTTCTGCCAGGACTATCATGGAACAAGGCCAAGCAGTTCTCCAGAAGTGATAGAGGTTTAAGCTGCCTCAGGGGTGCAGCTACAGGGGGCCCACAAAATCTAAATGACCCTAGAGCACAAAGCAACATAGCAATGAAGACTGAGCAGCAGCTGCATACCACAGCTTCCCCAATAGGGAGGTTGCAATAAAGATTAAAGTAACCCAGATGCCTGTACGTACAGAGTAGACAGAGCTGCAAGATTTCAAATTACCAGACTGTTAATACGAATAAAATGCATCCTCTGGGGATTCCAAGATGGCATCAGGCAGAGCGATCTGGCTCTGACGCGAATCCTTATGGGGACGCGCAAAGCAAACTCAGGCCAGCAGCCCCTGGCTGTCCGTGAGCCTGCAGCTGGTTTACCTTCAATGAAGGGCTCTTTGGATGTTTTCCTCTTGACATGTGATCAGCAGTCGTCCAAGGGAACTGTGTTCAGCTTGGCTGTTGGTGTGCCTCGAGCGTAGACCTCCCCCTCCCCGATGTGCGGTGCCCTCAAACTTTCAGCTGCTGCTGTGGATCCGAGTAGCCAGAGCCCTGCTGGCAGATCTGAAGTGATGGGAGTGCTGTGGAGGCCCCTGCAACAGCATCAGCTCAGAACAAGCGGATTCCTATGGCTGGGCAGGAATAATGGCTGATGTTACTTCATCTTCTCTTGAGGAAGCTACAGTAGGTGTTTCATTGGATTTCTTTCTTCCACATCCGGACCAGATAACCCTGCAATCTATCTGCTCTGCAATCAAGCAGCTGGGTAAGGCTCTTTTGCCCCTGCTACATTCGCTGAACTCACAGCTACTCAGGCCAAGTGTCTGAAAAATGCTGCAGAGATTTCTAAGTTACAACAATCTGTGACAGATTTTGCTACTCGTACTGAAGAGACGGAGAACTGTGTAGAAGCGTTAATAAAAAATTCTACCCACATGAAGGCAAGACTTGAGCATTTAGAAAATGTATCTAGACAGGGTAACCTTCAACTAAATAATTTCCCTAAATCTCCGTTTATTTCCTCTAAAGAAATGTTGAAGAGCTATTTAGTGGAGGTTTCAGGTGCTCCACCTGAAACTCATCCACTGGCAACAAAAATGTATTATCTGCCTCAAGGTAAAAAGGTTCCTGCTGGTACAGAAGACTCTCCATTACAACAAGCAGATTGTCTTAATGTTTCTGCCCTATTAGAGAGTTCTAATAACCCCAAAACTCAGTGAAAATTGTAAGAACCAGAAAATATCTTAATCTTTTTGTCGGAATGGCCAGCTAAGTAGAAAGGGAAAACAACTTCTACCGCCGTGGCCCGTCCTTTTTAATCATAGTATAACTTTAAAAACAGCTCTTCAAAAACTGGCTGGTACTTAGCTTTAACAGCATAGGCTATATACAGCAGGTCCGATTTTTCTCCGACGTGTCACGTTTCGGGGGTGTTTCCATAAACCCCCTGCTTCAGGTCAAACCGCTGTTAGCAGAAGCATAAGCCTTCTATTAGAGAGTTCAGCATCTGATACTTTTGTCCCAGCTACTTTTTTGGTTCAATTTGTTCTTTCATCTGATCGGGACTGGTTCCTGAGAATGCTTTTCCATAAAAGAAATATTCTTGTAAAGGGCTTCCTCGTCTGGGTCTTTCCTGAACTTGCTCGAGGGAGGCAATGCCTTAGAAAGGAATTTATCCTTCTCCAGCTTAAGGTCTCCCAATTTGGGCCTTTGGTTTTCCTTAAATACCCCTGTAAATATTTAGTTGGGGAATGTAGAAAAACAGAGGGCAAGACTGAAAATGGTTATTTTAAGGGCAACCAATCTTTTTGTTAGAATGGTAAAAATTAAATAAAAAGGAGACCACGATGGTTCTCAAAAGAGGTAGCTGGAAAGGTGAAGAAAAAGAGGGAGGCCTTCATGAAATACAAGAGATCACAGAGAGAGGAAGACAGGTATCTATATTTGGAAAAACTTAGAGAAGCTAGCAAAGTAGGCAGGAAAGCAAAGGTACAAAAAGAAGAAATAGCCAATGCAATAAAATGGGTGGATAAGACATTTTTCAGATATGTTAGTGAGAGGAGGAAGGGCAAAAAGTGGAATGGTTAGACTCAAGGGCGAAGGGGAGGATGAAAGGCCGGGAGCAGGACCTCAGACAACACCCACAAACAGGAACAAAAGCGAGGGGCATTTCAAATGATTTTCAGAGGACGGTGTTTGTGAGGAATAGCTAAACTAAAAGTGACAAAGCGATGGGACCAGATGGGATACATCCAAGAATACTGAAGGACGTTCTAGCAGCTCCACAGACTGATCTCTTCAGTGCCTTTTTGGAGTCAGGGATAGTGCCAGAGGACAGGAGAGAGGCACATGTGGTCCCTTTACACAAAAATGGACGTAAGGATGTGGTTGAAAACTACAGGACAGTTAGTTTAATCTCAGTGGTCAGTAAATTATTGGAAACGCTGCTGAAAGAGAAAATAGTGAGGTTTCTGGAGTCCAATGGATTTCAGGATCAGAGGCAGCATGGATTCACCAGGGGCATTTCTTGTCAGACAAATCTGATTGATTTCTTTGACTGGGTGACCAGGGAGTTGGATGGAGGGAGAGCCCTATATGTGGTATATTTAGATTTCAGTAAAGCATTTGACACTGTTCCGCAAAAGTGACTTATAAACAAACTAAGCGCCCTTGGGATGGACCTTGAAGTTACTGATTGGGTTAGAAATTGATTGGGAGGTGACAAAAGGTACAAATAAATCGAGTTCACTCTGAGGAGAAGGATCTTACCAGTGGTGTGCTCCAGGGATCTGTCCTTGGTCAGATTCTTTTTAACATCTTTGTTAGTGATATAGCGGAAGGGCTGTCAGGTAAGGTTTGCCTTGTTGTGGATGATACCAAAATCTGCAACAGAGTAGACACCCAGGAAGGTGTAGATAACATGAGGGGGGGGGGGGGGGATCCAGCTAATCTTGAAGAATGGTCTAGAACTTGGCAGCTGAGATTTAATGCTAAAAAAATGTAGGGTCATGCATTTGGGCTGCAACAATCCAAGGGAGCAGTACAGTACAGGGGGTGACATACTTCTGTCCAGGAAAGAAGAACGCGACCTAGGCGTGATTGTGCCTACCGATCTCAAAGAAGTTAAACAGGTGGAAAAGGCGATGGTGAAAGCTAGAAGGATGCTTGGGTGCATAGGGAGAGGAATTGCCAGCAGAAGAAAGGAGAAGATAGTGCCTCTGTATAAGTCTTTGGTGAGACCTTATTTGCAGTATTGTATGCATTTCTAGAGACCACACCTTCAAAAGGATATAAACAGGTTGGAGTTGATACAGAGGGTGGCTACTGAAATGGTAATGGTCTTCATTATAAAGCATATGAGGACAGACTTAAGAACCTTACTATGTATACTTTAGAGGAAAGGCGGGAGAGAGGGGATATAATTGAGACATTTAAATACCTCCATGGCATAAATGCATGGGAGGAGAGCCTCTTCCATTTGAAAGCAAGCTCTGCTACAAGGGGACAAAGGATGAGTGTGAAAGGGGATAGACTCAGGAGTAATATGCGGAAATATTTCTTTACGAAAAGAGTGGTATATGCATGGAATAATCTCCCAGTGGAGGTGGTATAGATGAGGACAGTATCTGAATTCAAAAAAGCATGGGACAAACACAGAGGCTCTCTAAAGGAAAAAAGAGGACTCTTGTAGTGGTTGATAAGGAAGGGCAGACTAGAAAGGCCATGTGGTCTTTCTCTGCTGTCATGTTTCTATATTTCTAAATGCTAGTCTAATTCTTATGTTTTTTTGTATCTCTTTTAGCTGTTGTCTTTTCTTAATGCTCACCCGTTGCCTACTGCCACTCCGACGGATTCCACACAGTCATAATTTTTGTCTATTGTTAAGTTCTGCCTTATTTCCTGATGGTACGTTTGTCTATTTTATTTTAGTGTAATCCCCCTTCTGTATTGTGGACTAGGGAAGGGACCGGTTGTTTGTAAAATTTCCTCTTTTTAGAGGGTTCCTCTGTGTTTTCCATACTGATTATCTTCCAGTTACCCTTGTTTTTACAAAACGTTGTGTTTGAAATGCATAAATACAATTTTTTAAAAAACCCACACACCTCTGAAATACCTGTATACAAATTCTAGAGGTCTAAAAATAAGAAGGGAGAGTAAGAATATATAGCACTAAATGAAAGATTAGATATGATTGGCATTTCAGAGACCTGGTGGAAGGAGGACAACCAATGGGATACGGTGATTCCTGGGTACAAACTATATCATAATGATAGGGTAGATCAAATTGGTGGAGGGGTTGAGCTCTATGTTAGAGAGGGCATTGAGTCACACAGGATCACAGTTTTGCAGGAAAGAAAATACACTCTAGAATCTCTATGTATAGAAATTCTATGTAAAAAGAGGATGGCAATGACTACTGTCGGCCTGGCCAAAATGAACAGATGGATGATGAAATGCTAAAAGAAAAGAAATCAGGGAAGCTAACAAAAGTTACAACACAGAGGTGATTTCAAACAAACACTGGGCCAACGTCACAGCAGGACATGCTAGGGTGATAACCTTTCTACATGAAATAAATGGCTGCTTCTTGGAACATCTGGTTCAAGAAATGACAAGAGAGCGTAGCTACGCATCTGTAACACGTGTTCTCCAGGGACAGCAGGAATCAGTCCTCACATATGGGTGACACTGGTGCTGACGGAGCACGCGTGGAGCATTTCCTCAGCATGCACGGTCCCCTTCCCACCCAAGGGTGCTATCTTTCTCAGTCAGATGACATAGCTAGAATTGTAGTAAAAACTAAAACAAGGTAGGGAGGCAACTCCCAGGGAAGGAGGGAGGGTTGTAAGGACTGATTCCTGCTGTTCCTGGAGAACACCTATTACAGGTGAGTAACTACGCTTTCTCCAGGAACAAGCAGGAAGTCAGTCCTCACATATGGGACTCTCTAGCTCCAGGCTGCCGAGGGCCTAACCATGACAGCGCCAACAGCAACCAGTCGGGTATCAGTTAGTTGCATAAGAGTAAGTCCCCACTCTTCTGCAGAACCCTAGCATCCAGCGACACCAACATTCCGAAGGGTCGGAGGGCAGGAGTTGCCTATACCCTGAGAATATTATGGAGTACTGCCTGATCAAATGCACTGTCCCTGCGAGACTCGCTCTCCAGGCAGTAGGGAGCTACGAACGTATGGATTGAAGACCATGTGGCGGCCTTGCAGATCTCTCTCCGACACTGAGCATAGGTTGGCCACCAATGTGACCATCGCCCTCACACTGTGCGCTGTGATCCAGTGCTCCAGGGAGAGGCCAGCTCATTTATAGGCAAGGGTGATACAGTCCACCGCACAAGTGGACAGAGTTTGCTTAGTTACAGGTAGCTCAGTCTGCTGGGATCATAAGACACAAAGAGCTGAGGAGCTTTGCGATGGGCCCAAGTTCGCTGTAAGTAGAAGGACAGGGTCCATTTGCAATCCAGCATATGAAGTACTATTCCTCCCGGCCGGTATGAGGCCATGGGAAAATGGTGAGGAGGACCAGTAGACAGCTGTAGTTTAAATTTCATAGTCACTCAGGGCCTAACATCAGCAAAGTACTTTTAGTTTCAAATTAAAACACAGAAGAGAGCTTTCTGGTTAAATTTAGAATCCAGCAGAGAGCTTGTAGTTTAAATTTCATAATAGGTTAGAGCCTAGTAGCAGCAAAGAGCTATAATTTAAATCAAATCAGAATATAGCTTAGCACAAAGGCAAAACTAGGTCAATTCTCCTTGAGCAGCATATAAAGTCTTCTAGAGACCTTACAAAGAGGCCTTCTACCTAGTGGGCAAGCACCTGTGAAGCTTTTTCAATAGGTGTTAACACACCAGCTGGCAGTTCAAAAGGCCATTTTGAAAGACTCCTTCTATCCAAGCAAGGACTGTTATTACCCAGGAAGTAGGTCACTGCTTACATCAGCAGCACAAGCATAAATAGCTCAACCAGAGCTCTGTGACCTTCTGTCTTGAAGGACTGGAAAGGGGGGCTGTTACTTCTGGAGAGAAATCTGAAATTGTGAGTATATACTTCTGGGAATTTTTCTGAAAGGCATTTTTTTTACTTTTAAAGCTCATTAAACTGTGAACCCACTATTTTTTTTTGTAAATCACTCAGGGCCTAGTAGCAACCGTTTAAGATTCAATTTAAAAACACAGAAGAGAACTTTCTGGTTACCTTTCATACCCAGTAGACAGCTGTAGTTTAAATTTCATAGTCACTCTGGGCCGAGCATCAGCAAAGTACTTTTAGTTTCAAAGTAAAACACAGAAGAGAGCTTTCTGGTTAAATTTAGAATCCAGCAGAGAGCTTGTAGTTTAAATTTCATAATAGGTTAGAGCCTAGTAGCAGCAAAGAGATATAATTTAAATCAAATCAGAATATAGCTTACCTCAGCAGCACAGGACAAGGTACTGTGTAGCAGCCCTTTTTTAATAAGTGTCATATCCCTCCCTCCCTCCCCACACCCACCCTCCCCTGGGATAATCACAGCTTTATAGGTACTTGCACAAATTAAAAGACAGGAGGTGCTCTCAGGTGAAGCTCATTACCCAAATCAGTCATACACTAAGGACCTGAGATTAATTAAGCTTCAGGTGAACAAGGTATATTAAACTTCTTAGGTACAGTTTTAGTGGTATAAATATCCATTGCACCTTTAGTACATATAGAACTAAAGATCTAAACACAAACTTAAAACTAAGATGCAGATAGCAGTCCAGCAGCGGGATGTGGGCTTTCCAGTCTTTTGCATTGAGTGTCACATGTATGATTTTCTCCAGCTGGTGAGAGGTCTTACGTGTGCACTAGGTGCAAGGAGCTCTCTGCTCTCAGGGAACGCGTCCGTTCTCTAGAGGTAGAGTAGCAGACTTGGAAAACATAAGACAGACAGAGAGGTACATAGACGAGACCTACAGGGATATAGTCCTGAAGTCCCACCTCCAGTCTGGCAGCATCCCTGTTGCCATGGAGGAGAGAGGTCACGTGACAGGAGAGCATCACCCTGGTGTGGCAGGAAGTGATCCTGTAACTAGGACCTGTCCTCCAGGTGATGTAAACCCCTCTCAACCGAGGAGGTTTCTCCAGGGCCAAGTGCCCATGAGGGAAGGGTTTAGGACAGCAGTTATAGTTGGTGATTCGATCATTAGGCATGTAGATAGCTGGGTGGCTGGTGGACGTGAGGATCGCCTGGTAACATGCCTGCCTGGTGCGAAGGTAGCGGACCTCACACGCCACCTAGATAAGGTCTTAGATAGTGCTGGGGAGGAGTCTGCTGTCTTGGTACATGTTGGTACCAATGACATAGGAAAATGTGGTAGGGAGGTTCTGGAACCTAAATTTAGGCTTTTAGGTAGAAAGTTGAAATCCAGAACTTCCAGGGTAGCGTTCTCCGAAATGCTTCCCGTTCCACGCGCAGGACCCAAAAGGCAGGCAGAGCTCCGGAGTCTCAATGCGTGGATGAGACAATGGTGCAGAGATGAGGGGTTCGGATTTGTTAGGAACTGGGGAACATTCTGGGGAAAGGAGGGGTCTTCCGAAGGGATGGGCTTCACCTTAACCGGGATGGAACCAGGCTGCTGGCATTAACCTTTAAAAAGGAGATAGAGCAGCTTTTAAACTAGATAACAGGGGAAAGCCGACAGTCGCCCAAGAGCGCATGGTTCGGAAGAATGTATCCTTGAAGGATACTACAAAAAGCAGAGAGGTTCCAAAAAAGAGTAAAGTAGCCCAAATGCCCTCGAGTATGGAGCAGACAGAACTTAAAGATCCCAAATTACCCATGTCTACCAATAGCAAATTAATATGAATAAAATACAGTCTCTAAAATGCTTGTATGCAAATGCTAGAAGTCTACAAAACAAGATGGGAGAGTTAGAATATATAGCACTAAACGAGAGGTTAGATATGATTGGAATATCAGAGACATGGTGGAAGGAGGACAACCAGTGGGACACTGTGATACCTGGGTACAAACTATATCGAAATGATAGAGCTGATCAAATTGGTGGAGGGGTTGCACTCTATGTTAGAGAGGGCATTGAGTCATTAAGGATTAAAGTTTTGCAAGAAACAAAATTTGCTGTAGAAACTCTATGGATTGAAATTCCATGTAAAAAGGGGAAGGCGATGGCAGTGGGGGTGTACTATCGTCCGCCTGGCCAGAATGAACAAATGGATGATGAAATGCTCAAAGAAATCAAGGAAGCTAGCAAAAGTTACAGTGCAGTAATAATAATGGGTGATTTCAATTACCCCGGCATCGACTGGGTCAGTGTCACAACAGGACATGCTAGGGAGATAAAGTTCCTAGATGAAATAAATGACTGCTTCTTGGAGCAGCTGGTTCATGAACCGACCAGAGGGGAAGCAATATTAGACCTAGTCCTTAGTGGAACACCAGATGTAGTGCAAGAGATAAGGGTGTTGGGGCCACTTGGCAATAGTGATCATAGCATGATCGCCTTTGATTTAATTAGTGGAGGAGGATAGTAGGAAATCCACAGTACTACCCTTTAACTTTCGAAAGGGAGACTATGATAAAATGAGGAAAACAGTTAAGAAAAAACTAAAAGGAACAGTTGCAAAGGTTAAAGACGTACATCAAGCTTGGGTGTTGTTGAAAAATACTATCTTGGAAGCCCAGACCAGCTGTATTCCACGCTTTAAGAAAAGTGGAAGGAAGTCCAAAAAACTGCCAGCATGGTTTAAAGGTGAGGTCAGAGAGGCTGTTGTTGCCAAAAAAGCATCTTTCAGGAAATGGAAAAAAGAGCCAAATGATGAAACCTGGAAACAGCACAAGCACTGGCAAGTCAAATGCAAGGCATTGATAAGGCAGGCAAAGAGAGAATTTGAGAAGAAGCTTGCTGCGGAAGCAAAAACGCGAAATAAAGACCTTTTCAAGTACATTCGTAGCAAAAAACCTGTGAGAGAGTCAGTTGGTCCATTAGATGATAAAGGGGTTAAAGGAGCACTAAGAGGCGACAAGGCGATAGCGGAGAGACTGAATGAATTCTTTGCTTCGGTCTTTACTGAGGAAGATGTAGGGATGTTACCCATGACTGAAGTGGTATTTAAAGGTGTGGAAGAATTGAAGGAAATATCGATACATCGCGAAGATGTTTACAACTATTAGATAAAACTGAAGAGTAGCAAATCACCTGGGCCGGATGGTATACATCCAAGGGTGTTGAAAGAACTGAAATTTGAGATTGCAGACCTGCTATCAGTAATCTGTGAACTATCATTAAAATCATCTCTAATACCTGAGGATTGGAGGATCGCCAATGTAACACCAATTTTTAAAAAGGGTTCGAGGGGTGATCCGGGAAACTACAGACGGTGAGCCTGACATCAGTACCGGGGAAAAATGGTAGAAACCATCATAAAGAATAAAATTACTCAGCATGTAGATAGTCATGACCTAATGGGAGACAGCCAACATGGCTTTAGACAAGGAAGATCTTGTCTTACTAATCTGTTATGTTTTTTTTGAAGGAGTGAATAAACAGGTGGACAAAGGTGAGTCGGTTGATATTGTGTATCTGGACTTTCAGAAAGCCTTTGACAAGGTCCCTCATGAGAGACTTTTGGCAAAACTAAAGAGTCATGGGATAGGAGGCAGTGTACTACTGTGGATCACGAAACTGGTTAAAAGATAGAAAGCAGAGGGTAGGGCTAAATGGCCAATTTTCCCAATGGAGAAAGGTGAATAGTGGTGTACCCCAGGATCTGTGCTGGGTCCGCTGCTTTTTGACATATTCATAAATGACCTGGAAAGTGGAATAACGAGTGAGGTTATCAAATTTGCTGATGACACAAAACTATTTAGAGTTGTTAAAACCCAGGAGGATTGTGGAAAATTGCAAGAGGATCTTGATAAATTGGAAGACTGGGCATCAAAATGGCAGATGAAATTTAATGTGGAGAAGTGCAAGGTTATGCACCTAGGGAAGAACAAACCCAAACTATGGTTACACGATGCAAGGTTCCACATTAGGAACCACCACCCAGGAAAAAGATTTAGGCGTCCTTGTGGATACCATGTTAAAACCCTCGGCCCAGTGTGCAGCGGCGGCCAAGAGAGCAAATAGAATGCTAGGTATGATAAGGAAAGGAATGGAAAATAAAACAAAAGATATTATAATGCCTCTATATCGTTCCATGGTGAGACCGCACCTTGAATATTGTGTGCAATTTGGTCGCCGTATCTTAAAAAGGATATAGCGATTTTAGAAAAGGTTCAGAGAAGAGCCACCAAAATGGTAAAGGGGATGGAAGTCTACTCCTATGAAGAAAGGCTAAAAAGGTCGGGGCTCTTTAGCCTGGAAAAGGAGACGCTGAGGGGAGATATGATAGAAGTCTATAAATTAATGAACGGAGTGGAACGGGTAAACGTAGATCCATTGTTTACCTTATCAGAATATAGAAAGGCTAGGGGACATGCAATGAAGCTACAGGGTAAACTATTTAAGACTAATAAAAGAAAATATTTTTTCACTCAACGTGTAATCAAACTCTGGAATTTGTTACCGGAGGATGTAGTAAAGGCTGTTAGTGTAGCTGGGTTTAAAAAAGGTTTGGACAAGTTCCTGGAGGAAAGGTCCATAAACCATTATTAAGAATTGACCCAGGATATCAATGCTGAACCAATACAAGCATTGTGGAACCTGTGTCCCTTGTGGAAACTGCTAGGTACGTATGACCTAGATTGGCCACTGTTGGAAACAGAATACTAGGCTTGATGGACCTTGGTCTGACCCAGTATGGCATATCTTATGTTCTTATGTTCTTATGGTTGAGGTGGAAGGGTGATACCGCCTTCGGAAGGAATTTGGGTTGCATGCGGAGCACTTCCCTGTTGTTGTAGAACTTTGTATATGGCGGATCCATTGTGAACCCAACCATTGGTTCAATGTATCGAGCCATATATCTACAGCTTATACTTGAAAGGATGTATTAAAAATGTGAAACTATCAAAATGCATGTAAACCAATATCGATACATAATGGTGCTGTTGTATTGAAAAAGCTGTCATAATAAAAGCATCTCGCTGTAAAAACCATCTGTACTCAATAAAATGCATATGAACCATTCGTACTTTACAACATATGTGGATCCGTACGGATGGTTCATATATGCATTTTATTGACTACAAATGTTTTTTACAATGGGATGGTTTTATAACTGGATGGTTTAAAATTTTATTTTGACATTTTTTATATCTTTATTATGACAGCTATTTTAATATATCAGCACCATTATGTGCCGATATTGGTTTACATCCATTTTGATGATTTTAAGTTTTCAATACATCCTTTTAAGTATAAGCTGCAGATGTACAGCTCGATACATTGAACCAATGGCTGGGTTCACAACGTAGAAGTAGATAGTAACATACTCTTTTTCATAAGCAGCATGTCTAGAAGTATCATTTTATTTATCAGTCATATAAAATATGGAGTGCACTCGGAAAATGCATTTTTTAAATTTTTATAATGAGTGGATACAATGTTTAAACTTTTGTGATCTTGTTCGGCATGACCCTGCATGTTCGCACCAAATAAAAGGATTCTACGGCATAGTTGCCGGCATTCTTTACTTCTCTGTCTCACTATTGAGTGGTAGACAGAGCGTCGGAAGAAAGGTACTCTGATCATTCGTCCTATACTGTAGTATGCAAGGATTTTAGCTCATATTAGCAAGCCAAGTAATGTCTTGATGTTTAATTTATGAATAATGGTCAGAATTATATGATTACAAGCGTTTCTTAGATTGCCAGAGATAGTCTCATTAAACATGTAATCTAGCGATATGTCAGTTTTTAGATATGGATTCAGACACATCTAGTTGTTAATATAGACATTATGTAATCCAGGGTTGATAGTTGGTTTCCGACTGACATACGGGTCACTCCTGCTACTTCAAATACAGTTTTATTACGTATAAGGATTAATAATTGTCAGATATACAATGAGCTTAAACAAATAGATGTTCTTTCTTACAGTTTAGCTCCAATATTTGAAAAAGGAATTTCCAGGTGGTTTATCAAGAACGGTCTGTTTTCAAACATTTATCTTATCAGTATATAGGTTTTGTATATATGTTACATTCCTATAAGTCTGTTTTGGCCTTAACTTACTTTATTTACTTATTTATTTTTATTTTTAACTTTTCTTCATGGATAGTATGCTGTTTTATTTATATGGTGTCTATAAAGATTTTTAACAACAAAGTATGTTAAATAAGTTTTTAACTGTATGTTTTAGTAATTAACTTAGTTATTTTATCTATATTTATGTTCTTAGAGAAAGCCAAAAAAAACCCTGAGGAAGGCATCGCCGAAACACGGCTGTGTCGGGTTTTGGTTACAGTTCACCCTGGTAGGGTTGGTTACATCCACCCCTGTTGATACTACTTTGATAAAGTTTGTTTTTTTTTATACCATGCTGCCTTCCAGGGGGAACAGAGGAGTGGGTCTTCTGGCTCTTAGGTTTCTGCATGGTCGGCTCGATGACCATGGAGTTGTGTGGGAGTTCGGGTTTTTGGAACCCCGGTCCTTTCCAGATGCGGTACATGGAGTTGAGGCATCGGCGTTCCTACATTCTGAGCAATAGCCGCTCGAGGATTGGCTGCATGGGCACCTTGAGAGTTTCCTTGGGTGGAGACTCATACTGAAGAATCTTCAGCTATTTGGTGCATGGATCTTCCTCTGCCTCGGTTTGCACTGAGAGGGATCTGGTCATTACCTTGATGAAGTTGTGGAAGGCCATGTCTTCTGGAGGAGAATGGCACCTTGGCAGACGGGTCTGAGGGAATATCTCAGTGCTGTCTGGTTTCCAGGGATGCCTTGTCGTCAGTCTCCCAGTTGGAGTCGAGAGGTGATGACGAGTCCGAGGCCCTGTGACTCATTATGTCGAGGCCAGCAGCCTCCAGAAGACTTGGGGTCCAAGTCACGAAAATTGGTCAGGGAGGATCGGAAGCCCGAGGAACAGAACTGAGACCTCGACCGGCACCAAGGGCTTACCCGAGGCCGATGGTGCTCGGAGCTTGGCTTGGCAGTCGGGGGTCTGGTCGTCAGGGCAAATGATGCGTACTAACGAGCCATCATTGCCTGCTGAAGGGCCAGGATAGCAGTGATGTTCTGCTCCAGGGCCACTATTCTGGTTTCCAGGCAAGAAGGCACTGCAGCTTTCGGCACGGGCATCAAGGATCCTGGGCCCAGCGCTGGCACCCTTGTGAGTGCATCCTCGATGAGGAATATGGTCTCAGGAACCACGCACGGTCTCCGCCGGCCAAGGAATCCTTCTTGAGGACCTTGGTAGGGCGTTTCGCGGAGTCGCCCGAGTCTCTCCGGGTGGTTTTACCTGGTTTCTCCAGTGCAATCACAGAAGACCGAGGATTTTTTCTTTTTACTCTCAGTGTCCAGGGTCTTCTTGGAGGAGCCACTGCGTGGGACTCCAAGGATGCTTGGGCCTCACAGGAAGTGCTGGGCTTGGAGATCGGCATTGGGGAGGCCGGTGCCGAGTTGGACCTGGGGAACAGTTTCTCTTGCAACTCTGACCTCTTTTTATTGGTCTTAGGCATCATGGCCTGGCAGAGGTCGCAGGAGGTGCTGTCATAGTTCGGGCCCAGGCAGCAGTCATGGGTGTCGGTGACTGACATGGTTTGACTGCAGCAGTCACATTTTTTAAGCCCACCAGGGGACATACCCAGACAGGATTGATGACTCCCAGGCAAAAAGGGTGTGAATGCCAGTCGAGTTAAGCCTCTATCAAAAAAAGACAAAAGGGACCGAGAACAGAGCTGGGGCCAGCACTGACTCGAGGCGGGAAGAGGAACTGGGAAGCTAACTTTAAGGATAATTAGCAAGGATTTTTCTGGGGAAACAGGACAGATATCTGTTGGACTACATGGAAAAAAGGAGACTGAGCAAGATGGCACCCTTGGGTGGGAAGGGGACCACGCATGTGTGTTAGCATGTCCCAAAGGCTTTCTTTGAAAGCTGGGGAAATGCTCCGCGTGGGCTCCATTGGTGCTGATGTCACTCATATGTGAGGACTGACTTCCTGCTTATTCCTGAAGAAGGGAAGCTGTTTTGGACCTAGTCCTTAGTGGAACACAGGATCTGGTGCAAGAGATAAAGGTGTTGGGGCCACTTGGCAATAGTGATCATAAAATGATCACAAGGAAATCCACAGCACTAGCTTTAACTTTCAAAAGGAAGACTATGATAAAACAAGGAAAGTAATTAAGAAAAAACTAAAAGCAGCTGCAAAGGTTAAAGGTTTCATCAAGCATGGGTGTTTAAAAATACTATCTTGGTAGCTCAGACCAGGCAAAGAGAGAATTTGAAAAGAAGCTTGCTGTAAAAGCAAAAATGCATATTAAAAAACTTTTTCAATTATATTTTTAGCAAAAAAATCTGTGAGAGAGTCATAGGGGGTAAAAAGGGCGCTAAGGGAGGAAGGGATAGGGAAGTTTCCTATGCCTCAAATGGTATTTAAAGGTGAGGTATCTGAAGAATTGAAAGAAATCTCGATAAACCGGGAAGATGTACTACAGCTATTTGATAAACTAAAGAGTAGCAAATCACCTGGACCGGATGATATACATCCCAAGGTGCTGAAAGTACTGAAATATGAGATCGCCTATTACTAATAGTAGGTCTGCAAGCTATCATTAACATCATCTGTAGTACCATTAGAGAATGGCCAACGTAACACCAAAAAAGGTTCAGAGGTAATCCGGGAAACTTTACAGACCAGAGAGCCTGACATCAGTATCAGGCATAATGGTAGCAACCAAGAATAAAATTACACGTAAATAGTCATGGTTTGATGCAGTGGTTCTCTAGCCAGTTCTCTGGGACCCCCAGGCCACTCAGGTTTTCAGGCTATCCACAATGAATATGCATAAGATAATCTGCATACAATGGTTTAATGGTAATAAACCAACATGGATTTAGCCAAGGATAATCTTGTCTTACTAACTAATCTGTTATATTTTTTTGAACCTTTGAGATAAATGGAGAACTCCCGGGATCTGTGCTGGGTCCGCTGCTTTTTAACATATTTATAAATGACCTAGAAATGTGAAAAACGAATGAGTGGATCAAATTTGCAGATGACACCAAATTATTCAATGTTATTAAAACCCAAGAGGATTGTGGAAAATTGCAAGAGGACCTTGATAAATTGGAAGACTGGGCATCAAATGGCAGATGAACTTTAATGTGCAAAGTTATGCACCTAGGGAAGAACAACCCAAACTATGGTTACACATTGCAAGGTTCCACATTAGGAACCACCACCCAGGAAAAAGATTTAGGCATCATCATGGATAACACATTGAAATCCTCGGCCCAGTGTGCAGCGGCGGCCAAGAGAGCAAATAGAATGCTAGGAATCATAAGGAAAGGAATGGAAAATAAAACAAAGGATATTATAATGTCTCTGTATCGTTCCATGGTAAGACCGCACCTTGAATATTGTGTGCAATTCTGGTCGCCGTATCTTAAAAAGGATATAGCGTTATTAGAAAAGGTTCAAAGACGAGCCACCAAAATGGTAAAGGGGATGGAAGGATACTCCTATGAAGAAAGGCTAAAAAGGTTAGGGCTCTTCAACCTGGAAGAGAGACGGCTGAGGGGGGGAAATGCTAGAAGTCTATAAATTAATGAATGCAGTGGAACGGGTAAACGTAGATCGGCTGTTTACTCCTTCAAAAAGTAGAAAAACCAGGGGACATGCAATGAAGCTACAATATAGCCCATTTAAGACTAATTGGAGAAAATATTTTACTCAATGCGTAATCAAACTCTGGAATTCGTACCGGAGGATGTATAAAAACTGTTAGTGTAGCTGGGTTCAAAACAGGTTTAGACAAGTTTGTAGACTAAAAGTCCATAAAGCACTATTAAAGAGGATGAGGGAAATCTACTGATTACCACTGTGATAACAGCATTAAATTTGTATACTTTTTTGGGGAACTTGAGAGGTACTTGTGACCTGGATTGGCCGCTATTGGAAACAGGATACTGTGCTTGATGGATCTTGGTCTGACTCAATCTGGCATATTGTATATTCTTATGCATGTTGTACCCAACTACTGAGCCTGAAAAATTCCTTCCATATAGTATGTATAAAGGTACATTGGCTTCCCCACTGCCTGATTGGTTCTTGGCAAGAGAAGGCACTGCGTAGAGGATGTTAGTGTGTACAAGCTGAAGATGTCAGATGTAGCCCTAAACTAAGAACATAAGAAATGCCATAGTGGGTCAGACCAAGGGTACATCAAGCCCAGTATCCTGTTTCCAACAGTAACCATTCCAGATCTAAAGCATCTGTAGGGTTCCCAAAGGTCTACACATTCCATGCTGCTTGTCCCCGGGGTAAGCCGTGGATTTCCCAAGCCTCTAATAATGGTTTATGGGCTTTTCCTCCAGGAACTTGTTGAAACCTGTTTTGAACCCAGCTATTCCAAAAGCTTTTACTACATCCTCCCGTAATGAATTCCAGAGTTTGATTACAAGCTGAGTGAAAAGACATTTTCTCCAATTAGTCTTAAATGTGCCATATTGTGGCGTGGAAGAGTAGCTTAATGGTTAGCGTACTAACCTGGAAATCAAGAGACCAGGTTCAATTCCCACTAGCACTCCTTTTGTCCTTGGGCAAGTCACTTAACTTAGCCCTCCACTACCTCAGAAAAATTTCTATCAATGGGCCTGATTCTGAGGCAAGCCGTCCTGCCTCTATTATTCCCCCTCCAAATCTCCCCACAGGGCTAGGGCAGCAGGATGGAGAGAGCCGGTAAGGGGCGGGCTGAGGTGGCTGGACATAAAGGGCTGATCCAGGTCACAGCCCTGTATGTCCTGCAGGATCAGGGGAAATGTGAGGTGGAATAATCAGCACTAACCCAGCAATCGTTCCAGACAGTTCCCCCCCTCCCGCCCCCCCGGGCCAGCTGCAGGAAGGTCCCTGCCACCCAATCCAGGCCCCAGCTGGCCAGTCATGGATTTGGGCAGCAGAGAAGAAGGGGGGGGGGGGGGGGGGGTTGGTGCTGCAGGAGCCAGGAGAGTCTTTGGGGAAGACATCCCTGCGGGCATGCTGGGCCTCCCTGGGCCCATTGCTGTGGGAATATTTTGCTCCAGCAGTACAGAATCATGTCCTAATTGTCCATTCAGATAGCCTAGACGTGCCCCTTTCAATATCGGGCTCAATGTTCCTGTTTAATGTACATTATCAAGTTTTAAGCTATAATGTATACCGCTTTGACTAATGATAATGTGGTATAAAAATCCTGTTAAATAAATAAAACAAATTTCAGTTTAGTTGTGTGTCCCCTAGTCTTTCTACATTTGAAGGAGTAAAACAACCAACCTACGTTTACCCATTCCACTCCATTCATTATTGTACAAACCTCTATCAAAGCTAGCCCAACCCATAGCAATGAAACAAAGTAGTCCAATAGGGCCTAAAGTAGCGCAGTCTAGGTGGGCCCCTCGAACCTGCTCTCCCCACTGCTGCGTTCACACTGGAAATGTGCGTCGGAAGGAGGGTGGAAGAGACTGATGCTTGAGAGTTGAAACCACAAGACAGCGCTGCCTCACAGTTTCTGAGCTATTGCTGCAGGCCCCAGTAGCAATAGATGCCCCCACTGTAGGCAATTGCCTAGTCTGTGGGATGGAAGTTCCAGCCCTTCTCTCATGCATATCCAACTAGTGTTGCCAACTGGCTCCAGATGCGCCCGACAGGTTCGATCCAGTCCTGGATTTACCTCATTGCATGCAGGGATATGTAGTTCTGATTTCTCTATTGCACTCCATAAGAAAAGGAAAACTACAAGTAACTGCATGCAATGGGGTAAACCCAGGACTGGAGCAAGTCTGTCGGGCGCATCTGGAGCCAGTTGGCAACCCTAGTCCCAACAAGTAGGTTAAGAATTCCTGCTTTTGAGGGAAAAGGCGGAATGTAAATACTTTAAATTAAATTTTGGAATTATACTGTAAATACACCTAGCTAGCACTAATTTCAGGAGCAAAATCCGAAAGTTGCAACATCTGCCAGAGGGCTCAGGAGAGACTTGCTCCTTCTAGTACATGGGATCAGAAAAATGACAGGGCCCAATGCTTTCACATATAAAACCCTGGGTCTTCCTTATCACATTCTTGTTGACTTCAACCATATTTGCTGTAACAAATCAATTTCCTAAAACCTCACATATGACTTTTGGATGTGCCTTGACTAGACTGTAAGCTCCAGGGAGCAGCGACTGTCTCTCGTGTATCTGTATCGTGTACAGATTGCTCCCTGTCCTTTATACACCTTGAACTGGCCTGGAGAGGAGCATGACATAGCCCATGGTAATGTGGGGGAATGGAACATGGGGCAAACTCAGTAGCTGCCAACCTGCCATGCACAGAGATTTGGGTTTGATTTCTGCTCCTAGGTTTGGCTGGGGCTGGGAAATGGCGACAGTGCTCACCACCTCTGAGACATACCTATTGTGCAATGGCGACATCTAGTGGCTGGATCGAGGGGCCATCATGGGCAAGGCTTCAGAAAGGGTCCTGGTGCACATCTGCTAGTAGAGGACGATTGAAGTCATCACACAGAGGTGAGAGGAGAAATCCCAGGGTAGCCGATGCCATAGTCCATCGCAGGCTGGTCCAAACTGAACTGGAAGTTCTTGGAGCAGACCAAAGCTGATGGGCAAATCCCTCAACAGAAGCAACATGCAAGGACAGTCAATGAAATATAAAGAGAGTCCCCAGCCTTTGCATTCAGTCCTGCTTAGAGCGAACCTCCAGACCCTTCCCCTCCCAATAATACTTCAAAGACAAATTATTTTTAATGTGAACAGCTGTAGCCTAAATCCATTCATTCTCTTATTTTTCAAGTGCCTTTCAAGTATCATTGAGAATTCTTACTTTTTTTTTAACCACACTAAAGAGACATATTCATTGTGGATACCCTAGTCTATTTGGTTTCTCAGGGTATCCACAATGAATATGCATGAGATATATCTGTATACAATGGAAGCAGTGTAAGCAGATCTCTCCTATGCATATTCATTGTGGAGATCCTGAAAACATGACTGGCCTGGGGGTCCCAGAAGACTCGGTTGAGAACCACTGAAGGAGGGGGAAGGAGAGGGAGATTAAGCTCAAACCAGAGAGAGCAAAATGAACCAGATTATAGAAAATTAAAAAGCAAATATGACTAGAAAATTTGTGTGGAGTGATTGCTAGCAATTATAGTCCAGCCTTCCTGGAGGGAGGAGGAGGGGCGGGTTTTCAGCTTAAAAAGACACTTTATTCATTCCTGATCAGCTTCTCCTACAATGCTCTTTTATTCTTGGATATCAATTTAAAAAAGGCCTTCAGATGTTACATTTATAACCCTGTCGAATCCCGCCCCTAGGCACAGAGGCGGATTTAACCTTCCAATCATCTCTTTCTATAGCCCCTGCAAAACCAATTTGCTCATAAAGAATTTAAAAAGAATCCACACAAAGGCATGCGTTTCTCTTGGAGAAGAGCTTCAGTTTTGCTGCAATTGTCTGAAGAAAGGCTGCTTTGATCTCATGAATTATTATTATACTGTGAATGTCTATCTGCTAATGTTACGGCTGTGATGGGTGCAAGTTTATCAGAGCTCATGGACAAAACTCAGGGCTAGACACAGCACCTAAAAGGTTCCCACCTCCCTTCCCTGCTCCAGCTCTAGTGAAGACACAAAGGGCGACTCCCTCATGCTTCCTGGGCTCGACGCTCTGCTCCTCTCTAGTCCAGATGAGATGAAGACACAGAGGCACAGCGATGCTCCCAGTCACAGACTGAAGAAAACTATCTGTTATTGCCCTGGCTGTACTTATCATCATGTTATTTTGGTATTTTAACTACTTTATGTATTTTATTTTGGCAACACATGGACAACTAGTCATACAAATAATGTTCCCAATACAATTTCCCATCTATGCAGATGTACCATACATACTTAACTACTTCTACGAGTTAGCTGACCGCTTATCTAACAGCAATTCACAAATGGGCAGAAAACAACAAACTGTGTTTGAACCCACATAAAACCGAGATTCCGTGGGTCCTTAAAGAAAGTGGTCAGGTACTTGACATCAAAATCCTTTTTTGGAGCTACGAACATCCCTTGATTGGCAGGTCAAAAGCCCTGACAAAACTGGACTCAACACTTCCTTTCATCCTCCTTTAAAGGCTGCATCTATCACCTAAGGCAACTCTGAAATCTCTCTGCCCCGGTACGTTGCACAGCGGGGATGGACCACACCATGATAATGTTACAGCTCAACAACTGTAATGCCTTTTACATCGACCTAACCACAAATGCTTTGCATTAGCAGTTCCAATTAATTCACATTGCTGCAGCACGACTGATAAGCTTATGCACCACTTTCAACCTTCTATGTATACCTTGCACCTATATATAAAGCAAAACCGTGTGCAATTTAAGATTCTTATTAAGGCGAAAATACCTTGGAACTTTACCCTGTGAAACTCCCCAGTATTTGTTATTATCAGTCATAAAAACCCCTTACACTGATCTATTTACATATATAATGCAATGTATTCTATCACCACCTCTATATTCTCCAGTGATACTGATCGAGTTAGTTGAGAAGCCTTATTCGTGATTTCCACTTGGAAAATCTGTCATTTACACATGGGAATGGCATCCATATGCAAATGGAGATTTTAGAAAGGGCTAAATTTACAAGTGGATGTCCAAATAGAATGCTAGGGATCATAAAGGAAAGGAATGGAGAATAAAACAAAGGATGACATCATAATGCCTCTGTATCGTTCCATGGTACGACCGCACCTTGAACATTGGGTGCAATTCTGGTCGGCAAATCTAAAAGAGGATATAGCAGAATTAGAAAAGGTACAGAAAAGAATGAATAAAATGATCAAAGGGATTGATAGACTTAAAAGGTTAGGACTCTCCAGCTTGAAAAAGAGATAGATGAGGGGAGATATGATAAACGTCTATAAAATAATGAATGGTGTGGAACAGGAAAAAGTCGATCGGTTGTTTACTCCTACAAAAAGTAGAAAGACTTGGGGGTATGTTTACTAAACCCTCTTAACGTGCGCGCCGCGTTAATCTGCAGGATGCCATAAAAGGAGTGGGCAGTCCGGTCAAAAGTAGCAAAACGGGAGTAGCGCGCGCGCTCTTGTGCGCTGCGCGCTCTTGTGCACCGCGCACATTAGCGCACGAGAAACGCGCCCGGGAAGCATAAGCAGGCGCGCTGATGTGGAAACAGAGGAACAGGGCTGCAGTACAATGGTGAAGACACTGACAGATGGTGCAGGGGTCATGGGTTCAATCCCCCACCGTGCCCAATGAATAAGGCTGGCTGAGGCACTGCCATTTATGTGTAATATTGCATTATGAGGCATTTTAATTTTATTTTAATTACTGCTGCTAGCAAACGCACTCTCAAAGCGCTGTAACATTAGGTGCTGCATAAGGCACCCCATAAGGTACCCCAGAGGGCACATTAAGGTGCCCCAGAGGGCACTGTCCGCCAAGGCACCCTACAATGTTGCTTAAAGAGTGGCCTATAGGGCGCCATATAGGGTGCCCTATGAGGCACGGCAAGGTCATAGCACTGTTTTTGATGGCAGCACTGTGCATTTAAACGCATGGAAATCTTAAGTAGGTGCGCTGACATGCAAGGAGGAACAGCAGTGTAGCACAATGGTTAAGGCACTGACTGATAATGCAGGGGTCATGAGTTTGATCCTCAGTGTGCCTAATACTTAAGGCTGGCTGAGGCATCAGCTTTGACATGTAAGTATTGTTTCCTGTGGCACTTTATTTGTATTTTATTAATTGCTGCCAGCAAACGCACCCTCATGTGCTGTAACCTAAGGTGCCGCATAAGGCACCCTATAAGGCACTCCATAGGGCACATTATAAAGTGCACTGTCCACCACGGCACCCTATAATGTTCCCTATAGGGCACCCTATAAGTCGCTCCATAGGATACTGTATAGTGCACCTTATATGGACAGTAACCATAAGGTGCCCTATAGGGCACCCTATAAAGCGCCCTCTGAGGCACCGTATGGGTACAGTACGCTGAGGTTGCTTTTGCTGGCAGCACTAATGTACATTAAAAATAGATAATGCTTTGGGCAGCCCTATCAAATAACCCCACTGTGGGTTTGAACCCATGACCTCTGGCTCCACTGGCAGAGAATTAACCAGTGGGCTACAGCTGCTAGCAAGCCCCTGGCTGGCTGCAGAAGGACTGCATGTCACCACACAAACAGTCTGCTGTGGTCACCAGGATACGGTTAGCCCACCCGTACCCATGATGCACTGCACATGCAAATCAGCCATCTACAGATGAACACAAGATGGGGTATGCACCCCTACAGCACCTCGGCCTGGTAGGGGGAACTGACCATGTGTGTTACTGGCACAGAGTAGCTACACACCGTCACATTGTGCGGGTATGGTGCTCACCCTGAGGGTGCAGTGGGGCGCCCAGCACCAGGTCCACAGCACCATCCATGACAGAAATAGGCCATGCTGTAGGTCCCTAGCAGTCCTAGTGTGTGAGATAGGTAGTTCCTGCAGACACGCTTTGGATACATCTGTATTTCTCAGTCAGGTTTAACCCTTATGGACACATAGGCAGATTATGTACCACCACCCAACCCACCCTCTGGGCCTGAGGGTGGGAAACAGCGTCTCCCACCGACAGATCCACATTTTACGTCCCTGCAATGGCAGCAGTACAGGGGACCATCAACTGTAGTCCTGCTGGGGAACAGACACCCTACAGGGCAGTCAATGCAGCTCTGTACATATCTATAAAGCAATAGCAGACAGACATTAGGCCCAGAAATACTCAGCTGCACCCCACCACATTCTAATATTCTCCTGCAGCCAATGCACCATGCAAGGTGTTCCAGCAAGACACATACTAGCTGTAGACAGTCTGATAGCTAGTCCATAGGGCATGTTCCTGGAGAAGATGCATGCACCCAGAACTGGGATGTCAGCATACACACCAAGCAGATAAGTCAGTGATTGGGCCCCAAAAGGGAACCCAGAAATATCACATGAAAAAGGTATTATAGAGCACTATGGGGGAACCTAGCCATGCCATGGTCACTGCTCAGTCAGAGTGAGAGTGAACTCCCAGCAGGACATACTGTGGCCACCCTGTCTGTGCAGGTGGTGGACGGGCACTACAATATCCCAGCCATTGCCCTATGCCCTGTGCAGATGCATCCTGGCCAGGCCACCCTGTCCAGGCTATACCCATGGTACCTTGCTCCTCATTATGCACATTGGCAGGCCAATACTGGCAACAGTGCTGGCAGTGTGGGCTGTGGAGGGTGTTTGCAGCCACCACACACTGGATAGACAGACACACACTCCCACACCTATGCCAGCATTGTGCTACTATAGAGGTGTTTAGCAGCCCTGGCCACCACACCAGTCCTGGGCACAGTGCAGACATGGATATGGTAAGCAAAACTGTTGGGGGTCACTCCCCAGGGTGGTAAACACTGTCAGAGACCAGACCTGAAGCACACCCCACAGACATCAGAAAGGTTGCTATGATGGAGCTCAGTCAGCAAACTGTGCTTAACGTAGGAATTGCTATCTGCCAGTAATCATAGCAACCTTTTGATAGCTGTGTACCGTATTCCCAGGTGTAGGGTGGCATTGCTAAGGTATGTAAGTGCTAGTATTTGGAGATGCACGCAGGGCCCAATGTCCTGCCTCTCCAGGGGGCATTGGCTAATGGAGCCTGTGGGTGTGGGTGTGTCTGCCCCTGTTGGCTGCTGCTTTACAGCAGAGGTTCCCAACTCCAGTTCTGGTGTGCCAAACACTGTTCGGGTTTTCATGCTGTCCCTCTTGAATATTGTGGCACTGCAGACCCTCTGCAGGCAGAAGAAAACGTTTTAAACTCAGAAAAAAGAGGCAGACACCGGCTGCAGCATCACGAGGAGCCATATAGAGGGAGCAAGAGGGACCTCTGGAGGACTGAGGAACCACGCCCTAGAGCCAATGATGCAATACCGGCCTGCACCCAATCCAGAAAGGGAAGGATTCCTTTTAAAAGCCCAGATGACTGGAGAAAGTCAGACTGGCAGGGAGTTGTGCAAGGAGTTCCAGTTCCAGATTCGCATGGAGATCCAGATCCAGGAAGGAAGCTAACTTTGGAAGGAGAAAGGAGAGCTTTCCTGGAAGGAGAGGAGGACCCAGGAATAGGAGTCCTGACAGATGGAACCGGCCTAGCAGACTCAGCAGAGCCAGGTGAAGAAACTTGCTTTAGATATCTCAAAAGGGGAGAGGACACACTTTCCAGGAGGGAAAGATACCGTGTGGAAGCTAACCCTAGAAGGAGAAGGACTGTACCAGAGAGTCCAAGGCCTGAGTTTGGCAAGGGCCAGCAACTGTTGAAAGGCGCAACAGGAAGTAATCAGGAAAGAGGTGAAAGAGGAATTTTGAAAGGCAACTTTCAAGGCCCTGGGAGAAAGAAGCTGTGGTGCACGTGCGGCTTAACCCCAGCAGAAGGCCGACCTGAGAACCGGAGGCCTACCTGGGTGCCAGAGAAGCCAAGCCCCAGCAGGAACAGGCCTCAGCCCTCACCTCACTGTGATAACCTTGGAAGAAAAGGTAATTACTATTTTACTGACTATGATTGTACAAATGCTGTGACGCAGAAAGAGCAAGGCACTGGAGAATGCTGTCCTACTAGATGCATTCATGCTACAAAATATAAACCTGTACCAAACAAGAGACTTTCTAGAGAAGGAACAGTGTGCAAGAGAGACTGTCCACATTATAAAAGTGTACAAAGCAAAGGCTTACCTTTAGATGCTGAACATTGGGGCATCATACAAGCATTATACCAAAAGCCTGAAGGCGAGCCCCTAGACATTCCAGACTGCGAGCCAATGCAGGTGGAATTCCCGGATGATCCCTCGGACCTCCCGATGGATTGTAGCTATTGCCTGGCCGAAAGAATTGAGCCCTGAGCGGAGGAATAGCTGTGGTCTGGGGTAAAGGTTGATTCTGTATTTCGTTTGGTATTGCTGTGAAGTTAACAGGTTTTCTTCAGTTCATGTTTCTTTTTCTTTTTAACCTGGAGCAAGGACATTCTTTTGTGTTGATGTAATCTGAGCTATTTGAACCTATTTGCAACACGGGAAATAAAAGCCTTTATTTTTCCCTACCCTCGGACTGTGATATTCTTGGGAGCTTTTAGTTACACAGAAGGCTACCAGGCCTATAAAAACCTGGGCCCTGTAATTGAGCTAAACTCCTCCACAAACAAACTTTGCATGTCCACCCCCTTTCTGCTGTGACCCGCCATTGCCACCAGGGGGGGCGGTGTGACAATATGCATGAGATACATCTGCATACCATGGGGGTGGTGCATAGATATGCAGCACAGGCATCTTTATTAGAGGCAGCATGGAACCTGAATGGTGTTTGGCCCTCCAGGACTGCATTTGGGAGACTCTGCTGTAGGTAATGTGCCTGTTTATGGAGTCTGTGCTCTGTAGGGTAAAATGTAGGTGTTTTGGGCATGTTTACGTCATCTGCAATAAAGGTTCTGTCTGTATTAGCACGTTGTAGTAGTGGGTAAAATATGGGGTCTGGGTTGGCAGGCACCATAGCTGGGACTTGAACCTGGGACCTTCTGTCTCCAAACACACTGGTTGTGTGCACTGCACCACCGTGTTGCCACAGAGACAGTGCATTCCCTGGTGATACCATGACTGTTTGTCCGGCAGGGCCTGTCTGTTGCAGTGCATGGTACCCACCTACACAGGGCTAGGCCATGGTCTGCTCTGGGCAGCTGCCACTGCCCCCCTCCACCACCAGTACCCCTCTGCCACCATGCTGACATGCCCTTCTGCTGGTGGTTCTGGTGGTGTGCAGTCTCAAGCCATCCAGTGTGCAGGTAGGCAGCTGCCTCTGGTGCGTGTTCTGGGGTAGGGGTGCCTGCATAGGCATCCACGCTTCCCTCCAACACCGCCTGCCAATGTTCTGTGCCCTTGGAGGTACCTGCTGGGTACTATCCCCTGTGACACTGTGATAAACACTCTCGTGCCCATGTTGGGCCCTCATCAGTTGCTGTCTGGCTGCTGTTCAGTTTCAGCATTCCTAAGTGCCACCTAGGCATCTGCCTAGTCCGCACTGTGCCCCAGCTGCACCACAGCATGTGCCGCCTACAGCCCTCTGTATCCCCTTTCCCAGCATCTCTCCAGTTGCCCATTCCGACATGCCCGCCCTGCTGTTGTGGAACATGTGCATGCCATAGGTAACCTGTCCAATGGAGAGGGAAACCCTGATCAGTGCTATTTCACTGTGGGATCATTCACCTTGTATGGGGATGGAGCGTAGACCCTTCCAAAATTCATATTTATTTTTGGGGCTTTCTTGGGAGTGTTTTTTGATGTTTCCCATTACTATCACTATTGCCCAGCTTGATTATGATTTTTTTTATTTTGTTGGGGTCATTTTCAATGTTTATTTGCACTTTTGTTCCGTGCACATGTATCACACTTATCACTTTTTTGTAGGTTTCCCTGGTTTTGCTGTACATTGCTGACAAAAATGGTTTCTTTTCCCTTTAAATCAGCTCTAACGCGAGGTTTTCACTTGCGTTAGTTTTGGCCTCGGATTTCACATCATTAGTGTGCGGGGAGCCTCTCCCCTCCCACTCTCCACCCATTGAGCCCTTCTCTCCGCCCATGGGGAGCCTTCCTCTGCCCTCCGGGAGCCTTTCCCCGCCTTCAGCGCTCATTTGCGCCGCTGCACGCGTGAGCGCGCACTAAGGCACCTTTGTGCCCCGTAAAGCGTCATTAGCGCGCGCTAAGGTACTTTAGCGCGTGCTAATTGCACAGCACGCACGTTAAGAAGGTTTAGTAAACATACCCCTTGGAGTCATACAATGAAGCTGCAATATAGCACATTTAAGACTAACTAGAGAAAATATTTTTTTCGCTCACTGTGTAATCAAACTCTGGAATTTGTTACTGGAGGATGTAATCAAAGCTGTAAGTGTGGCTGGGTTTGAAAGAGGTTTGGACAACTTCATGGAGGAAAAGTCCATAAACCATTATTAAAGAGGACCAGGGAAATCCATTGCTTACCCATTGGACAAGCAGCATGGAATCTGTGTATATTTAGGGAACCTTACTGGTACTTGTGACCTGGACTGGCCACTGTTGGAAACAGGATACTGGGCTTGATGTAACTTTGTCTGATCCAGTATGGCATAAGAACATGAGAATATAAGAAATGCCATATTGGGTCAGACCAAAGGTCCCTCAAGCCCAGAATCCAACAGTGGCCAGTCCAGGTCTCAAAAGGACACACAGGTTCCACAATGCTTGTATTGGAGAAAGCGGTGGATTTTCCGAATCCTCTTTACTAAAGATTTATGGACCTTTCCTCCAGGAACTTGTTCAAACCTTTTTTAAACACAGCCACACTTAACAGCTTTTACTGCATCCTCCGGTAACAAATTCCAGAGTTTGATTACGCATTGCGTGAAAAAATATTTTCTCTTATTAGTCTTAAATGGGTTACACTGTAGCTTTATTGAATGTCCCCTAGTCTTTCTACTTTTTGATGGAGTAAACAATTGATCAACGATTACCCGTTCTATTCCATTCATTAATTTATAAACCTCTATCATATCTCCACTCAGCCATCTCTTTTCCAGGTTGAAGAGCCTTAACCTTTTAAAATTCTCCTCATAGGGGTATCCTTCTATCCCTTTATCATTTTGGTGGCTCTTCTCTGTACCTTGTCTAATTCCGCTATGTCCTTTGTAAGATACGGCGACCAGAATTGCACATAATATTCAAGATGCGGTCACACCATGGAACAACACAGAGGCATTATAATAACCTTTGCTTTATTCACCATTCCTTTCCTTATGATACCTAGCATTCTATTTGCCTTCTGGGTGCCGCTGCACACTGGGCGAAGGGTTTCAACGTGTTATCAATGACATCTAAATCTTTTTTCCTGGGTGGTGGTTCCTAATGTTGAACCTTGCATTGTGTAACCATAGTTTGGGTTGTTCTTTCCTAGGTGCAGAACTTTGCATTTGTCCACATTAAATTTAATTTGTCATTTGGATATCCAGTCTTCCAGTTTATCAAGGTCCTCTTGGAATTTTTCACAATCCTCTTGGGTTTTAAGAACTTTGAATAATTTTGTGTCCTCTGCAAATATGTTTACCTCACTTGTTGTTCCCATTTTCAGGTCATTTATGAATATGTTAAAAAGCAGTGGACCCAGCACATATCCCTGGGGTACTCCACTAATCACCTTTCTCCATTGGGAAAATTGGCCATTTAGCCCTACTCTCTGCTTTCTATCCTTTAACCAGTTCCTGATCCACAATAGTACACTGCCTTCCATCCCATGACTTTTTAATTTTGTCAAGAGTCGCTCATGAGGAATCTTGTCAAAGGCTTTCTGAAAATCCAGATACACTATAATCAACCGGCTCACCTTGGTCTACCTGTGTATTCATACCTTCAAAAAATATATAACAGATTAGTTAGACAAGACTTACCTTGGCTAAAGCCATGTTGGCTTTCTCCCATTAAACCATGACTATCTACATGTTCAGTAATTTTGTTCTTTATAATGGTTTCTACCATTTTGCCAGGTACTGACATCAGGTTCACTAGTTTGTAGTTTCCTACATCACTGCTGGAACCCTCCCCCCCCCCCCCCATTTAACGTTTTTATTAAATTTATTCCATACATAATACAAACTTCTTTTTAACCCAACATTGTACATTTATATTTAAGCAACAATCTGTCATCAACTTGGCTGTTGTCCCCTGGTATCTATTACAACATTACTTATTGCCTAGTCTTCAACCCTTCACCCCCTTGCAATTATCCCCTTCTATTATACATGCTTATTGTCTCATAACAGTTCTCTCATGTTTATCGCATGTATATATATACACTCTCGCCAACTGGCTCAATACCAGTGCCTTTGTTCTCTGAACATCTTTACAATGACCCTCCCTCCTTCTCTCCTGCTTTCCATTTTCCCAACCATTTCCAGACACTCTTCCATTGTTCCATACACTTATCCCCTTTCCCATGTCGCAACCCTGTCAATCGATGCATCAAAAACAGATCCTCCATCGATGCATCAAACACAGATCCTCCATTCTTCTGATGAAACCTGCACTCTGAGGTTTCCCCAACCCTGTTCAGTGTTGTGCTATCTCGCTTCTTGCTGCCACTATACAGTGATTCAGTACCCCGCTCTCCCTTTCTAAGATATCCTCCCCCAGATGGTGTAATAGACAGATCTCTGGCGCTTTTTGCAATCTATATCCTGTCATTTCATAAATTATCAATAGTACCTCATCCCAGAATCCTTGAATCTGCCCACACTTCCACCATATGTGTAACTCCTGGCAACCTCTCCAGCACCGATCAGTTGACCCCAACCCCGCTTTTTTTTTTTATGTATCGGTATCCAATACCACCGATATAGTACTTTATAAGTATTTTCTTTTATTTGAGCAGAGGGCCTCAAACCACCCTCTGTTACTCCATAGGTCCCTCCATTCGCTCTGCTGACGCACAAAATGACCGACCTGGGTATAACTGTAGTAATTATTATTAGATAACCCATATAGATCCTTAATATCCTCAAAGTCCCGTATTCCCTCCTTAACCACTATCTGGGAGATGTGTGTAAGTCCCCGCTGTCCCCATCTTCTCAAGATATTCACCCCTGGCCCCTCTCAAAACATGCCTCTAATGTCATCCCTTGTATATATCTTTTGTCTTGTACTAATACTTTCCTATTTTGTTTCCAAATATTCAAGGTATGTAGTACGAAGGGGTTCATAGTGCTACTAGCTGGAACTGTACTTCCCCTCCACACCGTCTTTTCCAATCCAACTCCCCTTAAAGAGTCTTCCTGCATCTGAATCCAATGCTTCTGTTTTTCTCTGTGCCAGCCATAAAGCGTTTTCAGTTGTGCTGCTATATAATATTTGCTAAAATTGGGAACTCCAAGCCCCACCTTTCCCCTAGCTCTCTGCAGTGTGGACATAGCAACCCTAGGACTCTTATTTTGCCATATAAATCGATTAATGCTTCTTTGTAAGTGCTTTAACTTTTGACGTGGTATTAATATCGGTAACGTTTGAAACAGAAACAGAAATCGGGGCAATAGAATCATCTTTACTATTGCTATGCGTCCAAACCAAGATAGATATCACCGCCCCCACCCAGCCAATAAACTTCCTACTTGCCCAAATAACTTTTTATAGTTTAGATCATACAATACCTCCAACCTATTGCTTATTTGGATCCCTAGATACCTAATCGCCCCCTTGGCCCATCTAAATGGGTACTGCGTTCTTAATCTCGCCTGCTATTCCTCTTGTAGTGACAAGTTCAACATTTCAGATTTTGCCCAATTTATAGTGAATCCCGACAGCCTCCCATATTCTTCTAATTCCCACATTAATATTGGAATCGAGCATCTCGGTCTGGTCTCACTCGTTATGATATCATCCCAAACAATGATATTCTGTATTCTGTCTTTCCTACCATTATACCCTTCAGATCTTCCCTTTCTCTCACTCTCTGCAAACGGCTCCACTGATATCACGAATAAAAGGCCTCTCCTTCTCCACATGCATCCAGCAGATAGCTAAAACCACCGTTTCTTTCTCTGTAATATTGGAAAAATTCATCCCTTCCTTTCTGAACACACTACTAAGGTCCTTCTCCATTCTCTAGTCACCTCTCATCTAGACTACTGCAACCTCCTCTTCGCTGGTCTTCCTCTGAATCATCTCTCCTCACTTCAATCTGTTCAAAACTCCGCTGCATAACTTCCGCCCTCGTGCAAAGAGGGGTCAGAAGCACTGGAGACTTTTGCTAAGCCCTGCAGTGCTGTTTTACAGTCATTGATGCTGCTACAAGTCGTGAAGAAGGGCGACAGCTCCCCCCCCTGCAACGCCCCTGACATCAGTCTCAGTGTGCTCATGTTTCCCCTCTTCTCAAGTCACTTCATTGACTTCCTATCCATTTCCACATCCAGTTCAAACTTCCACTACTGACCTATAAGTGCCTTCATTCAATTAGTGCCACTGAATATGCCTGAGTAAGGCCACTATACATCCCGATGCTAACCACTTAACATCAGGCTGTGTCAGGGGCGTTCCAGGGCGGAGCAGAGGGTACCGAGTCTGCACATGCAAAGACAGATAGGGAGACCGAACTGGCAGCTGCAATGGAAGCTGAAAAATGATCGTTTATGGAGGGGGAGAGCTATGGCATCTTAATGTATAGAATATTCTAAGCCCAAACATTTAGTAAGCATTGGCATTTAAGCAGGTCTGGTGCAAAAATATGAGACTTCCTCGGTGAACGTCATTCCTACCCCACCCTGCCTCTGCTCCACCGCTGTCACCTCTCTTCAGGACTTGTAGCAGCTGCAATAACTGTAAGACAGTACTGCAGGACTTCCCTAAAGCCTCCAGTGCCTCTGACCCCTCTGATGCAGCCGCTTCTACCCCCATCCAAGGAGGAAGTCTACATTGGAGGACACGGAAGCACCAAGGGCACACATCGCCGGAGGCTTTTGGTGGCTTTTGGTAAGTGCTGCAATGCTGTTTTACAGTCATTGCTACCGCTGTAGGTTTCAGAGGGGCATAGCAATGGGCACCATGGAAAAGTTGGCACCCTAGGTGACTGCCTAATTCACCTACTGGCTAGCACCGGCCCTGCATTCAAGCAACACCAGCTTCCTTCCAGTGTGGGGCCACTCTCACAGTATGGGACCTGACATCTACATGGTTCCTACCACAAGATTGGCCCTGGGATGAGGGTGCAAAAGCAAAAACTGGCTCAAGGCACTACAGTCCTTTGGAGTGCCCTGCTTGGAAGTGTGGAAAAGAACAACTGGGCAGACGGGCTGGATTTGTTGCTCTTTTTCTGTTATCGTCTGGAGAGCATGCACTGCTGCACCCCCTCTGCCGTGTCAGGAGAGTGACTACACGTGTCCAAATAGGGATAATATTATATGCCACTATTCCATTCTCGAAAGCAACTCCTTGCTTCTCAGGACACTGTGGAAAATATTGGGCGGATTGTCTCGCGTTCCTAGTCATCACATCGTCTTCTGTGGCCTCAGGGTGGATGAAGTGAGCCTTGCTCTCAGGAAGTATTCCCTTCACAGCAGAACACCTGAACCGAAGGGTCTGACCTTTTCTCTATTCTTTCTTTAAATGATCCAGATGAGAGATGGGCAGAACACATATAAAACCCCACAGCTTAAAAAAGCACCTGAATTTCCTAATGTTAATTAGCAATGCAATTTCACTATGCCACCTTCCCTCTCTCACCAGAATTTATGTTCAATGTGTACAAATGGAGAAAATGAAATTTAAAGTTTTAATGCCATTTCTGCAAAGAGGTGATTAAAAGACGGGGAGGTATTGGGCAATATTGATCCCTGCTGCCACGCCCCTTCACAATAACCGTTAGCCCAGGTTTATGAGCAAACCTACAACACAATGATTTACATTTCAGCTTCACATATGTGTACAAAAGATTGAGATTTTCAATGTCTCCACGCCATTAAAAATATTAGCAGCACATAGAAAAAGAATATGCAGCTGGCATGGTGAGGAAAGACTTAAGCTGTGTGACACATGCAAGCGGCCTTGTCCACCTAGTGAGCTAGGATGAGAGTCAGAAATACCTCATTCAGGTTCAGACCAGCACCCGAACCTGGGAACTGTCGTTGCTGGGGTGCTCTCTGTACCCTGTAATGTCATCTTACTCTTGCGGATATACTGTTCTGCGCTGTATTTGAATCACACTGAGCTCATTTTATAAGAGCTAGGCAATGATGTACACCTAAAACGAGGCGCTTACAATATTGCCCAAAGTAGACACACATTGAAGTCTGTGCCTGCCATGCATAGATTGTCCTTTTATGCAGTATGGGTGTTATTTTAGAAGCATTTAAACATCGAGATTAAAAGACACATGTCAATGGGATTACAGAAAGCAGCTATCTACATGTGATGCTGACTGTGTCTAGATGTCGAGGGGACATGATTAGGGCATGGAGAAGAACTGGTTTGAGTGGGCCTACAGTATCGATATGTTTCCCACTTTACAGCTGCCCCCAGCAATGAATAAGTGCTTGAAGGTATAAAGACTGAGGTCCGGCCCAACCAATCATCCCCTGACACACTCCTTCAGGCCTTTGATCCCCGCTGACACCCCCAAAGCATCCAATCGCCACCACCTGACGACATCCCGAACTCTTCAGATTGGAAAAGAGATGGCTGAGGGGAGATATGATAGAGGCCTATAAAATCCCCAGTAGAGTGGAACAGGTAATTCCAAATCAATTGTTTACTCTTTCAAAAGTACAAGGACATGCATCTAGAAAGTAATATATCTAAAACAATAGGCAAAACTATTTTTTCTCTCAACGTATAATTAAGCTTTGGAACTCGTTGCTGGAAGATGTGGTAAAAGTAGGAAGTATAGCTGGATTTAAAAAAAGATTTGGACAAATTCCTGAAGGAAAAGTCCATAAACAGTTTTTAAGGTAGACCAGAAGAAAACCACTGCTTATCCCTGGGATAAGCAGCATGGAACTGGCTACTTTTGGGATATGTCAGGTACTTGTGACCTGGATTGGCCACTGTTGGAAAAAGGACACAGCTTGAAGGACCTTTGGTCTCACCAGTTTGGCAGTTCTTTTGTTCGTATATTCTTATCAAAACCCTTCCATCAACTTCCCCCCAACTCCAGCAAGAAGAATTCCTCCCACAATGGTCTCCTGGCAGCCCTCCCCCCCCCCCCCCCCCCAACATTCTGATCCCTTTACTGGTTCTTAGAGTCCCTGGAGTCCAGTGGGAGCAGAAGTTAAGAGTACTACTGCTAGGTATCAGGCTGCCACCTAGTGCTAGTGCTCTGAGATTACCCAGGCCTAGCATGAGCTGCAGCCACTGAGGATCTAGACACCATGGACCCCAATAACAGCAGAGAATGGATTTGGGGGATGAGAGATTCTGCTGAAGGGCCACTAGGGGGAGTTAGTTGTTGCTGGTGGAGGGAGTCAGGTGGGGGGGGGGGATCTTGATGTCAGGGATGTTTGTCAGATTCCTCGGAGTTGAGGGAGCACCTCGATAGAGGTGTCGGGGGGATTGATTTTGGGGGGCAGTGACCCGGGGGTGGGGGTGGAAGACATTGAGACCCATGAATATGTAGCGTAAAGCTGCTTGTTTTTCAGCATGTGAAGCTTTTTAAAATCGCTGCTCCTGCTAGACACAGGAAGACATGAACAAGTAGTCCAGCACGTTCTTACATGTATGCTCTGTGTATGGTGGGAATGTTCTATATCCCAACCTGGATGACTTAATTCTCCTCTCCAAATCCTATCTATAAATTAGTTCAGTTTAATCAAAATCTTGATATACCACCTTTTGCATAAAAACAGCAAAGTGGTTAAAACAGTGAAAGCCAACAAGCAGTTAACAATTAGACAACGACAGGAAGACACACTATAGTTCTAAGGGCAAACTGTTCCAAAAAAAGAGGAACAAAATAAAAAAAAAGTTCAGCAATATATGCCCCCATGACAGGGTGGCAGGAAAAGAGAGGCCCAACTGCTTAAGACATTGAGAGCAAGTTGGATGGGAAGTTTGATGAGGAAGAAGAAGAGAATTCAGATAAAGGGGGTAAACGGAAAAAGACCTTGTGAACAAGCAATAGAATGTTACATCGGATACGATATATAATAGGTAGCAGAGGAATGAAATAAAAAGAGGAGGGACACTTGGCGTTCTGATGTTGGGGGGCAGTGTTCTATGGAAAATATTACAGGCTCACCTGATGTTGGGGAGAAGTATTCTGTGGAAACGTTTACAGGCACAGGCATTCCTGATGTTGGGGAGCAGGGTCCTGTGGAAAGCTTTACAGGCACAGGCCTACTACTACTACTACTACTGAGCATTTGTATAGAGCTACAAGACAAACACAGCACTGCACAGACATGTAAGAGACAGTCCCTGCTCATCAGAGCTTACAATCTAGTCAAGACAGACAACACAGTAGGTATAGACAGAGATATATCTAGGGAGAATGGTGAGGAAACACAAAGGAGATCAGGTGAGTCAAGATCCAAAAACAGCAGTGAAGAGGTGAGTTTTCAGTCTGGATTTAAAAAGGGCCAGAGAAGGCGCCTGACGCACAGACTCCGGTAGTTGTTCCAGGCATAAGGAGCGGCAAGGTGAAAAGAGCGAAGTCTGGAGTTAGCAATAGAAGAGAAGGGCACAGATAGAAGCAATTTGCTAGAAGAGCAGAGTTTCCAGGGATGGGTGTAGGGACAAATAAGAGGAAAGGTAGTGAGGAGCTGCAGTGAGTGCACCTTTAGGTCAGCAGGAGAAGTTTGAACTGGATGCGGAAATGGATAGGGAGCCAAAGAAGTGACTTGAGAAGAAGAGTAATATGGGCATGATGAGGCTGGTGGAAGATTAGCCATGCAGGAGAGTGTTGAACAGATTGAAGGGGAGAGAGATGATTCAGCGGGAGACCAGCAAGGAGTAGGTTGCAATAGCCAAGACAGGAGGTGATTAAAGAGTAGATAAGTGTCTTAGTAATGTGTTCAGAAAGGAATGAGTGGATTTTGTTGATGTTAAAGAGAAAGAAATGGCAGGTTTTGGCTATCAGTTGGATGTGTGTGGAGAAGGAGAGAGAGGAGTCAAAGACGACCCTAAGGTTGCGAGCCAAGGAAATGGAGTAGAGAGTTATCCAGATACTGAGAAAGGAGGAAGGGGAGAGGAAGGTTTAGGGGGAAAAATAAGAAGCTCAGTTTTGGCCATATTCAATTTCAAGTGGCAGTGAGACATCCAAGCAGAAATGTCAGAAAGGCAGGCAGAGATGCGGGTCTGGATTGCAGGAGAGATTTTAGGTGTAGAGAGGTAGATCTGGGAATCATCAGCATAAAAATGGTACTGAAAACCATGGGAAGAGATGAGTGCACCAAGGGACTGGGCATAGAGAGAGAAAAGGAGTGGACCCAAGGCAGATCCTTGGGATACACCAACTGAGAGCAGGATAACAGCAGAGGAGGATCCACCAGAAAAAAACACTGAAAGATCGATGGGAGAGATAAGAGAAGAACCACGATAGTACAGAGCCCTTAAAACCAAGCGAGGACAGGTATCAAGGAGAATGTTGTGGTCGTGTCAAAAGCAGCAGAGAGGTCAAGAAGGATAAGGATTGAGTAAAGGCCCTTGGATTTTGCCAGGAACAAGTTACTGGAGACTTTGGCAAGAGCCATTTCAGTAGAATGTAAAGGACGAAAGCCAGATTGTAAAGGATCCAGGAGGTCTTGAGAGGAGAGAAAGTCAAGGAAGCAGTGGTGAACTGCATATTCAAGTAGTTTAGAAACAAAGGGGAGGAGGGAGATGGGTCGATAGTTAGAAGGACAGCTAGTATTAAGTGAGGATTTCTTGAGGAGAGGTGCAACTTGTCACACTCCCCCTGCTGGCCAGGCCAATAGGCAGAAGGATGGCCTCATTTGCCTTTAAGTAAAGAGTCACTAGGTTTTTCTCTCACCAGGGAATTCTGGGAGTTGTAGTTTCTCAAAGTTACTTGTAGACAAAGTAGTTGCAACCACTCGGTTTAAGGCAAAACAGATAATTTATTTTTGATCTAGGTTCCCCTTTCGCATCACAATTCAAAACACAAGGCGGTAAAGGATTATTCTCCAAAAGAAAACTCAACAGGAACATAAAGCGTCTGGAACATCAGAACTTGGTAAAACCCTTTTCACACACAATAGCTGTTCACAGCCATTCTTCAGCAGTAAGAAAATCACAGCTACTTTCCTCAATTTTAAATCAGGTACAGTTCTTTTCTCTTTATCCAAAACTGTTCAGTTAACACTCAGGATTCCAGGAATGTTCTTTACTTCAAATGGAAGCGCCTGTTTCTCTTCTAGCTACGAGACACAGGCTATACAAAGACTTCCCTTCATAGGCTTTCTTCTAGCACATGTGAAAGCTTCCCTTCTTACAATAAGAACAATCCATTGGTATTACATTGCACTCAGTTTCAGGCATACCCAAATCTACTTGCATATCCTCCTGTGTTGCAAGTTGTCTGTCCCTCTCTGGACTTTCACTAGCAGAATCAAGCTTACTGTTTGGAAGAAGCTTCTGGAATTCCCTTACAAACTGCTCTCCTGGAGAAAGGTTAGCTGTGCTTTGAGAATAAGCCCCTCTATCCTGCAACAGTTGCCTTAGCTTCTCAATTAGGTTCAGGTCTGTCTCACTGCCCTTGGCTGGGTTCTGGTTATCAGCATTTGCAATAGCTCTCACCCACCTTCTGGCAGCTCAGGTTCCTGGGGCACTCTGCTCTGCACTCTTTCTCAGTTCATTAGCAGCGTCCTCAGCAAAGCTTCTGCTGGACTCTGAAGCAGACACACCTTTTACAAAAGGATTGCTTCCTTTGGTGCTGGGGCCAAATTTCCTCATGGAATAAAACCTTCCACGTCTCCCTTCTCTGGGCTTCCTTAAACCAGGTTTCTCTTTTGAACCCTCTGGCTTCAGTACTCCCTCTGAACAGGATCCTGGCCACGAGCTTCCTGCTCTCCCTGAGCCTTCTGTCCACTCTGACCTCTCAGCTCTCTCTGAACCTTCTGCTTCCTTTGCTCCTCCAGATTCTCCAGATCCTCCAGTTCTTCCAGCTTCCTCTGCCCTTCCAGCTCTCCCAGATCCTCCAGCTCTTCCAGCTTCCTCTGCCCTTCCAGAGCTCACTGATTTCAGTGACAGAGGTTTAAAAAGGTGTTTTTCAGCCACCACGCCCTGCTCTCTGCACACGTGTTTGTTATCAGAGCTCAAACCTGACCCTACGTTAGGGCTTGGGCAGGGCTCTGCCTCAGCCAAAGCATGCTTCTCTAGTTTGTTTGTAGTTTGAGCTCTCTGGGAACCTTGCCTTTCTTCTGTCTTAAAGGTGTAGTCCCTATTTTCCTCTATTTCCATTTGCTCGCTACAACTTGCATTGTCACAAACTACAGCATGCTTGAAGACTGCAGGGACAGTTGCAGTGGAAAGCGATAGGTTGAGAATATGAGAGATGGAAGGGACAACAGTGGAGGAGATGGGCTTAGGAGACGAGTAAGAATAGGATCAGAGGAGCGGTAGTGAGTTTGGAGGAGGAAAGAAGGTGTGCGGTTTACTCCTCAAAGATCATAGAAAAGGAAGAAAGGGTAGCGGAGGCAGAGGGAGAAAGCTGGGAGTGAGGAGGGGAAGGAGGGGAAGTTGCTGACTTTGTGAGAATTGGAGGGTGATCTTGTGGATTTTGTCATGGAAATAGTCAGCCAGGGTTTGGGCAGAAAGGGAGGGAGGTGTCGGAGGCGGAGCACTTTGAGGAGAGAGTTGAGAGTAGTAAAGAGACAGCAAGGATCAGAGGCAAGAGATTTAGTCAGATGGACCTAATAGTCTTGTTTGGTGAGTGATATGGCTAACTGGAAAGAGACAAGCATGAATTTGAAGTGTAGGAAGTCTGCAAGGGAACGGAATTTGAGCCAAGCACGCTCAGCTGAATAGGTATAGGAACGTAGATAGCAGGTAGTGGAAGAAAGTCAGGGCTGGGGTATAGTATGCCTCACAGGACGTGGCATGGGTAGAGCGAGAGCATCCAGGGCAGAGGAGAGTGCAGCGTTATAGTAAGCTACTGCCTCAGATGACATAGTGGAGGAAAGAGGTGATTACATAGTGGAGGAGAGCCAAAGGGTTAATAGCATGAAGATTTCTAAAGAGGTTGGAGGAGATTGGGTGAAGCTGAGGCGGTGGGTGTCGAAGAGTGAAGCTTAGCAGATGATGGTCAGATAAGGGAAGAACTGAGGTACAGAGGTTTGAGGGTAAATTGGAGAAAAATACAAGGTCAAGGCAGTGGCCATCATGGTGAGTGAAGGCAGTAGAGCAAAGCTGGATGTCGAATGAGGTGGTAAGGGAATGGAGCTTTAAAGCATAAGGTTAGAGGGGTTATCAACATGAATTTTAAAATCCCTGAGAATAAGAGTTGGGGAAGAGGAATTCAGAAAGAAGGAAAGCCACGAGTCAAAGTCAGTGAGAAAGGTAGAGGTGTACTTGTCAGGAGGTCGATAAATAACAACTACCCGGAGAGGAAGTGGAGTAACAGGGCGGATGGAGTGGACTTCAAAGGAGGGAAAGGCATGAGACTGAGACAGCAGGAGGTGTTGGAAGTGGCAGGAAGGAGAAAGTAGAAGCCCAACACCACCATCACCAATGGGACAAAGCGTGTGGGAGAAATGATAAAGCGTAGTTACTCACCTGTAACAGGTGATCTCCGGGAACAGCAGGAATTTAGTCTGCACATATGGGTGATGTCAGTACCAACGAAGCCCATGCAGGAACACTCCCCAGCATCCAATAGGAAAGTTTTTGGGAGCATCCCACTGTGCCTACATAGCTGCCTTCCCCCTTTCCAGTTCTCCTTCCTCAGTTGAGTTTGTAACTGAGATAAAAGGAAAGAGAATAGGATGTACAACTCCTAGCAGAGGAGGGTGGATTGTGAAGACTAAATTCCTGCTGTTCCCAGAGATCACTTGTTACAGGTGAGTAACTACGCTAGCTCCAGGAAGAAGCAGGAATGTAGTCTTCACATATGGGACTCCCTAGCTAGGAGATGCCAGAGAGATGACCTCAGAGTCGGCTGTGGATCTCACAGGTATGTGTAAAGAGGTCATGTATCCTCCATGGATGTCTGGTATCGAAACCTGGGATGGAGGATAAGAGTTGCTCTAAGTTGGAAAGAGATGTTGGAGAACAGCTTGTCCAAATTTTGCAAAGCATCCCAGTGGGTGTCCTTGTCCAGGCAATAGTGAGCAGCAAAAGTGTGGACCGAAGACCAAGTTGCTGCTTTGCATATCTCATCAATAGCTACAGAGCATACATTTGCCAAAGAGGCAGCCATGGCTCGAACATTATGGGCAGTGACGTGACCCTCGAGAGAAAGTCCTGCCTTCTCATAGGCAAAGGTGATGCAGTCAGCTATCCACTTGGAGAGAGTTTGTTTGGATACTGACAAGCCAAGGTGACTCGAGTCAAAGGAAATGAAAAGCTGGGAAACTTTTCGGTGCTCTCAAATTCTCTGGAGATAAACAGCTAAGGCACATTTGCAATCCACAGTGTGGAGGGTTGCCTCTGTCCTAGCTCTAGGGGAAAAGACAGGAAGGTAGACTGACTGGTTTAAATGGAAGGGCGAAATCACCTTCGGCATGAAATGAGGTTGAGTCCTAAGGACAACCTTATCATGGTGGAACCGTGTATAAGGAGGGTCAGCCACCAAAACCTGGAGCTCACTAATGCGCCTTGCTGAAGTGAGGGCAATAAGGAAGATGACCTTCCATGTGAGAAACTTAAGTGGTGTAGTGGCTAGAGTTTCAAAGGGCGACTTGAAAAGCTGTCCTAGAACATTAAGGTCCCATGCCACTGGAGGCGACTTAATGGAAGGTTTGATTAATAGAAGACCCCTCATGAAGCATGTTATGAGCGGCTGAGAAGAGATGGGTTGGCCATCTAAGGGCAGGTGAGAGGCCGCAATTGCACTTAAGTGTACTCTTACTGAATTGGTTTTGAGTCCAGAAAATGATAGGTGAAGGAGGTACTCTAGAAGTGCCTCCACCGAAGCTGAGAAGGGATTGAGATTCTTATGAGAGCACCAGAAAGAAAACCTACGCCACTTGAAAGCATAGGACCATCTGGAGGATGGCTTCCTAGAAGCTAAGAGGATGTCCTTATCCTCCTGGGGGAAGGATAATGTTTTGGAAGGCTATGCCTTCAGCAGCCATGCTGTCAGTTGGAGAGACTGAGGACTGGGATGGAGCAGTGTCCCTTTCTTGAGAGAGGAGATCTGGAGCAGACCTGAGATCTATGGGATGAGCCTAGATAGACATAGAAGGAGAGGGTACCACGGTTGGCATGGCTAGCGTGGGGCTATGAGTATAATGGAGTCCTTGTCTCTCTGGATTTTGAAGAGAGTTTTGGGAATTAGGGGTATGGGAGGGAAGGCATATAGGAAGCCCTGACCCTAGTGTAGGTGAAAAGCATCCACCTGCTGGCTGTCCAGTGCAGGAGTCCTGGTGCAGAAGCGGGGAAATTTGGCATTCTGATGACTTGTGAAAAGGTCTATCTCTGGCGTCCCCAGATTTGAAAAATGTGAGACACTTTGTCTACATGAAGAGACCATTCTTGGGGAAGAAGGATTCAACTCACTGTCCACTAAGACATTGTGATTGCTCGGAAGATACACCGCATGTAGGTGAATGCGACGATATATGGCAAAGGACCAGAGAAATAGAGCCTCACTGCAGAGGGTCCAAGAGCCTGTTCTGCCCTGCTTGTTCACATAGAGCATGGCTACTTGATTGTCCGTCTGGACTAGGACTCTGCGGCAATGAAGATGATCCTGGAACACTTTGAGAGCATTGAGGATGGCTCTGAGTTCCAGCAGATTTATGTGGAGATGTGACTCCTGATGAGACCAGAGTCCCTGAGTGGAGAGAGTCTCCATATGAACTCCCCAGCCCAATCTGGATGCATCTGTCATCAGGGTACACTGAAATGCTGGCATCTGAAAAGGTGACCTTACAAAGAGGTTTTTTGGGGATTGGCACCACTAGAGAAACGAGATCAGGAGGTAGAGACCGTTATCTTGTCCCCCAGGCGACTCGATGCCTGAGACCACTAGGATGCCAGTGCCCATTGGGCTGTGTATATATGTAAGCGGGCATATGAAACAACATGCACCATTGATGCCATATGGCCCAGAAGCTGTAGCATTTCTCGAGCAATAAAAAAGTTATTGAGGCATGCTTGAGATGCCTACTGATTGAGTCAAGCACAGCGGAGCTGGGGCAGAAATGCCCTTGATTGCTGAGTGTTTAGGAGAGCCCCTATGAACTCTAGAGTTTGAGAGGGGACGAGTTGGGACTTTGGAAGATTTATTACAAATCCCAAGTATTGTAGCACCTGCATGGCATGTGAGAGGGATAAGCTGGCTTCTAGAGAGGTGCATGCTTGTATGAGCCAGTCGTCTAAGTAAGGGAAGACAAATATCCCTAGAGTCCTTAGAAATGCGGCTACTACCGCCATGAATTTTGTGAAGACTCTTGGGGCAGAGGCGAGGCCGAAAGGCAGGACTCTGTATAGATAATGTCTCCCTTGGAACATGAAGCGGAGGAATGTTCTGTGCTCTGGATGAATAAGTATGTGAGGGTACACTTCCTTTAGATCTAGAGAACAGAGCCAATCCTGACTCTGGAGATATGGGAGAAATTCAAAATGATCTCCCTTGGGACCCTTCTCCCCTAGGGGGTACTTGTTCAGTTCTCTGAGGTCCAGAATGGGTCTGTATCCTCCTGTTTTCTTTGTACTGAGAAAGTATAGAGAATAAAAGCCCATTCCATGCTGAGATGATGGAACCTCTTCTATTGCACCCTGCAATAGTAGGGAGGTGACCTCTTGTAGCAAAAGAGCAGTGAGAGGGGGCTGAGAGCAGAATTCTCTTGGAGGAGTCCGGGGGAGGGGGGTAGACTTCATAGATGAAGCTTGTACCTTTCCCATACTATGGACAGTGTCCACTGTTCTGATGTGATGAGATGCCACCTGTGGGCAAAGTGACAATCTTCTGGGGATGGGGATGGGATCTGGAATCTCCAGAGGCAGAACAGCTATGTTCTCTAGAAAGGCGTCAGAGACCCTGAGTAGTCTGGGCCTGCTGAGGTGGCTGAGACTTAGGAGTCTTCTTTTGCTGCTTTGGAGGTTGCTGCTCCTTCTGAGGAGCATGTTGCTGACACTGAACAGCAGGGGTTTAAGAAGGATAATACTACTTCTTATTATTGAAAAAAGCTTTCTTTGCTGCTTTTTTCCTAGTTGGGTTGGCAGTAGATCTAGATAAATGCTTTGGGTCCAATTTTCAGAGGGTTAAAGATCCTTATCGCAGTGAATGCCCTCAAAAAGTATTGAGAAAATCCGCTTTATAGGGTTTCTACTGTAATACCTCCATCTTCAATGCAAAGTTTTTTTTCTTTTTTTATCCTATTTTTTCCTTTTTTTTTGTTATTTCTTTAAATTTGTACATAGACATCAGTACCTACAAATATAGATAAAGTGCAGGTCTCAGACTAACACTGGCAGTGCTTTTTGCAAGCATCAAAAGCAACATACCTTCACGCATCAATGACCTTTAAGCACTTATCCATTCATTGAAGAGTTACAGTACTTCAGAACTCCCTACTAGACTTTTTCTTCAATCATTAACTTAATTCATTACTTCTTTGTTGTTTCTTAGATCGTGCTGTGATAACTTAAATCCCCCCCTGAGGAAGAAAACGAAACGCATTTTAGCGGTACCCATTTGGTGGCGTCGGGGAGAGTAATCACCTACAATATGAGAAGATAAGCACAATCTTTTACTAATAACAACATGGATAAGCAAATTAAGTTAATGATTGAAGAAAAAGTCTAGTAGGGAGTTCTGAAGTACTGTAACTCTTCAATGAATGGATAAGTGCTAAAAGGTCATTGATGCGTGAAGGTATGTTGCTTTTGATGCTTGCAAAAAGCACTGCCAGTGTTAGTCTGAGACCTGCACTTTATCTATATTTGTAGGTACTGATGTCTATGTACAAATTTAAAGAAATAACAAAAAAAAGGAAAAAATAGGATAAAAAAAGAAAAAAAACTTTGCATTGAAGATGGAGGTATTACAGTAGAAACCCTATAAAGCGGATTTTCTCAATACTTTTTGAGGGCATTCACTGCGATAAGGGTAAAGTAGATCTAGATAGCCTACTGAGGGTAGTGTTCTCAGATTCCAACTGAGAGGCCTTGTCCTGCCAAACAGGTTTTCGCCGGTGCAAGAGATATTACCCAGCTTATCCTGAACCCATTGTTCAAGATTTGATGCTTGAAGCCAAGCAATCCTGTGTGCACCAATGCAGATGGATGAAGTCCTGCTGATGCACTCAAAACAGTCAAAAGTTTCTCTGTTAAACTTTGAAACATTCTGAGCATGCTTTACAAGGGTGAGATAATCTGCTCTCTTGTCATCGAGGAGAAGAGGAGCCATTAACTCCAATTCCCTACCCGGAGGGTTCGAGGAATGTGTCTTAGCACTCTAGATTCGACGCATTGCATTCCACTACCATTGAATGGTGCAGCAATTGCGCCTTTTGGAAACCGGGACACTCCGGTACCCAGTACATGGTACTGAGCCATCGGGTATGGGGAGAAACAATAAGAGGTGTCTCCCACATACAAAGCATGAGGTCGTGAAGTATCTGATGGATAGGGAGCAAAAGCAGCCTCCTTCGGAGCTCTGGGGTATTGAAGAATTTCCCAACTCTTTGGCCCTAGGCTCTTTCTCCAATGTCACTGTTATGGACAGACCCCTTGCAACATCGCAAATGAAGTCTTGAAAAGACATGTCTTCTGGTGGGGACATGTAACGTTGTGGAGACGGAGATGGGTCTTCTGGGACAGTTCTCATGTCTCGGGTATCGGCCGATTCATCATCCAAATTGGAATCCGAAGACTCGAAGTATCAACAGACAGGGTGTTCCCTCTCTGTATGAACTCAATACTGATCAAAACCAGTACTTGAAGCCTGTGCTGTCGGAACCCTGGTACTGGAAACGGATTTGAGGGCAGGCATGGGCGGTAGCATGGAAAGTGGCAAAAAAAGTCGATGCAGGTTGTATCGGTACCGGAGCTGGTACCGACACCTGCGGAAGCAACTGTAAGGGTTTTACTGGTACCAGTAAGGCCGCTAAGCTCCAATCAATGGCCAGGATATGTTGAGCTTGCCGATGCCTGGGTATCGGTACCAGAATTGCAGGCCACGATCCTTGAGCATGGCACCAGGAGCACTCCAGAGGTGGAAGCCTCAGGAGCATCCTGGGACCCCACTAAGGCTTTGGAGGGAAGGTCCTCCCACAGGGGTTGTTTGGCCGGTGTGTCCCCCTCCAGGGCAATGCCCGAGGCATCTCAATGCTTAGAAGGAGATCTACCTTTGGGGGGGCCGGCCATCCTTCGATGAAGACTTAGGTTTCGATGCTTGAGATCCTTGGGAGGAAGATGAAGCTCTTGATGACATCGATGCTAAAGATACTGCATCAGAGGCAAAGAGGGTGCCAAGCTTTGCAGCTCGATTCTGAAGGCCTCTCTTTGTCATCTTCCTACAAATAGGACATTCTGACAGCTGATGATCTGGTCCTAAGCATTTTAGACACCAGTCATGGGTGTCTGTGGCTGAAATCGTACCACTACATTTGGAACACTTCTTAAAACCACTGTATGGTTTTTCCATTGTGTCTGTGACAAAATGGAAGGCCTAGGCCTAAGATGTGCCTGAAGAAAAGAAATAATTTTTTTCTTCACAGATTTTTTATTTTTTTTAAAAAAGAAAGAAAGCACCGACGGAGGTCAGTACCAGCATCGACGGGAAGGCAGACACGAATCATAAAAAATATGAAAAAACACAAATTTTCTGCTTCTTGTCATGTCCGTGGAAAACGAAGAACTGAGGAGGGAGAGCTGGAAAGGTGGGAAGGCAGCTATGCAGGTGCAGTGGGATGCTCCCAAAAGCTTTCCTATTGGATGTTGGGGAGCGTTCCCGCGCAGGATCCATCAGTACTGACGTCACCCATATATGAAAACTACATTCCTGCTTATTCCTGGAGATCCGCCATGACAGAGAGCAGCGACCGACGCAGTGTCTTCTGGGAGGAGCCATGTCGCAGAGCAAGAAGATGGAGAGCATTAGAGATAAAGAGATCAGTTTATTTGAGATGGAGTGTGCATTCCACAAGGCACATGAGAAAGGGAGAGGGGAAGGGGAAAGGAGAGGGATATGAATAAGATTAGACGTGTTGCGTAAAGATCTCTTCTCAGAGTGTGACAAAGTCTAGGAGGGCCAGGATTGGGGTTGATATCTCCAGACAAAAGAAGGAGACGGAGTAGAAGAGTGTGGGGCAGAGAGGAGACAGTATGGCAGTAACGAGGGTGAGGTTGTCTTAGAGCGAGGAGATGGCTAAATGAGAGGGAGAAAGCGATGAAGCTCAAGAGCTGATGACAGCTTGGAGGGGAAGTGAGGATGGTAAAGGGGAGATAAGGAGGGGAGGACTGAAGGTGTTAGTGGGAGGGGAGACAATTAGAGAGAAAAAGACAACATAAGAACATAAGATATGCCATACTGGGTCAGACCCAGGTCCATCAAGCCCAGTATCCTCTTTCCAACAGTGGCCAATCTAGGTCATACGTACCTAGCAGTTTCCCCAAGAGACACAAGTTCCACAATGCTTGTACTGGGTCAAGCATTGATATCCTGGGTCACTTCTTAATAATGGTTTATGGACCTTTCCTCCAGGAACATGTCCAAACCTTTTTTAAGCCCAGCTACACTAACAGCCTTTACTACATCCTCCGGTAACAAATTCCAGAGTTTGATTACACGTTGAGTGAAAAAATATTTTCTTTTATTAGTCTTAAATAGTTTACCCTGTAGCTTCATTGCATGTCCCCTAGTCTTTCTATATTCTGATAATGTAAACAATCGATCTACGTTTACCCGTTCCACTCCATTCATTAATTTATAGACTTCTATCATATCTCCCCTCAGCCGTCTCTTTTCCAGGTTAAAGAACCCTAACCTTTTTAGCCTTTCTTCATAGGAGTATCCTTCCATCCCCTTTACCATTTTGGTGGCTCTTCTCTGAACCTTTCTAATAACGCTATATCCTTTTTAAGATACGGCGACCAGAATTACACACAATATTCAAGGTGCGGTCTCACCATGGAACGATATAGAGGCATTATAATATCTTTTGTTTTATTTTCCATTCCTTTCCTTATCATACCTAGCATTCTATTTGCTCTCTTGGCCGCTGCTGCACACTGGGCCGAGGGTTTTAACATGTTATCCACAATGATGCCCAAATCTTTTTCCTGGGTGGTGGTTCCTACTGTTTACATTTGGAAACCTTTACAAGGCAGGCATTCCTAATGTTTGGGGGCGGTTCGGTGGGTGCAGTGATTCCTCATATTGGGGGACAGTGTGCTGCAGAAACCTTTTTGGGTGCAGTCGTTCCTGATGTTGGGGCAGTGTTCTGCGCAAATAGGGTTGCCAACTGATTCCAGATGTGCCCGACAGGCTTGATCCAGTCCTGTGTTTACCCCATTGTATGCAGGGATTTGTAGTCTTGCTTTTCTTACGTAGTGCAATAGAGAAATCAGAAATATGTGTTCCTGCATGCAATGGAGTAAACCCAGGACTGGATCAAGCCTGTTGGGTGCATCTGGAGCCAGTTGGCAACCCTACATGCAAACCATTACAGATGCCAGCATTCGTGATATTAGAGGGCAGTATCCTGTGAATATTTTGTGGAAGCCTGAACAGGCGTAGTCATTGCTGATGTTGGGGGAGAGGGGGGGAGGGGGGACAGTGTTCTGTAGAAGCCTTTACAAGTGCAGGCATTGTTACTATTGGGGGGCAATGTTCTGTGGAGGCCTTTACAGGCACAGATGCTCTGATGTTGGGGAGCTGGTACTATTCTGGCTCTATCTGTTTGTACGTGGAGATCACCAGGACCCAAGATTTATCTGTGTATTCCCCATCTTACAACAGACAAATAAATTTCACTGTCAGATTTTGCACCAGCTCAGAGGCATCCCCACAGTTTTTTATAAGAGCTGGTTTGGGCCAAGGATTTGCATGAGGGATTAAGGGAAAATTCTAATTAACTCCCCTTTTTTCATTGCTGCCTCCAAATTTTAAAAAAAGAATGACAGATTGACTAGGTAACTGGCAACGCTTATACATAAAGGTCTGTGACATGGCTGCACGATGCGTCATCATGCCGGCCCATCTCCGTGAAACGTGATGAGTCCATGCCACTCTTTGCATGTATAGCTCTGTAAAATGGCTCCTCCCACTTTACGTGCCAGCAAACACATAGCGCCTGCACAACCGCATATGGATTTTACAAAAGGCTCAGTGTTCAGCACAGTCTTTCATGAAATACAGATGGAGCTAAGCACACCGAGACCTGGACATCTCAATTCGAATCTCAATTAGCTATGCAAAATTGGGCTTGTAATTCCCAGCGAAATGCTTGTCTGCACACTGAAACAAGAATGGTGCTTCAATCTGCAAAAGGACTTCTAGTCTCTTCTCACACTGCAGGGACACTTAGGACTGGGAGAATGCCTGTCACCACGGCGTGAAGTACACAGGGCCCTATATTAGCACCAGTAGCCACTGCTGCTGAATTTAAATCCAGATAGTCAATGATGGGGCCCAGTTTTAGCTGTGGATGACTAACCGGGTAGCAGTCCACTATTGTTGCTACCCGGTTACCGGGACTCTCCTGCACCCCAGAATACCCCCAACACAACCAAATTGCATTGGGGCATGTAGGGGACATAGACAGGAATATTCAACGGTGCTAACCATGTAGGTGCCATGGAATATTCCCGTCTAAGGCATTTACGTGGTTTACAGGGCTGAATATCAGGCCCTTCATTCCTTTGATTACTGCTCTGATGATAGTATTACAGTGAGAATGAGTAAAATAACACTAAAATCTGCACAATAGTTAACTAGACTTTGTGCTCAGCTATAGTTAGTGCATTTCCAAGTTCAGAGGATCTAGTGAGGGACAGGAAGGGAAGGTAGAAATTAGTAGTTCTCCTAGATGGGCAGAGTGGATAGGCCTTCTTGTCTTTATCTGCTGTTCTTTCTAACAGGGGCTCTGCATTTCAAGCCAAGGTAAGAGTGTGTGGCTTTAAATTACAGCTCTCTGCCTGAGAGCTCTTAAAAGGGGTTTGGTACATTTTTAAAACAAAGTTAAATTATTTTTGGTGCTTTAGTTCAAAAGGGGAAATATTATCTTTAGCGCTGTAGGTTTAAAACTCTGCTTTTAGTTTCCTTCTCAGCTCTTTGACACTACTGACACCTCAGTGGGCCTGATTAGCCTGTGAAAGAACTGAGAGCAGCTGAGACCTGCATTAAAGTCTTCAGAGCCTTGCACTGTTGAGACATTCCTAACAGGGGCTCTGCATTTCAAGCCAAGGCTCCCAAGCTCCACCAACTGAACAATAGCTGGGAAAAATCGTATCGACACAGCTGTTGCCTCCATTATAGCTTCTGCCTCTGTTAAGACAGAGATCCCAATGCCAGTTGAAGGACCGGTTCCATGTGCAGGATGCCTGCATACTGAAGCTCTCAGGAAACAAATGGAGGAGCTCAGAGAAGAGGTGGCGAGGCTGAGGACCATTCAGGACAGTGAGAAGTTCATTGATGAGATGCTTCTTGTAATATCCAAGCTTTCCAGCAGAGGAGAAGATAGGAGCCTACAAAATGAAGAAGGTTGGACACAAGTCACCAGGGCCTGCAGAATTATCAATCCAACTCCTCCAACCTTAAGAACATAACAACATAAGAATATAAGAAATGCCATACTGGGTCAGACCAAGGTCCATCAAGCCCAGTATCCTGTTTCCAACAGTGGCCAATCTAGGTCATAAGTACCTAGCAGTTTCCACAAAAGAAACTGAAGGAAGCCCTGGAAGTGGAGGATGTGAGAGCATCCCCGAAAAGGGAAGAACCAGAGCTCAAGCACCCCAAAGTTGCAGAATCAGTGACCACAAGGAGGCGAAAGGTAGTGGTGGTTGGTGACTCTACCTTCTGAGGGGTTCTGAGACGTTCATTTGATGATCAGATTTGTTGTCCAGAGAGATATGCTGTCTGCCAGGTGCCAAAATCTGAGATGTTAAGGAGAGTTTGCTGGGACTCATCAAGCGCACTGACTATTACCCGATGTTGCCCATCCATGTCAGCACAAATGAAATTGCCAGATATCCCTCTGAGCATATCAAAAGTGACTTAATGGCTCAGGGACAGAGGGTGAAGCAGACAGGGACGCAGGTGGTGTTCTCTTCAATTCTCCCCGTTGAGGGTAAAGGCCAAGGTAGAGAAGCTCGCATCCTGGAGATTAATGCATGACTGCGTGGATGGTGTCATCAAGAGCATTTTGGTTTCCTGGACCATGGGATGCTGTTCCTAGGATTGCAGAGCAGAGACGGTGTCCATCTGTCCAAGAAGGGTCAACGTGTCTTCAGTAGCAGACTGATGAACCTACTGAAGAGGGCTTTAAACTAGATCATTGGGGATGGGTGAAGAAAGCCCACAGGTATGTAAAAACTTTATAGAAATAGGTAAAAGGGGCAACATCTGGAAGGCAATGTCTATAAACCACCTTAGCATGGGAAATAAGATCTCAGATGTTGAGTCTTTAATGGGAGAGGCTGACTTGGCTTTAATGGCACTAACAGAGACATGGTTTACAGACAACCATGATTGGGATATAACTATATCTGGCTATACCTTATTCAGAAGGGACAGGGTAGGAAGAAGGGGAGGAGGAGTGGCACTATATGTAAAAAATAATATTAAAGCTATGGAAATATAGGGCTTAAAAGGGAGAGAGGAGGCACTGTGGGTTAAACTAGAAAGAGGGAAAGAGAAATCTATTTGCATTGGCATGATATACAGACCTCTCTCACAGGGAGAAGAGGTGGACAGATAGTTAATTGAAGACATAAACAGCATTGCAAGGAAAGGGGAAGTGCTACTGATAGGGGAGTTCAATATGCCGGATATTGACTTGCACATCCCTGCTGCAGTATCATCTAGAAGTAAAGAGATCCTGGATTCTATACAGGGAGAACTATTCAGGCAACTGGTAACAGAACCCACATGTGAAGGGGCCATACTGGACTTGGTGCTTACCAATGGTGAAAATGTTTCTGGTTTTATAGTGGGAGATCATTTTGCATCAGGTGATCACCAGATGGTGTGGTTCAATATTAGGACTAGGGCTGATAAAATCCATTCAAAAGCAAGGGTCTTAGACTTTAGGAAAACTAACTTTGCCAAGATGGGCCAATACCTCAGGGAGTCATAGTAACATAGTAAATGACGGCAGATAAAGACCACTATGGTCCATCTAGTCTGCCCATTAGATAGTTAAGTTTATTTTGATTTTATCCTGTTGCTGTAAAGAGATCGTTAATGGGATGGGAACAGCTGGGGGATGTAGAAAAACAGTGGGCAAAACTGAAAGGGGATACTTTAAGGTCAACCAACCTTTGTGTTAAAATGGTAAATAAAGATAAGAGAAAAAGGAGACCGCTATGGTTTTCAAAAGAAGTAGCTGAAAAGAAAAAGAAGGAGGCCTTCATGAAATACAAGAGATCACAGAGAGAGGAAGACAGGCATCCATATTTGGAAAGAGAAGCTAGCAAAGTAGTCAGGAAAGCAAAGATTCAGAAAGAGGAGGAAACAACCAATGCAATAAAATGGGGGGGGGATAAGACATTTTTCAGATATGTTAGTGGGAAGAGGAAGGGCAAAAAGTGGTATTGTCAGACTCAAGAGTAAAGGGGAGGTATATGTAGAAGCTGACGAGGATAAAGCGCAATTGCTTAACAAATATTTCTGTTTTGTGTTCACGGATTAAGAACCAGGAGCAGGACCTCAGAAAACACCCACAAACAGGAACAAAAGTGAGGGGCATCTTGAACAATTTTCAGAAGACTGTATTTGTGAGGAACTAGCTAAACTTAAAGTAGAAAAAGTGATGGGACCGGAAGGGATATATCCTAGAATACTGAGGGAGACGTTCTAGCAGCTCCACTGACTGACCTTTTCAATGTCTCGTTGGAGTCGGGAGTGGTGCCAGAGGACTGGAGAGAGGCACCTGTGGTCCCTTTACACAAAAGTGGAAGTAAGGATGTGGTTGAAAACTACAGGCCAGTTAGTTTAACCTCAGTGGTGAGTAAATTATTGGAAGCGCTGCTGAAAGAGAAAATAGTGAGGTTTCTGAGTCCAATGGATTACTGGATCCGAGGCAGCTTGGATTCACCAGAGGCAGGTCTTGTCAGCCAAATCTGATTGATTTCTTTGACTGGGTGACCAGGGAGTTGGATCGAGAGAGAGCCCTAGATGTGGTGTATTTAGATTTTAGTAAAGCCTTTGTCATCATTCCGCACAGGCGTTTTATAAACAAACTGAGCAAACCTATTATCTCACAGGACCACTTCCGAATCGTCTGTCAAGCACTAATCACTCCCATTTTGGACTACTGTAACCCCATTTACCTTGGGCTATCAAAACAAGCACTCCGGCCATTACAGATGGCACAGAACACTTCAGCCCGCATAATAACGCGTTCCTCAAGGCATGATCACATCGCTCACATTCTCAACCACCTCCACTGGCTCCCAATCAGCTCCCGCATCTGATACAAGGCTCTGCTAAACATATTCAAAATCAAACTGAACCTCTCAGCAAACAGTCTGCAACCCCTCATCAGATCTGACCCAGGCACCAGACCCAGAAGGTGAGGCACCTCGGACATCAGGAAAGGAAAAGGAAAGAAAATGACCTTACTCTGGTGGATTACAGGAGAGTGCTTCTCCAGTATCTAATTCCTTCCACAAGTCAGACAGTCTCTTTGTGCTGTTTTCAGACCAGTGTAAGGGTGACATAGCCACCAAGTCTACCTTGGGGCACTGGATCAAGAAACCATTGTCTCAGTGTATCTATTACGGAACTGGCTAGTTCTGGAGCCAACGGGAGATCAAAGGGCAATTGGCCCTTTAAAAGCAGCGTGCTCCATCGGGGGATCCACAGCACACCGCCAACGGGAGATCAAAGGGCAATCGGCTCTTTAAAAGCACCGTGCTCCATCGGGGGACCCACAGCACGCCGCCAACGGGAGATCAAAGGGCAATCGGCCCTTTAAAAGTGCCGTGCTCCATCGGGGGACCCACAGCACGCCGCCAATGGGAAATCAAAGGGCAATCAGCCCTTTAAAAGTGGCGTGCTCCATCGGGGGCCCCACAGCATGCCGCCAACGGGAGATCAAAGGGCAATCGGCCCTTTAAAAGCAGCGTACTCCATCGGGGGACCCACAGCATACCGCCAACGGGAGATCAAAGAGCAATCGGCCCTTTAAAAGTGGCGTACTCCATCGGGCGCACCCGCACCTGGTGGGCCCGCACCTGCTGGGCCCGCACCTGAGGGCCTCGCCAGAGGGCCCTTTGGTATGGCCCTTAGGCGCGAGCCCGGGGGCGCTCTGGCATGAGCCATTAACCCTGCTCCTCCAAATCACCGTAGCTGCCTGGAGCTGAGTAGGCACGATTGCTCCTCCACAGTTCACCTCCTGACCCCAAGCATCTCACGAACACCACCATTTACCTTCAAGTAACCTTCCTCAACTTGCTGCCCACTGCCGGCATTGCTCTTCATTTCCATTATCCGCCTAGAACTTGCTACCCATTGTCTGCACAGAACTGCTACCCATTGTTTGCATAGATCTGCTACCCAGTGTTTGCATAGAACTGCTACCCATCATCTGCTCAGAACTGTTACCCATTATTGCATCAAACTGCTACCCATTGTTTGCATAGAACTACTACCCAATGTTTGCATAGTACTGCTACCCATTGCCTGCATAGAACTGTTACCCAGAGTTTGCTTAGAACTGCTACCCACCGCCTGCATAGACCTGCTTCCCAGTGTTTGCATAGAACTGCTACCCACCACCTGCATAGAACTGCTACCCACTGCCTGCATAGAACTGCTACCCACTGCCTGCATAAAACTGCGACCCAGTGTTTGCACAGAACTTGTTGCCCATTACCATGGACCCACATCACATTGTCCTTCTCTTCCTCATCCTCCCCAACTGCCTCCCCTCCTACCAACACCCTCCCTCCTCTTCCCCTACCCCCTCCTACCTTCCTCACCTTACCCTCCATTCTTTCCCCTTACCTAGCATCTGCTCTTGAGCTTCAGCACACTATCCCCCACATTCAACCATCCCCTCTCTCTCTAAGGCAACCCCACCCTCGCTTCCACCGTACCGTCTCTGCTTTACCACGCTCTCTACTACTCCTCCTCCTTCTCTCATCAGGCAACATCAACCCCAACCCTGGCCCTCCTCGATCTCTTTCTCACACTAAAAAGAGTTCCTCACGTACCTTATCTAATCTCATCCACATCCCGCTCCTCCCCCTTCCACCCTCCCTCACTCATCCCCCACTCTCTCAAACAGGGATATCAACCCCAACCTAATCTCCAAAAAGAAATCCTCACATAACCTAGCTGATACCAGCAATATCACCCCTCACTCACCCCTCACTTCCCTCCGCTCAAGTCCCTCTTGGAAGGCACACACACCCAGACATATCCACCCACACCCTGTTCCCTCTAAATCTCTGCACTTCTCTAGGAATAAAGCCTCACATTACTCTGTTAAGAAATCCTCAAGTAACTTATCTAACCTTATCCATATCCCTCTCCTTCCTCCCTTCACTCTCCCGTTCTAATGTGCCCTATGGAACGCATGCTCAGTCACTAACAAACTTCCTTTTACTCACGATCTCTTTATCTCTAATACCCTACACCTTCTCGCCCTGACTGAGACCTGGACCCCCCAGATGACACCGTATCTATTGTTTCTCTCTGCTATGGGGGCTACCAGTTCTCCCATACACCTCGATCTACTGGTTGCGGTGGTGGTGTTGGTCTCCTACTTTCTCCCTCCTGTCAATTCCAACCTCTCCTGCTACCATAGTCACCCTCCCCCCTCTCCTTTGAAGTCAATTCCATTCGCCTCCTCCTACCACTTCCCCTCCGTGTTGCTGTTATTTATCGCCCACATGACAAATCCCAATCAACTTCCCTCACCGACTTCGACTTCTGGCTCTCCGCCTTTCTGGATCCCTCTTCCGCCACTCTTATTCTTGGCGACTTTAACATTTACATTGACAACCCCTCCGACCCCCACGCCTCAAAATTCCTTGCCCTCATCTCCTTGTACGACCTCCAACTCTGCTCCACCGCCCCCACCTACCTACACGTCCACTGCCTTGACCTAATACTCTTCTCCAATTCCTCTCCCTCAAACTTCCCCAACTCAATCTTTACCTCATCTGACCAGCACCTTTTAACCTTTACTCTTCAGCTTCCGCCATCTCAACCTCGTCCTGTCTCATCTGACCTATTTAGAAACCTCCATAATATTGATCCCCTGACTCTCTCCTCCACCATTTCTCCATCTTTCTCCTCCATCACATCCTCCAAGTCCACCGATGAGGCACTATCTTCCAACAATGCTATACTCTCCTCAGCTCTCGACACGCTTGCTCCACCCACCCTTCGTCCAGTCAAACGATCTACTCCCCAGCCCTGGCTTTCGCCCCAAACCCATTATCTACGCACCTGCGCACGTTCTGCCGAGCGTTCTTGGTCCAAATCCCGCTCCCCGGAGGACCTTCTACACTTCAAATTCATGCTTGGCTCCTTCCAGTCAGCCATAGCACTTGCCAAACAAGACTACTACATCCACCTGACCAACTCCCTTGCCTCTGATCTAGTGCAAGAGATAAGGGTGTTGGGGCCACTTGGCAATAGTGATCATAGCATGATCGCCTTTGATTTAATTAGTGGAGGAGGGACCCAGTATGGCATATGTATGTATGACCCAGTATGGCATATCTTATGATCCTCGCCGTCTCTTTAATATCCTCAATTCTCTCCTCAAAGTCCCCCCGCCCCCGGCACCGCCCTCCCTTTCTGCCCAAACCCTAGCCGACTACTTCCATGACAAAATCCACAAGATTACCCTACAATTCTCCATCCCCTCATCTACCTCCCCCCTTCCCAATTCTCCCCCCCCATCCGTACTCCCTCTGCCACCCTCTCCTCCTTTCCTCCGATCTCTGAAGAAGAAACTGCACTCTTTCTTACCTCCTCCAAACCCACCACATGTTCATCTCCTCCACCATTGTCCCCTCCATCTCTCATATCCTCAACCTTTCATTCTCTACTGCAACTGTCCCTGTTGACTTCAAACATGCTGTTGTCACACCTCTCCTTAAGAAACCCTCACTCGATCCCACATGCCCTTCTAACTATTGACCCATCTCCCTCCTTCCCTTCATATCCAAACTACTAGAGCGTGCAGTCCACCGCCGCTGCCTCTACTTCCTCACCTCCCAGGCCCTCCTGGACCCACTACAATCCAGCTTCCGTCCCTTACATTCCACTGAAACGGCTCTTGCAAGAGTCTCCAATGACCTATTCCTGGCTAAATCTAAGGGCCTCTACTCTATCCTCATCCTTCTTGACCTCTCTGCTGCCTTTGACACCGTTGACCACAATCTTCTCCTCACCACCCTCTCCTCCCTTGGCTTCAAGGACCTGGTACTGTCCTGGTTCTCCTCCTACCACTCCCATCGCTCATTCAGTGTATGCTCTGGTGGCTCCTCCTCCTTCCCTACCCCGCTCCACGTAGGTGTACCCCAGGAATCCGTCTTGGGCCCCCTCCTTTTCTCTCTCTACACCCAAGCCCTTGGCGCGCTTATCTCCTCCCATGGCTTTCAGTACCATCTTTATGCCGATGACTCCCAAATCTACCTCTGTACCCCTAATATTTCTCCAGCAACCCAGTCCAAGATCTATGCCTGCCTCTCCGACATCGCCGCCTGGATGTCTCTTCACCAATTGAAACTGAACATGGCTAAGACTGAACTTCTTGTCTTTCCCCCCAATTCCTCCCCTCCTCTTCCCCCTTTCTCAATCTATGTGGATGGAGCTACTATCCTTCCTGTTTCCTCGGCCCACAACCTAGGGGTTATCTTTGACACCTCTCTCTCCTTCTCCCCACATATCCAGCATGTAGCTAAGACCTGCCATTTCTTCCTCTACAACATTGGCAAAATCTGCCCCTTCCTCTCTGAACACACCACCAAAATGCTTATCCACTCCTTAATCTACCCTCGCATCGATTATTGCAACCTACTCCTTGCTGGTCTCCCCGTCAGCCACCTCCTTCCCCTTCAATCTATACAAAATCACACTGCTCGACTAATCTTCCGCCAGTCTTGCCACGCCCACATTACTCCTCTTCTCAAGTTGCTTCACTGGCTCCCTATCCAGTTCCGCATCCAATTCAAACTTCTCCTACTGACCTATAAGTCCATTCACTCTGCGGCCCCTCAATACCTCTCATCTCTTATCTCCCCCTACATCCCCGCTTGGAACCTGCGCTCCGCTAGCAAATCACTCCTATCTATGCCGTTCACCCGCACCGCTAACTCCCGACTCTGCCCCTTTCACCTTGCTGCACCTCACGCCTGGAACAGCCTACCTGTATCTATACGCCAGGCACCCTCCCTGGCCCTCTTCAAATCCAGGTTGAAGACTCACCTCTTCACCGTCGCTTTCAGATCCTGACTTCTATCCTTATCTTATCTTAACCCCCGTCAGCTCTCATGACCATATTGTATTGACCATACTGTGCTTTGCACTAATCCGACCACTGTTCTGTAATGTTCTGACTAGATTGTAAGCTCCGATGAGCATGACTCTAATGGGAAGGGACTGTCTCTTGTATTCTGGCTGCCTCTTTTTGGTTAGCTATGCAGTGCTGCGTGCGTGGTGCTTTATAAGTGATAAATAGTAGTAGTACATCATCATCACCCCCAGAAATTTGCTAAAACAAGACAAGACACCTCAAGAAGAGTGCTATCCCTGGCTGCTCCTGCTCTCTGGGACTCATTCCCCGACGACCTGAGATCAACTGTGGACCTCTAGGACTTCAGAAAGATGCTCAAAACGACCCTCTTCTTAGAACACTACAAACAAGTGACCTGCCTATGGCCACTCAGTCCGATCCTCTCTCTTCTAGACCCCAGTATCCCCCCCTCCTTTCAACTTGTATATAGTCCTTTGTAAATAGTGTACAATGTATGTAGCTCACCAAGAAATCAATTATACACTACACACATACATAAGCTGTTGATTCTTTCACTGCATGTCCACTCCCACGCGATTTGTTTGAAGTGTAAACCGCTTTGATTCCACGATAAAGCAGTATATAAATCCTCTTAACCCTTTCCAGGTCGAGCCCAAAACTCTCGGGATCCAAAATTCTGACTAAATATTCCTATGAAATGGTATATAATACATGACCATAGCAGAAGGAAAATCACTATTAGAACATATTGAATAAGACAGGTACAATTTTCCTGAAATATGCAAAAATTAACCCGGCTGCAGAATGTGGATTAAAAATTTAAAGTAGGCCTTCAAAGGGTTAAATAAAATAAATAAATAAATAAATAGGGATGGACCCGTAAGTTACTGCTTGGGTTAGAAACTAGTTGAGTGGGAGGTGACAAAGGGTACAATTAAACGGAGCTCTGATTCTTTTTAACATCTTTGTTAGTGATATTGCGGAAGGGCTGTCGGGTAAGGTTTGCCTCTTTGCAGATGATACCAAAATCTGCCATAGAGTAGACACCCAGGAAGGTGTAGATAACATGAGGAGGGATCTAGCTAAGCTTGAAGAATGGTCTGGAATTTGGCAGCTGAGATTTAATATTAAAAAGTGCAAGGTCATGCATTTGGGCTGCAGCAATCCAAGGGAGTGATATATTTATTTTATTTTATATTTAACAGGATTTTTATACTGCTTTATCATTTCAATCAAAGTGGTTTACATTGAAACTTAAACTTGGTAATGTACATTAAACAGGGACATTGATAACTTGGATTTTTCTGAGGCAATGGAGGGTTAAGTGACTTACCCAAGGGCACAAGGAGTGCTAGTGGGAATTGAACACTGGTCTCTGGGTTCTCAAATCAGCGTTCTTAACCATTAGGCTACTCCTCCACTCCTATGTATAGGGTGGCCCAAAAATAGTGAGAACATCTCGTAGCATATAAGTTATTTAAAAATTCAAAAAGACAGATGTAAACGATTCACAAATTTAAAAAAACAAAGACGGTGACTGGAAATTGTCGAAATAAAGACATTATATAACTAAAAAGGTAAATAAGTAAACTATTTAAGCTTTTAATTTACGAGATGTTCTCACTTTTTTTGGGCCACCCTGTATATAATATAGGGAGTGAAGTACTTTTGTCCACAAAAGAAGAGCGGGACCTAGACGTGGTTGTGTCTAATGATCTTAAAGTAGCTAAACAGGTAGAAAAGGCGATGGCGAAAGCTAGAAGGATGCTTGAGTGCATAGGGAGAGGAATGGCCAGCTGAAGAAAGGAGGTGATAATGCCTCTGTATAAGTCTTTGGTGTGACCTCATTTGGAGTATAGTGTGCAATTCTGGAGACCGCACCTTCAAAAGGATATGAACAGGTTGGAGTCAGTACAGAGGGTGGTTACTAAAATGGTCAGAGTTCTTCATTATAAAGCATATGAGGACAGACTTAAGGATCTTACTATGTATACTGTCATGCAGCAGGAGCTGATGGAAGCAAAGATGCAAGAAAAGAAGCTGTTTTTCACAATATAAAAGATGGGCACGGGATGCAATTCCCGCACAGAGCAGCTAGAGGGAGCAGGCGTGCACTCACAGAGGCTGACTGGACACACCTAGCTAATCGACACCACCTGACAAGCAGCCCAGAAAGTTCAAACACAGGAGAGCTTTATAAGCAAGAGGCTGGAGACTGGAAAGGAGGTGGAGATAGAGGTGGACCGGAGAGAAGCACCAGGAGCAAAGCCGTGCGAGAGAAATGCACCACGAGCAAGGGCCAAGAAGAAGAAAGCACCAGGAGCATTGAGCTAAGCCCTAGGAGTGAATGGGAAAGCAATGCTGAGCCAAAGGAACAGTCACTTTGGGAAGCAGAGCAGTGCTGAAGGAAGAAGCCAGAAGTTAGGCTTGGAAAGAGGCCTGCGCTTACCGGAGGAACCAGTGACCAGACTGAAAGGTAACAAGAGCTTTCAGGGAAAAGACTGGCACGAGGATTGTATCCCAGGAGAACTACTGGAAGGCGAAAGTTCCTGTTCTACATGCTGTTGTAAGTCAAGGTATGCTGACTCTGTTTTTAAGAGAAAAAGCTCACCTTATAAGTGCCCTTTTAAAAGCAATGCTCATTTTACAAGAAAGGAAAGTAAACCTACCTTGTATAACCCAGATAGTAAAAGCACGAAGATAGGCCACGCTCACTGGCGAACCTTAGAAGAACTCTACAAACACCCAGAGAATAAGAATAGTGACTGGCCAATTCCAATAGCCAGAGAAACCCCAGATACAGAAAGGGATAACTCTGACTCAGAGCCGATGCAAGTGGAATTTGTGGAGCATAGTCTTTTGTCTCAAGAGGAGATGGACTGTTCTCTATGCGTGACAAGCAGTATAGAATCACTGCTAGACTTGTAAATAATATATGCTGTCTCCAGAGTGTTACTTGTATGCTAAAAGGAAGAAGAGTATTGAAACGCTTGAGTTACTCTAGGAAGCCTTAATTAATCCTTGTTACAACTGTGAAGCATAACAGTTTTTCTTTACAATGAGTTTGTTTCATTCCTGAAGTAAAGGACATTTTCCTCTATGTTGTGACCCACCTGAATCTTTTGCGTAAAGGGAAATAAAAGCCTATGTTATCCATCTACTCTGCATTAACAATTTACTTCTTAATAGGAGCTGAACTAATAAGACCAGGCTGCACCTGGCTCTTAAAGGAACCTCCTCTCATATAAAAATATCTTTGTGTCCAACCTACCCCTATGACCACTGGCCACCAGGGGCGGTACGTGACAATACTTTAGAGGAAAGGCAGAATAGACGTGATATGATTGAGATGTTTAAATACCTCCTTAGCATAAATGCACAAGAGGAGTGGTTCTTTCAATTAAGAACATAAGATATGTCCTACTGGGTCAGACCAAGGTCCATCAAGCCCAGTATCCTGTTTCCAACAGTGGCCAATCTCGGTCACAAGTATCTAGCAGTTTCCCCAAAAGACACAGGTTCCACAATGCTTGTATTGGGGCAAGCAATAGATATTCTGGGTCCACTTTAATAATGAGACATAGGATGAGGGTGAAAGGGGGTAGACTCAGGAGTAACATGCTATGTGGGGATAAAGGAGTAACATGCTACGCGGGGACATGGGATGAGGGTGATAGATTCAGGAGTGATATGCGGAAATATTTCTTTACGGAAAGAGTAGTGGATCCGTGGAATAGTCTCCCAGTGGAGGTTATAGAGATGAGGACAGTATCTGAATTCAAAGATGCATGGGACCAACACAGAGGATCTCTAAAGGAAAAAGGGGACTGTTGTAGTAGTTGATATGGAAGGGCAGACTAGATAGGCCATGTGGTCTTTTTCTGCCATCATATTTCTGTTTATAGGTTTCTGTGTGTCCCGTTGTGCTCTCTGAGTCCTGCATTCTACTGCCTTATTCCAGTACTGGTGAAGGCTCTATGTCACGCCCTTCGGCCTCGCTGCACAGCCTGGACCCAGGCACTTCCAGCGAGCAAAAGAGGAAACCAGAGACAAAGAAAGGAATGGCACATACAGGCTATGAGAATCAAAATGAAGGGTCGGGCAGCCAGTGATAACCATTCCGAGCATATACTGCAAACATGTAGGTATGAGGGCCAAGAGAATTTCTCTGTTGTTAAGTCTGAAGTTAACTACTATTACCACTACTATGGTGCAAGAACTGAAGGTGTCCCCACCACTGCCAGTTCTCTGCAATACACATTTCCGGTTTGTATAAACTAGTAAAAGACTGTAACTACAGTGTGGCACAGGAGACTTAAGGTACGTGCTACTTCAATTTCCTAGCCATTGCCTCGGAGAGGCCTGCAGCGGCGGTGCTGACTCTGGCCATTACTACTATATAACACTACTAGGCATACTCAGTGCATCACCAAATTAACCTTTGGCAGTCATGAAATACAAGATGCTGTTCCCTTTAGGAGTATTGCAAATTAGAAAGGAAAATAGAATAGGGGCTTTATGACATACAAGAGAGCAGGAAGAAAAAAGTATCAGACTGTTTCCTCTCTTTCTGCATTGCAGAGCTGCCACTTCCTATAAGAGAGCAAGCCCCACCTTCCCAGCAGGCTTCATTCTCACTGGCTTGCCATAGAGTCTGCCAACAGAGGCTCTGTTTCATATTTAAACTAGTATTTCTTTTCCACAGGGAAGGGCCTTTACATTACAGGAGCAGACATGTTCCCTGTGCTCTCAGCCTTTCCAAGCACCACTGCACCAGAGAACAGTGGTCAGTGGTCAGAGACGTCAAGGGTGGCCCTTTCCACAGAGTGAACTTTACTGTCCTAGTGCAGGGGATTGAAGGCCAAAGAGTGTGTTTGGGATAAATCTCTGCCCCCTCCCCATAAATTCTCTGCTACCTTTGGCCTCAATCTCACCCCCCAACACACCCTTAGCAACAGCCACTTCTTTCACCTCCATCTCACCATTCCCAGCTTCTTCCTCCATCTAACAACCTCTCCTTTGTCCTCAGTATCCCCCTTCCGCATTTCAGCTCTTGTTCTCCCCTTCCATGCCTCAGCAGCCAGCTCTGGTCCCAGCTCCTTTTCCAACCTTTTATGGCCAGTGGTGCTTGAGAATCCCTGTGGATGTTGTATCTGCACTTCCTGGGCCTGCTCCCTTCTTTGACTGCTGAGCCCCACTGCTCCTGTAGCCTGTTTCTTTCTGAAGCTGGCCCCGCTGCTCCTTCTCTCTTTTGGCTTGGTCGAGGCTCCATCATATGAGAGAAGTAGCTGTCCGCATGTGTACATGAGTCCCCTGAATTGTCCTCAAAGCTCAGTCTTTATTTTTATGTAGAGGAATCATCAGAGTCCACAGTCCATCGCAGACTTTCTCCCCTGATCTCATAGTCACCATCATCCAAATTAATGAATTAGAAATACAAGTCTTTTTGAATTTCTAGCAATGGAACAGATAAATGCAAATTATGTGCTGACCTTTTTCTAGCTGACAGAGTTTTCCCACAAGATAGATCCATTCTTTGTTTTATGAATGCATGAGCGTAGTAATAAAACATTCCCTGAGAACTGCAACCATGGTCTCATAAAACGTATCAGGAAAAAAACCGAACAGTTATTTGTAAGCATTTTGTATGTTGTACAGAATAGGTAGCAGGGAGTCCTGCTTTCTCTCCAGAGGAAGAGCAGAGCTTGCTCCTGTGGGTAAATGTGCTTAAACTTTGCGTCTGATCAAGTTATTTGTACTGGATCTGAAACCAGTCCATCAATTCTTTCAAGTCCCTAAGTGGTGATTTCTGGTAATGTCTCCATCAATACTAGCAGAGTGCTTCTGCTGCTGGTTTGCGTAACAAGCATACCTACAGGACACGGAGGACGCCTCCAAGGGTTCTCTCACTTAATGAAGATGTGAGAGGAAAGCCTCCAGTGTTACTGCCTTTCCGGAAGTATCCAAATGGCCCCAAGAGCTGCAGGTTCCAGGAACATTCCCTAGTGGGTGACCTTCTTTCTCTTGCCGAGACACACACACTCTCTTATGCCTCTACTCTCCCTAAATATGTGCACATGTGTGTGCTTTCATGCACCTAGAAATCTGAACCTTGCATCTGAGGATGCTAATATCTAAACATATGCACATAGACATAAAACTACGTGTCTGTGCACACATACACACGCTCTAACAAATATTTAAACACGGACATGTGGCTACACGCACAGCCCTGCCCACCTGCTGAAAAACTGCTGGAGATTTGCACATTTTTCACTGGTCATGATGGGAGAATTCCTAAATGTATGACTGTGCTCGCACTGTAACATATAGAATAATATCGCTTGGAGAGATTCAAAGTCTGCGGGTACTTTTCCTGTGTGAACTGTAGAGCTAATTTTCAAAGGGAGGTTTTACCAGAGTGTGTGCATTAAAATGTCAGTTTACTTTGCATCTGCTATCTGTGAGTGGATGGAAGAGGGGATAAAATAGTAGCGTGCTTTTGAAAATGCCATTTCTGGATGCAATTTTACTTCTCCAACCTAAACACACTCAAAGGCACCCCTCCTTTGTGAATCCCCATATGCCCACTTAACCACTCGGAATCAGCAGTTTCAGAGGTTTAACATTTCTCGAGCCCTGCTAGATGTACACAGTGCTGTAAAAAGGCAATGTGTGCCTTTGAGTCAATGCTGACTCCTGGCGACCCAGCAGCTCCTGGGTTTTCTTGGCAGCGTGACCGGAAGTACTATAGATCGCCAGGCTTTTCTTCCAATGCAACGGATGGCTAAGTGACTTGCCAAAAGCCACAAGGGGTGCCAGTGGGATAGATGAATACATAAGAGGCAGCCATTACCCTGCATAATCTAGTCAAGAAAAAGGTTTTGGGAACTCTGGAGGGCATATTCAGTGGTGGCAGTCAGTGTTGTTGAAGCTGCTAGCCTTCAGCGCTTTCATTTATAACTTGATATTCAGTGTTGGGCCATACTGAGCGATCAGCACTCAATACCCAATTTGTCCAGATAGCACATTAGCAGCATCCGACTGGCTACAACACCAAAAATTAGGACCTGTCCTAACTTTATGTAGTTTACAAAAATTTCACCTGTCCTAACTTTATGTATTTTAGCTAGTTGGTTAACGACACAATATTGCTGCTGACTAGCTAACCAATGGTGCCACCACTTCTCTGCCCCGGAATGCTCTGTCGCTAACCAGATAGCATCAGGGCGTTTAACCAGGTTAGAAGGGACTATTCATCTGCACTAACCATGTTAATTCTGCTGAACATCCTGGTGAGTGGGATTTACATGGTTTGCATAAATCCCTTTGAATAGCCCCCTTTCCCCTTCCCCCATATCTATTATAAAAAAAAAGCTACATTTACATGGTTATGGTCAGGGTATATGATTTAATAGCAACCGCGGAAAGGTGGGTTTTAGACTGGATAACATACCAACTCAGGAAGACCACTGCAAATCAGTGTATAGAAAGAGCTAGGAATTATGATGGAGGAGACTGCTGCAGGTCAGAATCGGCTGAAAACAAGGCCTTTGCCTCAATCAGGCTTTCCCAGACAACAGAATTAGGAGAGTAATTCTATCATGAGTGCATAAAGTTACATGCTAGAAATGTTTTAAAGATGTATGCGTATGAATTGGCACATAGGTGCCCCCTTTGGTTGGTCGCAATTCTGTAAGCACTCATGTATGTCCCATTGGCCATACGTTCACTTTGGGTGGGCAAGGAGGCAAGCTTGGGTGGAGCCTAGATGGTACCTAAATTTATTTTATTTTATTTTATTTATTTATTGGTTTTATAAACCGTGCTATTTCACATTCAGTGTGGTTTACAGGGAACAGGAACAGAACTTACATAGAACAAGTTAGATAACATAGTAACTTGCATAGAACAATCACAATCAGAATTAAAATAGAACATGTTTAGTGCAATACAAAATAGAATGGAGGTTAACAGAGTAACCACATTTAATTTAGGTAGGTATAACTTGGCCATAACAGAGAAATTATATACAATGTTAATTATATAATAATATAAATGAGCATCATAGAAGGTTTGAGGGTTTGGCTGAAGAGGTTTGGTAGCATGCAGTAATTTAAGTTACCTATTCATAGTATAGTTGAAACAGATGTGTCTTTAGATGTTTTCTGAAAGTAGATAGGTCAGAGATGGCACAGATGGGGGGGGGGGGGGGAAAGAGTTCCAGAGAGATGGTGCATATAATTTGAATGCTTGCCTGTTAACAAATTAGGAACTCTTTCTTACTATAGAAGGGACTAAAAGAGTGTTTGACATGGTAGATCTTCTTAATCTGTTGTCAGCTGTCCATTGTAGAGTCTCATTAAGGACATTCGCTGAGAGGTTGTGTAGAATTTTGAATGTTATGATGAGAGCCTTATACTTGAGACAAACAACAACGAGGATCCAATGGAACTGTTTCAGGATCGGGGTGACGTGTTCGTATCTTGAGGCTTCAATATGGTTCGTGCTGCCATATTCATCGCCATTTGAAAGGATGAATTGCATAATCTGAAATACCATAGAGAACAATATTTGCGAAGTCAAAATGTGAGGTAGTCAATACTTGGAAAATTGTCCAGAAGTCAACAGCTTCAAGCATGGGACAGAGTTGGTGAAGAGTCCGTAATATTAGGTATATTGCTCTGGTAGTATTGTTTATGTGTGGCTCCATTGTCAAACATTGGTCTAGTTTATGTATTGGTCTTATTTATTGAGGGTTAATCAATACCTTTTGTGTATATGGGTGTCCCTCATAACATTCCTGGACAATGATTCATGTACTATTTGTCTCTTAAACACTTTATGTCTGTGTTTGTTTAGACGAGTTTCACAGTACAGCTCAGTGATCTAGACACTGTAATAATAAGAACTATCAGGTCTCAGACTTAGAACGGCACTATCACTCAGGTTATACCCTGGATCAACGTCCGGGACTTATGTCCGGTACGTGTGCCTATTAATGCATCAATGACCTTAGTTCTTATATAGTATATCAATGTCTTGATTAAAGAGTGTTAATTCTGAAATGTACTATTTCGATAAATGCACTGAAATTGAACTTATCTTTGAAAATGGTTGTTCAGCCAAGCTCAACATAGTTGTTTCTTAATCGTGGAGATTACTCTCATAGGAGTGTTGTTTCCCCGACGCCTTCAATTGGTACCAGGTCGCGTTTCACGGTCTCTTGGTTTCATCAGGGGGTTTAATGTCGAGGCTTCTATTAGTTCTCCATATTTCGTTCAAGCTGTGCACTGAGAACACATTCTGTCGAACAAAACATGTATAACTTAACTATCATCATTGTACCGTCCCTTAATTTAACTCACATATTGTTGATGCGAGGATCATCTATGTAAAGAATGGAAAAACTTATGAATGGACTAACTTTTAACTGTTTATCGGATTTTCTCTGTACTCACAAATCTTGGCTTAGCGTGTTGTACGGAGCCCTGTTGCTTCTAAAAAATGCCACGCATGCGTATTGCTTAGCTCAAAGCCGGTATTTAAAGGGAATCATAATGCCGAATGACCAACATAATTCCACAGGTGTTACCGTGGTGTAACTCCTGCCAAAACATCATCTGAAAAATTGAAGTCTACTTCAGATAATAGGTGTACTTTGAGTGACCTAGTTGGTAAAAATTTGTTTAAAGAATGCCTTCAAAAAAATTCTTTTGATCTTCCGTCCTGTACGATCTCAAATGCAAGACGACCAGTCTATCATACTATTTAAGCCAGTAGGGCTAACAGAGTGTAGTCGATATATCCACCGTTGTTCCCGTACTATCAGTAATTGCTCTCTCGATCTGCCAGCTTGTCCAAATTTCACTGTGTCTATACAGAAACAGCGCAGATCATCAAATTGATGATTCAAGTCTAGACAATGGGCCACCATGGGAGCTTCTATGACCTTACATTTCAATCTACTGCGGTGTTCACCCATTCGTATTTTGAAGGGTCTGATGGTTTTACCTATATATATCAGGCCACATGGACATCTGATGTAATAAATCACATATGAAGACTCGCAGTTGGTACTATGTTGCAATGTATAGGTCAGATCATTGTGTTGAAAATGTGTTCTTTCTTCTGTGATCGAACATATACTGCATTCTCCACATTTGGTGTGGCTTTTCGGTGATCCTTGAGTTGATGTGGGTACACTTCTTAATACTGTCGGACTAAGCCATTCTTTGAGATTCTTGTGTCGTGTCCATACACATCTGATATTTTTGTGTTGCAGTCCTGGTAAAATGTTAACAACATTCATGTGTCTGGCTATAATGCGTTTCACATTTCCACTGCAAGGGGAAAATTTTGTTACCAGATTAATGTTGTTTTCATCTATTCCTCTTTTGACCCTGATCTGCAGAAGTAGTTGCCGGTTGTTATTCACTGCCCTTTTATATGCCCTTCTAATGATATTATCCGGATATCCCCGTTGCTGTAAATCTGCTATAAGACCTTTAGCTTTGATTTTAAAATCGTTGTGATCCGAGCAGTTTCGACGATATTGAATAAATTGGGATAAGGGAAGACTATCTTTTAACTGTTTTGGATGGGCGCTTCTATGGTGCAACAATGTGTTGCGATCTGTTACTTTTTTGTAAATCGAAGTCTGCCATCCTGTCAGCCCTTTTGCTATCAGCACATCCAAAAATGAAATCTGTCTGTCATGGTGCATATGTGGAGTGGAGGAGTGGCCTAGTGGTTGGGGCAAGGTACTTCAGGCCGGAAGGTCGGGGGTTCAAATCCCACTAGAGGACAGCAACCTTGGGCCGGAAGGACTGCGGTTTCTAGTCTCACAGGTGCTCCTTGTGGTCTTGGGCAAGCCACTTAACCCTCCATAGCCCATGTTCCCTGTAAAATAGTTATTTCCAAGTTATAATGCCCTGTTCAATGTAATTTCAGTTTGTTCAATGTAAACCGCACTGATGCAGAATAGCGCGGTATATAAGAGAATGTAAATAAATAAATATGTGTGAATTTGATGTTAGAATCACAGGCATTTAACCAGGTCACAAAATTTTGTAAGGAAACGACAGACCCCTGCCACAACATGAAAATATCATCAATGTAGCGTCGCCAAAGCACTATCTGTTGTGCATACGGTGTATGCTCTATCCATTGACTTTCAAAAGTGTTCATAAACAGGTTTGCCACGGACGGGGCGCAAGTAACACCCATGGCTATCCCGGATGTCTGTTGGAAAGGTTTCTGTTCGAATTCAAAAAAGCTGTGAAATAGAACAATCTTGGCTAACTGCGCTATGAACTCTATGTGTGTATTATCGAGATCTCCCCTCGTATGTAACGAGTTCAAAATAACTTCGTACGCTTTATTCTGTGGAATACTAGTATAAAGTGCTGTAATGTCCAGTGTAACTAAAATAATGTCCGTTTGCGACGCCCATGATGAATACTTAGACAATATATTCAAAAAGTGGGACGTATCCTGAATGTATGTCGGGATGTCTATCAGTAGTGGTCGTAAAAATGAGTCGATATACACCGAGAGAGGCTCCAAAAGTGTGCCTTTGGTCGATACTATCGGCCGTCCGGGAGGATTGTTGAGGTCTTTATGAATTTTTGGAACTAAGTATAACTTAGCAGTTGTTGGATGTGTAGGTTTAAATACTTGAATTCTTTTTTATTGATTAATTTTTTCTCTAAAGCTGCCATAGTTAGGGTTTTGATTGTTTTTTGTAAAGCTGCTGAAGTGTCTTGCAATAATAACTTGTACGTGGTTTCCTGTTGCAACTGTTTATCGGCCTCATGTAAATATTGTTCTCTGTTCATCAGGACTATCGCCCCTCCCTTGTCAGCTCTTCTGACCACTACATCTGTCCTTTCCTGTAGTTCCTTGAGCGCCAGTCTTTCTTCTTTGGTGATCGTTCTCGTGATCATCCTGCATGATTCTTCCATTTTTCGAATATCCTGCATAACTAAATCTTTATATAGAGTCAATGCACGGTGAATGGGTCCTGGTGGGGACCATGTAGACTTGAGGGGTAAGGGAATTTGTCTCATGTCTGTATCTAACAGTTGCTGTTCAGCTTGCGAGGTGGATGCAAAAAAGATCTTCAAGATGAGTTTCCTTATAAGTTTTTCAAAATCTATGCGGAATTGAAAACTGTCAAAAAATATTTCTGGAACGTACGTGAGTCCTTTGCTTAAGACCTTTACGTGTTGCGCTGATAATATAAAACTAGATAAATTAATCACGATTGTCAAATCCTGAATGATCTCTTTACTATCAATTTGCAATTTACTGTCATTATTTATTACTATGTTTTGCGAGTGTCTGTCCGTGTTCTTTGTTTGGATCGACCTGCTTCTTTCTTTTTTGTTTTGTCCTCCCGGTCCCCTGAAAAATCCTCTCGAGTGTTTTTGCTTGAATCTGTAGAGCTGGATTCATCCGAGGTGGTATCAAACTCGACACGCTTTCTGCCTTTTGTGGATTTCCTCTTGGTATTCATCCACGGATAGACGTAGCCTGATGTATAGTCCGTGTAATCACGTTGCAGTTTTTTTATCTTTAACCTTTTTCACTTCTTCTTGTAACGTGTTTAACTGTTTGTTGTTTTCCTCCGTTTTTTGACTAAATTTTTCTTGTGTCTCTATTGTTTGTAATGAGGTTTTCAATGCTTCAATCTCATGAGTTGTAGAATCTAAAGTGTTGGTCGTGGTGTCTACGATAAGTACCATTAGATCTAACGCGCATTTATTCAAAATACCGTTCCATTTTTCAATGAATTCTGGATTGGTAGTGAACATCCGAGGTTCCTTGTACAGCCTTAATCCTCGTGGAATATGTTGTCTTCTAATGTACTCTATTAAAGATAATTTATGCCATTCTAGCCTAACTTTCTTCTTTTGGAGATTAAGTAAATTTTCCCAATTCGCTGAGGAATTAACTTTTTCTTCCGTTCTGTCAATAGTGAAAGGTGTTGAATCTTTACACAGTTTTGCAATGTAATCCTCTTTAAAACTAAAAACATCCTTCCAAGTTGGTTGACCATCCATGGTTGTGGATTAGCACTCGTATATGTATTGGTCTTATTTATTGAGGGTTAATCAATACCTTTTGTGTATATGGGTGTCCCTCATAACATTCCTGGACAATGATTCATGTACTATTTGTCTCTTAAACACTTTATGTCTGTGTTTGTTTAGACGAGTTTCACAGTGCAGCTCAGTGATCTAGACACTGTAATAATAAGAACTATCAGGTCTCAGACTTAGAACGGCACTATCACTCAGGTTATACCCTGGATCAACGTCCGGGACTTATGTCCGGTACGTGTGCCTATTGATGCATCAATGACCTTAGTTCTTATATAGTATATCAATGTCTTGATTAAAGAGTGTTAATTGGTTAATTGGTACCAATTGAAGGCGTCGGGGAAACAACACTCCTATGAGAGTAATCTCCACGATTAAGAAACAACTATGTTGAGCTTGGCTGAACAACCATTTTCAAAGATAAGTTCAATTTCAGTGCATTTATCGAAATAGTACATTTCAGAATTAACACTCTTTAATCAAGACATTGATATACTATATAAGAACTAAGGTCATTGATGCATCAATAGGCACACGTACCGGACATAAGTCCCGGACGTTGATCCAGGGTATAACCTGAGTGATAGTGCCGTTCTAAGTCTGAGACCTGATAGTTCTTATTATTACAGTGTCTAGATCACTGAGCTGTACTGTGAAACTCGTCTAAACAAACACAGACATAAAGTGTTTAAGAGACAAATAGTACATGAATCATTGTCCAGGAATGTTATGAGGGACACCCATATACACAAAAGGTAAACATTGGTCTAGGGCAGAGGTTCCTCGGGGAACCCCAGGCCAGTCAGGTTTTTAGAGTACCCACAATGAATATGCATGTGATAGATCTGCATACAATGGAAGCAGTGCAAGCAGATCTATCTCATGCATATTCATTGTGGGTACTCTGAAAACCTGACTGGCCTGGTGTTCCCCGAGGACTGGGTTGGGAACCACTGGTCTAGGGTAATCCCCAAGTATCGTACATCTTGCTTGGTGCTTATCTCATTATCCCTCACTGGTATGGTGGGAGGAGGTATGAATGAAGGGTCCTTAGTGATGAAGAGAGCCTCAGATTTCTTGCAGTTTAAGTTTAAGTTATGTAGAATAAGCCAGTCAGATATTGCATTGAACCAGTCAATGATTTTAGAGTAGTTTGTGATGACTGTAGAGAAGGGAGCATAAAGCAGCACATCGTCAGCATAAATGTGGTAGAGAATGTTGAATGATTTAATTATGGAGCAAATAGGCTGAATGTAAATATTAAACAGTAGGGCTGATAATGAGGAACCTTGTGGGACTCCTTGCATTTGTACATAACTGGATGATGTTTGCATACCTATAAGTACTGTTTGCTGTCGGTCTGAGAGGTAAGATCTGCACCAGTCTAAGGCTAGGTTCTGAATGCCAATCAGTTGCATCCGGGTTAGGAGGAGTGTCACACAGTGTCAAAGGCAGACGCAATGTCAAGAAAGGGTAGAATAAATCCTTGTTTGGATTTGTTCATGCCTAAGATTAGATTGTTCATTAGTGTGAGAAGCAGTGTCTCTATACCATGCTGTAGGCGAAATCCGTGTTGGTTGTCATCAAGTGGATAATGGGCATCCATGTGATCCTGAATTTGTTGCTGTACAATCTTCTCCGTTACCTTGGCCAGGAAGGGCAGGTTCGAAATAGGTCTGTAGGATTTTACATCTGTCAGATCTAGTTTAGGGTTCTTGAGTAAGGGGCTGATGGATGCAGCTTTTAGAGGGGCTGGAAATAGGTCCTTGGAGAAGGAGATCTTTATAAGGTGGTGGATATATGCACTTAGCTCAGAGCATGCTGATTTGATCCAAAAAGACGGGCATGGGTCTGTTGGAGAGGTTGTAGTGTTAAGACCTCTTATTATGCATTCTATTTGTTCTGTTGAATAAGGATAGCAAGCTCTTAGTGCAGGAATGGTGGGATCGTTGTTTTGTGTAGCAGAAGTCACAGTTGTCTGGTTATTGATACCATTGTTAGTAGGTATGAGGGTACTGGATAAGGGTAATATGCTATCGGTGTATAGATGAATGGCTGCTGCAGGAGGGGCGGCTGGTGGAGTAGCAGAAGTATTGTAAGGATTAGCCATATTGGCTTTGCTCTTAAAGTAGTTAGCGAAGACCTGTGGGTGTGGTGTATTTTCAGTGTATTGCCTTGTGTTGTCTTTGATTAGTGACTGGGTGATGCTGAAAAGCTCACGGGGTCTTTTGATAGAGCACATCAGGAGGTTGGTATGGTGTTCTCTTCTTCTCAAATTAATTGTGATACAATGCTCTTGTCAGGTCTTCAAATAAATGGTCATGTCAATTTGGAGCTTAGAGTTTTGCCATTTTCGTTCTAACTTCCCGAGTTGTCACAGGGATTCCTTTAATTCAGCAGTGTACCAGATTGGAGCACTGTTTCGTTTAGTGGTTCTCTTTTCAGATGGTAGAAGTGCTGCTTTACTTAAGGTAGAGTTCCAAGTGTGTGTTAATTCAAGTAAGTCAGATGTATCGGTTTTGAGCTTGTGCAGAGTTGCCTCTAGGAATTCTTCTTTGATGAATGGTCAAAAATGGTGAGGGGGAGTCAGAGTATGATTTGAGGGAGGCCCATGACCAGTTGAAGGTTGGGGGATGTGGCCTTGACCAAGGTACTGGAATGATTTGTAGCTGATATAGATTGTTGACCAGCTGAGTAGTTATAGGAGAGAAAATGAGGTCCAGGGTATTACCTCCAATATGGGTATGTGCATAAGTTCTAAGATATTGTAAGTTACCCGCATTTCAGCAGGATCTAGGCATGTACATCTACACCTGCTCTGGAGAAGGTGTAACTGAGGCGCCTTGGTCCAGGCACATCATTATGCCCCTGTTCTATAAAGTACATACAGACTTTACATAATAGGTTCCAGCATACGAGCATAGAAACAAGTGTTAACTGAGTGGGAGATTATAGAATTACCCTCTATATGTTTATTTATTTGACCAACTTATAGAAATTATGCAGCTTCAGGACCAGTTATACTTGATGATGAAGCCTGAAATCCACACCCCTTTCTGGCTCTCCACAATAGCTGGAGAAGAACCAATTAGCCCACAAAGCCTGTCTGAATTTCTTTAACTAAGGATTATATCTCCCCAGTCATTAGTATTACAAGCTTACCATTATATCCACATCAGTTTTGCTGTCTTCCCTCTTTCGTCCTTTACTATTTCAGCCCTCGATCAACTAGCCCCATTACAACCCCAACCCCCGCACTGTCCTTCTCAACAGCCCTGGTATCACCCCGGTCTTCATCTTTTGCACTCTCAGCTTCGACGCATTGAGTGTCTCTGGAGTAAATTTCACTCGCCCTCTGTGCTTCAAGGAGCATTACCTTCATTATCATGCTCAAGTTCATCAGGCCGAGCAGACGTACTTCTCCACAGCCATATCCTCCGCTCCGAACCCCACGCGTCAGCTATACACTGTTCTCAGATCTCTCACTACACTTCAGTCCAGATCCCCATCACTGCCCTCTCCTTCCGCTCCCAGCCCTTCTCAGTTGGCCTCTTGTTTTGTGACCAAAATCCTTGACCTTCAATCCTCACTGTCTCATTGTCCACCTCCATTGGCTTCTCCCCTTCCACCCTCTCCTCCCCTCCTCACCGCACTCTCATGTTTGGACCTCCTTCTACCCACTCACCATCACAGAACTCATAAAGTCTATCTCCTCTTTGCATAAGACAACTTGTCCTCTTGATCCTAGCCCCTCTTCATGGATTCTGGAACCTTCCCTTGCCCTCCTTCCATCCATTCTTGTCATGATGAATGCAAGTTTTTCCTCTGGGGTCTTTCCCCAGCCCCTGGAAACATGCTCTGGTTCACTCTCTTAAAAAAGCCATCACTTGATTCTCTCAACCCAGCACATTACTGCCCAGTTTCCAATCTCCCTTTCCTTTCCAAAATTTTAGAAAAAGCTGTCTTTGCTCAACTTTCGCACCACCTGGGCTCCACTCACTTCCTCAACTCTCGTCAATCCAGTTTTCGGTCTGGCAACAGTGTCAAGACTACTCTGTTAGCATTTCTTAATGAACTCTGCACCTCACATGACTGTAGTGACATTTTTATAGCCATATCCCTTGACCTTTCTTCAGCTTTCGACCTTGTTGACCACTCGATCCTACTTTCCCATCTACGTGATGCTGGCCTCCAGAGCACGGTATATCGGTGGTTTCACTCTTTTCCACTGCCAGGTACTTGTGACCCAGATTGGCCACTGTAGGAATCAGGATACTGGACTTGATGGACCTTGGTCTGACCCAGCATGGCATATCTTATGACAGTAAGGCCTTGGGGGGATGGAGTTGGATTCTAATCCCCAAACAGATCGGCCAAAGTTGCTGGCACATCAGGAATTCCCATCTAGGCAGTAGTGAGATGTGAATGTGTGGGCCGAAGACCATGTAGCAGCCCTGCAGATCTTTTCCATGGAGACTGAGCACAAGTTGTCCACCGACGCAGCCATAGCTCCGATATTGTAAGCTGTGACATGACCATCAAGGCTTAGGCCAGCCTGGCATAAGTGAAAGAGATGCAGTCTGCTAGCCAAATTGAAAGAATGTGTTTGGAAACAGCAGCTCCTAGCTTGCTGGGGCCAAAGGAAACAAACAGCTGTATGAATTTTCGGTGGGCCTTCATCTGCTCCAAGTAGAAGGCCAAGGCTCATTTACAGTCCAGCATGTGCAATGCCACTTCCCCTCTGTGAGCGTGAGGCATTGGGAAGTAAGTCAGCAGAACAACTGACTGATTAAGATGGAAAGTGGATACCACCTTCGGAAAGAATCAAGAATGAGTGTGCAGGACCACTCTATTATGATGGAACCTGGTGTACAATGGATGAGCCACAAGATCCTGGAGCTCACTTACCTGGTGTTCTGCAGTAACTGCCACCAGAAACAAGACCTTTCAGGTCAAGAACTTCACAGGGCAGGAATTGACTGGCTCAAACTGAGCTAATATGAGTCACGCCAGAACTACATTAAGGTCCCAAGCTACTGCCGGAAGCTTGAAGGGAGGCTTCGAGAGAAGCAACCCCAAATGAAGCGAGCCACTAGTGACTGAGCTAAGATGGACCTTCCTTCTATTTCATGATGGTATGCCCCATTCATGCTGAGGTGAAACCTGACAGGGTTGGGCTTGAGACCCAATTCCGAGATGTTTAGGAGGCACTCATACAGTCTGTCAGCGGAGCAACTAAAAATATCTAGTTCCTGCTCTGTACAACAGATAGCAAATCTCTTCCATTTGGCCCTCCTAGAGGACAACAGAACATCTGTAACTCTGTCAGGCAGGTTAAGCTCTGAGAGGACTAGCCTCTCTACATCCATACAGTTAGAGTCAAGAACCAGACGTTGGGATATAGCATCCTCCCATCTTCTTGTGATATAAGGTCCAGGGCAGAGCCTAGCCATAGAGGTTCCTCCTGGCAGAGTTGAAGCAGAAGGGGAAACTACGCCTGTCTGGGCCAATACGGTGCGATGAGTATCATTGTTTCCCTCTCTGTCTGGAGTTTCAACATGGTCTTTGCTATGAGAGGTACAGGAGGATATGCGTAGAGTAAGCCCTTCCCCCAGTGTAGGAGGAAAGAATCCAGTTCCAGCCTGCTGCATGAGGTGATTCTGGAGCAAAACTAGTCCATTTGGCCATTTTGTTGGGAGGCAAATAGGTCTATCGAGGGGGTACTCCACTTCTGAGAAATGTGGGCTGCCACGTCCCAGTCCAGTGCCCACTCTAGTGGCTGGAAGATGCGACTCAGTTGCTCCTCCAGGGTAGTCTGCTCCCCTGGCAGATAAGTTACTATGTATATTACATTACGTTACATTGTTTTACTGTAAATTGATACCAAGTTGTAATATGAACTGCTTTGGCTTAAGGATAAAGTGGTATAAAAATCCTGTTAAATAAATGAATTAGGTGGCCCTGCGCTCCATCCCGTGGGTGATGGTGAACCTCCATACCGCACTGTTTCCCAGCACAGGAGATATGAACCTGCGCCCCCCTGCTTGTTTATGTAATACATAGAAACATGATGACAGAAAAAGACCACATGGCCTATCTAGTCTGTCCTTCCATAACAACAACTACAACAGTCCACTTTTTACCTTTAGAGATCCTCTGTGTTGGTCCCATGCTTTTTTTAATTCAGTTACTGTCCTCATCTCTACCACCTCCACTTGGAGACTATTCCATGGATCCACTACTCTTTCCGTAAAGAAATATTTCCGCATATCACTCCTGAATCTATCTCCCTTCACCCTCATCCCATGTCCCCTCGTAGCAGAACTTGCTTTCAATTGAAAGAGGCTCTCTCCCTGAACATTTATGCCACAGAGGTATTTAAACATCTCAATCATATCACCTCTATCCTGCCTTTCCTCTAAGGTGTACATATTAAGATCCTTAAGTCTGTCCTCATATGCTTTATAATGAAGCCCACTAATCATTTTAGTAGCCACCCTCTGCACCGACTCCATCCTGTTCACATCCTTTTGAAGGTGCGGTCTCCAGAATTGCACACTATACTCCAAATGAGGTCGCACCAAAGACTTATACAGAGGCATTATCACCTCCTTTTTTCTGCTAGCCATTCCTCTCCGTATGCACCCAAGCATCCTTCTAGCTTTTGCCGTCGCCTTTTCTACCTGTTTAGCTACTTTAAGATCATCAGACACAACCACGCCTAGGTCCCGCTCTTCTTTAGTGGACAAAAGTACTTCACCTCCTATACTGTATTGCTCCCTTGGATTGCTGCAGCCCAAATGCATGACCTTACATTTTTTAACATTAAATCCCAGCTGCCAAATTCTAGACCATTCTTCAAGCTTAGCTAGATCTCTCCTCATGTTATCTACACCTTCCTGGGTGTCTACTCTATTGCAGATTTTGGTATCATCCGCAAAGAGGCAAACCTTACCCGAAAGCCCTTCCGCTATATCACTAACAAAGATGTTAAAAAGAATCGGACCAAGGACAGATCCCTGGGGCACACCACTGGTAACATCCTTCTCCTCAGAGTGAGCTCCATTTACTTGTACTCTTTGCCGCCTCCCACCCAACCAATTTCTAACCCAAGCAGTAACTTTAGGGTCCATCCCTAGGGTGCTTAGTTTGTTTATAAGTCGCCTGTGAGGAACAGTGTCAAAGGCTTTACTGAAATCTAAATACACCACATCTAGAGCTCTCCCTTGGTCCAACTCCCTGGTCACCCAGTCAAAGAAATCAATCAGATTTGTCTGACAAGACCTGCCTCTGGTGAACCCATGCTGCCTCGGATCCTGTAATCCGCTGGACTCCAGAAATCTCACTATTTTCTCTTTCAGCAGTGTTTCCAATAATTTACTCACCACCGAAGTTAAACTAACTGGCCTGTAGTTTTCAACCACATCCTTACTTCCGCTTTTGTGTAAAGGCACCACATGAGCCTCTCTCCAGTCCTTTGGCACCACTCCCGACTCCAACGAGGCATTGAAAAGGTCAGTCAGTGGAGTTGCTAGAACGTCCCCAAGTTCCCTCAGTATTCTAGAGTGTATCCCATCCGGTCCCATCGCTTTGTCTACTTTAAGTTGAACTAGTTTCTCACGAACACAGTCTTCTGAAAATTGTTCAAGATGTCCCTCGCTTCTGTTCTTATTTGTGGGTGTTTTCTGAGGTCCTGCTCCTGGTTCTTCATCTGTGAACACAAAACAAAAATATTTGTTAAGCAATTCCGCTTTATCCTTATCAGCTTCTACATATTCCCCCCCCTGCACCGTTGAGTCTGACAATACCACTTTTGCCCTTCCTCTTCTCACTAATATATCTGAAAAATGTCTTATCCCCCCCATTTTATTGCATTGGCTATTTCCTCCTCATTTTGAATCTTTGCCTTCTTGACTACTTTGCTAGCTTCTCTAAGGGCTATGTTTACTAAACGTGAATAACGCGCGTAGTATGACGTTAACGACCGTAAGTGCCGTATAACGCGCGTACCGACGCGCTAACGACCGTTAACGTCATACTACGCGCGGTAACCGTAGTTAACGATCGTAAAGCTCCGCGGCGCGTTAAAACAGCGCAGAAGGTGGAGAGTGGGCGGAGAGAAGGGGTCAATGGGCGGAGAGTGGGCGGAGAGAGGCTCCCCCCATACTAACGCGCGGAGTGTCAGAGCTCACTTCCAACGCAAATGAAAACCTGTCGTTAAAGGCATTAAAGGGAAGAGAAACCATTTACGTCAGCAATGTACAGAAAACCGTGGAAACCCACAAAACGTGAGCAGTGTGATACATGTGCACAGAACAAAATATCACATAAAACGTTAAAAATGACCACAAGAAACATTTTAAAAAGCAGAAGTCAGCTGGGCAACAGTGATAGCAATGGGCAACAAGGAACAACACTCCCTGGAAAGCACCAAAATAAAAGGAAATGATGTGTGGAAGGGGCTACGCTCCGCAGACCCTTTCAAAGAGCATTACAGTGTAAAGGAGCTGTCCTGGGTGTGTGGTGTAATGTTTCCCAATGATAGCATTGTTGCCCAGCTTGGTGATGGGTGTGTGCCCCTTTTGTGAGGTCATTTCTGCGGTTTATGTGCACCTTTGTCTGCATACAAGGTAAATGAGGCCACAGTAAACCTGTTGCAGAGCAGGGTTTCTGACTCGTCAGGCCGGTTTAACTAACTCCAGGGACTGCACTGTCTCTGTGGCCACAGTGTGGTGCAACAGACACAGCCAGTGCCTGTAAGACCAGAGGGTCACAGGTTCAAATCCCAGTTGGGGCTCCTGCCAACCCAGTCCCCATAGTTTTACCCACCACTAAACAGTGATAGTAAAGACACTCCTGTAGTGCAGAGAACATACGCATGGCCTATATTTTACCACACCAAACACAGACACCAGAAACAGGCACATTACCTATAGCAGAGTCCCGCAAATGCAGTCCTGGAGGGCCCCACAACATTCCGGTGTCATGCTGCCTCTAATAAAGATGCCTGTGCTGCATAGCTATGCACCACCCCCATGGTATGCAGATGTAGCTCATGCATATTTATGAGAGACAGCATGAAAACCCGAACAGTGTGTGGAACACCAGGACTGGAGTTGGGGAACTCTGCCGTAAAGCAGCAGCCAACAGGGCCACACACCCACCCACAGGCCCCATTGGCCAATGCCAGCTGGAGAGGCAAGACATTGGGCCCTGCCTGTATCTCCCAATACTAGCAGTTGCATACCTTAGCAATGCCACCCTACACCTGGGTATATGGTACACAGCTATCAAACGTTTCCTCTGATAACTGGCAGATATCAATTCCTACGTTAAGCACATTTTGCTCATTGAGCTCCACCATAACAATCATTCTGATGTCTGCGGTGTGTGCTGCAGGTCTGGTCTCTGACAGTGTTCACCACCCTGGGGAGTGACCCCCCAACAGTCTCGTGTACCATATCCATGCCTGTACTATGCCCAGGACTGGTGTGGTGGGTATGGCTGCTGACCACCTCTATAGTAGCACAATGCTGGCATAGGTGTGGGGGTGGCTGTCTGTCTATCCAGTGTGTGGTGGCTGCAAACACCTTCAACAGCCCACACTGCCAGCACTGTTGCCAGTATTGGGCTGCCAATGTGCATAATGAGGAGCAAGGTACCATGGGTATAGGCCGGACAGGGTGGCCTGGCCAGGGTGCATCTGCACAGGGCATAGGGCAGTGACAGGCACATTGTAGTGCCCGGCCACCAACTACACAGACAGGGTGACCTCAGTATATCCTGCTGAGAGATCACTCTCACCCTGACTGTGCAGTGACCACAGCATGGCTAGGCACTCCCATTGTGCTATCTAGTATTTCTCTCATGTGATACATATGGGTTTCCGTCTGGGGCCCAGTCACTGATGTATCTGCTTGCTGTGTATGCTGACATCCCAGTTCTGGGTGCAGGCATCTCCACTGGGCACTAGCAGACTGTTTGCAGCTGGTAGGTGTTGTGATGGAGTGGCTTGCAGGGTGCAGTGGCTGATGGCTTGCACCAGGGGAATATCAGATAGTGGTGGGGTGCAGCATACCATATCCAGGCCTAATGTCTGTCTGCTATTGTGTTATGGCTGTGTACAGAGCTGCATTGCTTGCCCTGTGGGGTGTCTGTTCCCCAGCAGGACTAGGGTTCATGTTCCCCTCTACTGCCACCGTTGCAGCACGGTAGACTGTGGATCCTTTGATAGGAGACCCTGTTTGCCTCCCTCAGCCCTGGGGGAGGGGTGTGGTGGTGGTGCATGGGGGCTGTACCTGACTGAAACAGACAGAGATGTCCAAGGTGTTCCTGCAGACACTACCTATCTCACACAGTAACACTGCTTTGGACCTGCGCCATGGCCGGTGCTGTGGACCTAGTGCTGGGCGCCTCACTGCACCCTCAGGGTGAGCACAGTACCCGCACAATGTGACGGTGTGTAGCTGCTCTGTGCCAGTACAACACACAGTCGGTACCCCCTACCAGGCCGAGGTGCTGTGGGGGTGCATTCCCCATGGTGTGTATCTGTGGACAGCTGCTTTGCATGTGCAGTGCATCATGGGTGTGACTGGCCCAATCCAACCCTGTGAAACACCAGCACCTGCTCACAGGCTCTAATAAACCATTGGCCATCACATGTACATCTGTTAGCATAATGCATAGGTGCAGGACACCCTACAAAGTCTGTAATATAAGATGCCCACACTGGTAAAAACACACGTACCCACGCACGTAAACAAGCACGTACCCACGCACGAATGTACGCGCGTCGCTACGCACATACCAACGTACGTGGCTAGGCACATTCCGAGGGTGTTCTTCTGACACCAATACTCAGCGTAACGAAAAGCATGCCTCCTCTTTCCTTCTGTAATGTACAGGGTGATGCCTGAGACAGCCTTCTGTGTTAGGCACACTGGGGGCTCGAACCCATGCTGCCTGTAACAGCGGTCAGTACCGTAACCATTGTGCTACAGCTCTGTTTCAGTGCTTTGTGTCTATACGTCTTCTTATGATTAACGCGCAGTAACGTGGCACGGCGCCCAGTAGCGCTCGTTAATTTTGCTAACGCGCGGTAGTGGTAACGATGTACCGCCCATGTCCTTATTTGGGGTTTCTTTCACTACCGCGGCTCCTACCGCGAACTGCACTAACGCAATTTAGTAAACATAGCCCTAAGTTTTTCCAAATACAGATGCCTGTCTTCCTCTCTCTGTGATCTGTTGTATTTCATGAAGGCCTCCCTCTTTTTCTTCACTTTTTCAGCTACTTCCTTCGAAAACCATAGCGGTCTCCTTTTCCTTTTGCCTTTATTTACCATTTTAACAAAAAGGTTGGTTGCCTTTAAAATACCCCCTTTCAGTTTTGCCCACTGTTTTTCTACATCCCCCAGCTATTCCCATCCCACTAACGACTCCCTGAGGTATTGGCCCATCTTCGCAAAGTTAGTCTTCCTAAAGTCTAAGATCCTCACCTTGGAATGGATTCTAACAGCCCTAGTCCTAATACTGAACCACACCATCTGGTGATCACTGGATGCAAAATGATCTCCCACTACAACATCAGAAACACTTTCACCATTGGTAAGCACCAAGTCCAGTATGGCCCCTTCACGTGTGGGGTCTGTTACCAATTGCCTGAATAGTTCTCCCTGTAGAGAATCCAGGATCTCCTTACTGCTAGATGATACTGCAGCAGGAATGTGCCAATCAACATCTGGCATATTGAAATCTCCTATCAGTAGCACTTCCCCTTTCCTAGCAATGCTGCGTATGTCTTCAATTAACTCTCTGTCCACCTCTTCCTCTTGTGAGGGAGGTCTGTATATCACACCAATGCAAATAGATTTCTCTTTCCCTCTTTCTAGTTTAACCCACAATGCCTCCTCTCTCCCTTTTAAGCTCTGTAATTCCAAAGCTTTAATAGTAGTTTTTACATATAGTGCCACTCCTCCTCCCCTTCTTCCTACCCTGTCCTTTCTGAATAAAGTATAGCCAGGTATAGTTACATCCCAGTCATGGTTTTCTGTGAACCATGTTTCTGTAACTGCCACTAAATCCAAGTCAGCCACTCCCACCAAAGCTTCAACTTCAGGGATCTTATTTCCCATGCTACGGGCATTAATACATACTGCTTTCCATATGTTACCCCTGTTACCCATTTCCATAAAGGTATTTAATGTATCACCTACCTGGGGGCTTTCACTTACCTGGGGGCTTTCTTCACCCATCCCCAACGAATCTAGTTTAAAGCCCTCTTCAGTAGATTAGCCAGTCTACTACCGAAGATGCGTTGACCTTTCTTGGACAGATGGATGCCATCTCTGCTCTGCAACCCTTGGAACAGCATCCCATGGTCTAGGAAACCAAAACGCTCTCGATGACACCCAGGGGTGGCCCAAGGGGGGTGCGGGGCCATGTGCGGAGACTCGGTGCGGGGCCTCATTTGCATAAGCGGTCTCATTTGCATAAATATTTGCATAATGTTACCATACACTAACTTTTAGTAAACATGCCTCTTAATGAGTGTATGGATAAAGAAAGACAAAGATTTCTACATTACTATAATCCAGTGCCAACCGCCAGGCACATTAGGAACTACTACAAACACTGCCCATTTAGAACCCATAGCAAACCCACCATATCCTAACAGCACTACCAGGACTCATAAAGCACCATACCCTACCTATCAAAAGGCAACACTGCAAATATTAAACCAATACATTTCAGAGAATAACAATACATGACCTACTGGGGAAAGAGAACAAGTGACAATGTCAAATAGGAATTATATAAACAGATTACCTCAGCTCAGTTACACATGCAGAACATAGACCATCACCAAACAAGGAATCACAATTTAAAAACAGAAAGACAATAATTAAACTGGGAACCCTAAAAGCCAAACTTGGAATGTACAACAATGTAGAAATAAAACTATAAATTAATTTCCTCTTGTACTAAACAAAGCACTGACATTAATGATGCACATTTCCCAGAGTTGACATATTCCAGTTAATAAATTCAAAATAAAGAGATATCTTTGTACCTTTTGTGCATTTTTTTTTCAGTTGCAATTGTTCCAGCCACTTTCTTCTGGTTTATTTGTGTCTTCTGCTAACTCTCCATCGTCTGCTGTCCATTTGTCCGTTCTTCTCTCTTCTAGTTTTTTTCCATTCTCTCTCTACATCTGCTTTAACATAATAATCTTTCTCCTTTTGCTCTTTCCTCATTCCTATTTCATCCACTCAAATTTTACCCCTCCATCCTCAATCCACACTTAGTCTCCCAATACCCGGCCAATTGTAGATTTTTCTTCCCTCCCACACAAAATATTTTTCCCCTCTCCATTTCACTCTCCCAGCCCCATCCCCTTCTAATCTCCCCCAACATCAGCTCCCTTTTAGTTGCAGCCCCACCCAGTATCCGCTCCCTTCTAGTCCCCACATCAGCCCATTTCCAGTCCTGGCCCCCCATCAGTCCATTTCCAGTCCTAGCTCCCCCATCCATTTCCAGTCCTATCCGAGTCCCTTCATCAGCTCATTTCCAATACCAGCCTCCCATCAGCCCATTTCTAGTCCTTTCCTAGCCCCACCATCAGCCCATGTTAAATCCTAGCTCCCCTCCACTCAGCCCATTTCTAATACAAGCCCCCCATGAGCCTACTTCCAGTTCTAGCCCCTCCATGAGTCCATTTCAATCCAAGCCCCCACCACAGCCCATTTCCAATCTTAGCTCCCCCCAACACCCAATTCCCAGTCCTATCCTAGCCCCTCCATCAGCCCATTTCCTGTCCTAGCTCCCTCCCCTAAGAGCCCATTCCAAGTCCCCCTCCCCATCAGCTATTTGCAGTTCAAGCCCCCCACTTCCCCTCAGCCCATTTCCATTCCAAGCCCTGTCCCCATCAGCTATTTGCAGTTCAAGCCCCCTTCCACTCAGCCCATTTCCATTCCAAGCCCCCTTCCACTCGGCCCATTTCCATTCCAAGCCCCCCTCCCCATCAGCTATTTGCAGTTCAAGCCCCCTTCCACTCAGCCCATTTTCAGTCCTAACAACCCCCCCAACCCATTACCAGTCCTAGCCCCCCATAGCCCACTCCCAGTCCTAATCCCACCAGCCCATTTCCAGTCCTAATCCCCCATCACCCAATTTTTAGTTTAAGCCCCCCATAGCCCATTACCAGTCCTAACCCCCCATCAACCCACTTCCAGTCCTAATCCCATCAACCCATATACAGATTTAGCTCCCCCATAGCCCATCACCACTCCTAACCCCCCCAAGCCAATCACCACTCCTAACCCCCCCAGCCCAGCCCAGCCCATCACCACTCCTAACCCCCCCCCCGCCCAGCCCAGCCCATCACCACTCCTAACCCCCCCCCCCCAGCCCAGCCCAGCCCAGGGAAAATTAAAAAAAAAAAAAGAAAACCTGTCTGCTGCTGCGGTCGGGGCCGCCGCAGCAGAATCGGGGAGAAGTAGAGAGGGGAGCCTGGACTGCCTGCCCCTTCCGCCTGGAGTGAGAGTTACATTAGAAAGATGGCATACAAATGCTTTTAAATAAAATAAGAGTTTATGATAAATTATGTAACTCACAGCTCTAACCATTAAATAAATTAAAAAAAAAAAAGCTAGAGATATTCTGGTCCAGTTTAGGACCCTCAAGCCAGAAAGACATTGTCCAGGGGCCAGAGAACCTCCAACTTTCCCATCCCCCCACCCACAGCTACTTTCGTCCATTTACCTCTGGTTGCCTAGGTGTGGGAGTCTCAGACTCAGGTCTTCTGAGTCTAGGGGTATCCAAGACCTGATATACCCTAGATGTTGGAGTCTCTGGGTTTCTGGATCCCAAATTTATAGATCACTTTGAACTTTGTGAAGGGAGATGACTGCTAAATATGATAAATCAATAAAAAGCCCCGTTTGCTCTGTGAGGGGTAAAATAGCATGGATTTCCGCTTTGATTGCTGACAATTTCTGGATGTTCTCTATGTCTGTGAAACTTGGCGTCATGGGGGAGATGAGATTATTATGAATTTTTTACCTTTTCCAGTTGTATTTGTAGAGAGCAGACTAGGGAGATGTTAGAGGGGGATGGATGCTGGTTATGAATAATCCACCGTTGCTTAGTGAAGTCTATTCAAATCTCTTAGAGGGCATCACCTGAATATTTGTGTTCAAATTTTTCAGGAAAAGATATTGTGGTGTGAGCCTGCCCTCCCCTGTAGCAGCTCTCTCTTTCAGCTGCAGTCTGACGCGCCGGCTTGCAGAGCGCGAGGGAAGAGTTTCTCCCTCGCTGCTCTGTTAAGCCCGCGGGGGCTGATGGGAAGTTCCCATCAGCCCCCGCGGGCTTAACAGAGTCGCGAAAGGGAAACTCTTCCCTTCGCGCTCTGCAAGCCGGCGCGTCTGACTGCAGCTCCAAAGAGAGAGCTGCTACAGGGAGGGCAGGCTCTGCCGGGTACAGGGGGGCCCCGCGGCACGCTCGATTCTGCCGCGGCGGCCCCGACAGCGGCAGCAGACAGGTTTTTTTTTTTCTTTCAATTTTAGTTTTAGAAAAGAATGTTTTTTGCGCGGGGCCCCCTGAAACGCGGGGCCCTGTGCAAAAAACATTCTCGCTCAATGGACGGGCCGGCCCTGATGACACCATCCACGCAGCCATGCATTCATCTCCAGGATGCGAGCCTCTCTGCCTTGGCCTTTACCCTCAACAGGGAGGATTGAAGAGAATACCACCTGTGCACCTAACTGCTTCACCCTCTGTCCCAGAGCCATGAAGTCACTTTTGATACGTTCTGAGGTATACCTGGCAGTATCATTTGTTCCAACATGGATTATCAACATTGGGTAATAGTCAGTGGGCTTGATGAGTCTCGGCAAACTCTCCGTAACATCTTGGAATTTGGCACCAGGCAGACAGCATACCTCTCTGGACATCAAGTCTGGTCGGCAGATGGACGCCTCAGTACCCCTCAGAAGAGAGTCTCCAACCACCACTACCCTTCGTTTCCTTCTGGTCACTGATTCTGCAACTTTGGGGTACTTGAACTCTGGTTCTTCCCTTTCTAGGGATGCTTTCACCTCCTCCACTTCCAGGGCTGCATAATGGTTCTTCAATTCAAGGGCTGGAGAAGTTGGATTGGTGATTTTGCAGGCCTTGGTGACTTGTGTCCAACCATCGACATTCTGTTGGCACCCATCTTCTCCTGTGCTGGAGAGCTTGGTTGCTGCAAGAAGCATCTCATCAATGTACTTCTCACTGTCTTGAATGCTCCTCAGCTTCGCCACCTCCTCTCTGAGTTCCTCCACTTGTTTCCTCAGAGCTTCAGCATGCAGGCACCCTGCACATGGAACCGGTCCTTCAACTGGCATTAGGACCTCTGTCTGGACCGAGGCAGAAACTGTAACGGGGGCAACAGCTTTAGCAATATGATTTTTCCCAGCCATTGTTCTGTTCGTGGAGCTTAGGTATCTGTTAAAGCAAAAGAGAGAGATCCAAGTTACATTTCCTGTTCAATGTAATGACCAGACATTTGTTTATTGTCGGATTTTGTTGTTCTATGTAAACCGCGCTGATCGCAAATAGTGCGGTATATAAGAAATGTAAATAAATAAATAAAAATAAAAATCTACCAAGTACCAGCCGGTTTCGCAGCTGTCCTTTCAGAGAAAAAGCAGTTAAATCTCTTTAATTATATTCAAAATGTGCTGGTCCAATTCTCTGTGATTTGTTAAAGGGGGAGGTGCCCTATAAAGCAAGACTGCTCACTAGGGGTGGGTGGGAGTCGGGGTGGGTAGGGAAAGAACTAACACCTGATTATTAGCAGTTTCTAAACCTGAGGAGGTTACTGGAGTTCAGCAACCTACTGTGCTCAAGGAAAGTTCCCTGTTTGTTGATCTGTGGAGCCCTGGTTAGGAAAGCGCGACCTGATTGTTGGTCTGAATCAGGAAAATTTGGTTAGCTAGTCATTCTCGGAAGACTGGGATGTCCTGCCGCTTGAGGGAGGTGGCGGCCGCAGAGAAGCACTTCGTGAAGACCTGCGGGGTGGACGCAAGTCCAAAGGGGAGCACCCTGTATTGGTAATGCTCCCCTTGCACCCTGAAGTGCAGATATTGTCTGTGCTGGGGGTGAATCAAGATGTGGGCATAAGCCTCCCTGAGATCCAAGGAGCATAGCCAATCGCCCTGCCAGAGGAAGGGCAGCAGGACGCCAAGTAATAGCATTTTGAACTTCTCCCACACCAAAAACTTGTTTAACCTTCTGAGGTCGAGGATAGGTCATAGACCTCCCTTCCTTTTCGGGACAAGGAAGCACCGGGAATAGAAGCCCCGACCTCGGAAGTGCATTGGTACCTTCTCGACCGCCCGCTGGGCGAGGAGGTTATCCAGCTCCCGCTGAAGATATGTCTGGTGCACAGGGAGTCAAGAAGGCTCCGCTGGGGAGAAGGGAGGGGGAAGCCTGTCCAGGTGGAGGCAGTACCCGTCTCAGATCACTCGGAGGACCCAGGGGTCCGACTTGACAGACGCCCACTGAGGGGTGAAGAGGGACAATCATCCCCCTACCGGCTGCGAAGCTGCTGGGGGGCGAAAGGCTACACTGCTGGCATCAAAAACCCTGAGCAGGTTGAGGTGGCACCGGGATTTGTGCCTTGGGCCCTTTTGGTTTGCGGTGGGTGTGGGGTGTTTTCCCTTGCGTCGCTGTGGCCGGTGCAGGAATGGAAGGGTAAGGTGGGTAACCTCGGTAGGGTAGGACTTTCCTCGGGAAGAATGGCTTTTTCGTCTGTTGTTTCTTCCAAGGAAGGGTTGGAGGTCTTGCGCGAGAGACAGGTTTGGGTTACAAACTCTGTCTCTATCTCGGTGGCCTTCTTCTCCATGGGCTTACTGAAAAGCTGTTCGCCGAGGCAGGGGACATCCATGAGCTTTTCCTGGACTCACTGCTCCAAATCCAAGGATTGGAGCCATGCCTGGCATCAAGCCCCGATGCCGGCCGCTGCCACGTGGGCCGAGGATTCAAATCCATCATATGCAGCATGGGAGATGTCCTTCGAGCACTCCGCAACTGACCTCAGGAGTGTCTGGAACCTAGGAGGGGTTCACCCGCGAGACCCGCAGAGAAACCCCTGAGCTCCTTGGCGAGGTCATGTAAGAACATGCCCATGTACAATTGCTATGCTTTTTTTTTTAAGGTGTGAATAAACAGGTAGACAAAGGTGAGTCGGTTGATATAGTGTATCTGGACTTTCAGAAAGCCTTTGACAAGTTCCCTCATCAGAGACTTTTGGCAAAACTAAAGAGTCATGGGATAGGAGGCAGTGTACTATTGTGGATCAGGAACTGGTTAAAAGATAGAAAGCAGAGGGTTGGGCTAAATGGCCAATTTTCCCAATGGAGAAAGGTGAATAGCGGAGTACCCCAGGGATCTGTACTGGGTCTGCTACTTTTTGACATATTCATAAATGACCTGGAAAAGGGAATAACTAGTGAGGTTATCAAATTTGCAGACGACACAAAACTGTTTAAAGTTGTTAAAACCCAAGAGGATTGTGGAAAACTGCAGGAGGATCTGGATAAATTGGAAGACTGGGCATCCAAATGGCAGATGAAATTTAATGTGGACAAGTGCAAAGTTATGCACCTAGGAAAGAACAACCCACACTATGGGGTATGTTTACTAAAACCCCGGTAAAGTGCGTGCCGCGGTAGTGTGCGTGTGCCATATAAGGAGTGGGCGTTCCGTCCTGAAAAATAAAAGCCGGAATTTACATATGCGCTAAGGTGCGCGGCGCACCTTAGCGCATGAGATAGCTGCGTGGGAGGCATAAGCGTCGCGCTGAAAAGAAAAAGAGCAGAGCCACTACACAATGGTTAAGACACTGACCAATGGTGCAGGGATCAGGGGTTCAATCCCCCACAGTGACCAATGGAGACAGCTGGCTGAGGCATTGTTTTAGGAGCCATTTAAATGATGGGCGGCATAAGGCGGCGCGCTAATGTTTTAGGAGGCTTTTTAATATTGGGCGGCATAAGGCGGCGCGCTGATGTGCAATCACAGAAACAGAACCACAGTACAATGGTTAAGACACTGACCAATGGTGCAGGCATCAGGGGTTCAATCCCCCAAAGTGCCCAATGAACAAGGCTGGCTGAGGCATAACATATTATGGGGAAGATTGCTTTAGGAGGCATTTTATTCATATTTTAATTATCACTACTAGCAAACACACTCTCAAAGCGTGTTAACATAAGGCGCCCTATAAGGCACATTTTAAAGTGCACTGTCAGCCAAGGCACCCTAGAATGTTGCTTATAGGGCGCTTTAGAGGGTGCCGTATGAGGTACCGCAAGGTCAGTGTACTGTTTTTTATGGCAGCACTGTGCAGTTTAAGGAATGAAAAGCAGCAGTAGGTGCACTGACAGGCAAGGAGGAGCAGCAGTGGAGCACAATGGTTAAGGCACTGACTGCTGATACAGGGGTCATGAGTTTGCTCCCCAGTGTGCCTAATACGTAAGGCTGGCTGTGGCATCAGCTTTGAATTGTACATATTTTGTCCTGCAGCACTTTAATTTTATGTTATTAATTGCTGCCAGCAAACAAGCCCTCACGTGCCGTAATTGAAGGTGCCGTATAAGGCACCCTATAAGGCACTCCTTCGCCTTCCCTGCCCTTCTGGGCTCTTTTCCCCCTTCCGACTTTTTTTCTACCCTGTCCTGTCCTATTGAATTTGGCGTTCCTTTTCTAGCTTTATTTTCAGTAGCCCATTTGTTGTACTGTACACCGCCCTGATGCTTCGGCCTGGGCGGTTCATCAAATAATGCAAATAAAGAAAGATAAAGATAAAATTGCACTGTCCGCCACAGCACCCTAAAATGTCCCCTATAGGGCACCCTATAGGTTGCATCACAGGATAATGTATAGTGCACCTTATATGGACGGGAACCATAAGGTGCCCTATAGGGCGCCCTATAAAGCACCCTCAGAGGCACCTTATGGGTACAGTACGCTGAGGGTGTTTTTGCTGGCATCAAAATATGTACATTAAAAAAAGATAATGCGTCGGACAACCCTATCAAATAACCCCACTGTGGGTTTGAACCCATGACTTTGGTTTCCAGAGGCAGTGAAGTAACCATTGGCCTACAGCTCTATAGCTGCCAGCAAACCCCTGGCTGGCTGCAGAGAGCATGCACGTCACCACACAGACAGTCTGCTGTGGTCACCAGGATAGGGTTAGCCCACCCATACCCATGATGCACTGCACATGCAAATCAGCTGTCCACAGATTAACACAAGATGGGCAATGCACCGCCACAGCACCTCGGCCTGGTAGAGAGAAGTGACCATGTGCACCCACACACCACCTCGGCCTGGTAGGGGGTACTGACCGTGTGTTTTACTGGCACAGAGTAGCTACACACCGTCACATTGTGAGGGTACTGTGCTCACCCTGAGGGTGCAGTGAGGCATTCAGAACCAGGTCCACAACACCTTCCATGACTGAAAGAGGCCATGCCGGAGGTTCAAAGCAGTGTTAATGTGTGAGATAGGTAGTTTCTGCACAAACACCTTGGATATTTCTATCTGTTTCAGTCAGGTGTAGCCCCCATGGACCCCTAGGTGGGCTATGTACTACCACCACCACTCCTCCTCCAGGGCTGAGGGTGGAAAACAGGGTCTCATATCAATAGATCCACATTCTACCGCCCTGCAAAGGTGGCAGTAGAGGGGACCATCAACCCCAGTCCTGCTGAGGAACAGACACCCCACAGGGCAATCAGTGCAGCTCTATACACATCCATAACACAATAGCAGACAGACATTAGGCCTGGATATGGTGAGCTGCACCCCACCACTATCTGATATTCTCCTGCAGCAAGTCATCAGCCACTGCACCCTACAAGCTGCTCCATCAAGACACATACCAGCTGCAAACAGTGTGCTAGTTAGTCCACAGTGCATGTTCCCAGTGGAGATGCGTGCACCCAGAACTGGGATGTCAGCATACACAGCAAGCAGATAAATCAGTGACTGGGCCCCAAAAGGAAACCCACATCTATCACTTGAGAGAAATACTATATAGCACTATGGGGGTGCCTAGCCATGCTGTGGTCACTGCACAGTCAGGGTGAGAGTGATCTCTCAGCAGGACATACTGAGATCACCCTGTCTGTGTAGGTGGTAGCCGGGCACTAAAATGTCCCAGTCAGTGCCCTATGCCCTATGCAGATGCACCCTGGCCAGGCCACCCTGTCCGGCCTATACCCATGGTACCTTGCTCCTCATTATGCACATTGGCAGCCCAATACTGGCAACATTGCTGGCAGTGTGGGCTGTGGAAGGTGTTTGCAGCCACCACACACTGGATAGACAGACAGCCACCCCCACACCTATGCCAGCATTGTGCTACTATAGAGGAGTCCAGCAGCCATACCCACCACACCAGTCCTGGGCACAGTACAGGCATGGATATGGTACGCAATACTGTTGGGGGTCACTCCCCAGGGTGGTAAACACTGTCAGAGACCAGACCTGCAGCGCACACCGCAGACATCACAATGATTGTTATGGTGGAGATCAATGAGCAAAATGTGCTTAACGTAGAAATTGATATCTGCCAGTTATCATGGGCAACGTTTGATAGCTGTGTACCATATACCCAGGTGTAGGGTGGCAGTGCTAAGGTATGCAACTGCTAGTATTGAGAGATACAGGCAGGGCCCAATGTCCTGCCTCTCCATGAGGCATTGGCCAATGGGGCCTGTGGGGGTGTATGTGGGTGTGTCTGGACCTGTTGGCTGCTGCTTTACGGCAGAGTGTCCCAACTCCAGTCCTGGTGTTCCAACCACTGTTCGGGTTTTCATGCTGTCCCTCATAAATATGCATGAGCTACATCAGCATACCATGGGGGTGGTGCATAGATATGCAGCACAGGCATCTTTATTAGAGGCAGCATGGATCCTGAATGGTGTGGGGCCCTCCAGGACTGCATTTGGGAGACTCTGCTCTAGGTAATGCGGCTGTTTATGGTGTCTGTGTTTGGTGTGGTAAAATATAGGCATATGAACCATGTGTATGTTCTCAGCAATAAAGGTTTGTCCTTACTATCACGGTTTATTTGTAGGAAAAATATGTGGACTGGATTGGCAGTAGCCCCAGCTGGGATTTGAACCTGTGACCCTCTGATTCTACAGGCACTGGCTGTGTCTGCTGCACCACACTGTGGCCACAGAGACAGTGCAGTCTCTGGAGATAGGAAACCTGGCCGCACGAGTCAGACACCCTGCTCTGCACAATTTTACTGTGGGCTCGTTTACCTTGTATGGGGACAAAGGTGCAAATAAATCTCAAAACTGCCCTCCAAAAAAGGGGAAAAAAACCAAAACCAAGCTGGGCAACAGTGATATCAATGGGCAACCTGAAAAACACTCCCAGGAAAGCTCCATTAAAATGCAGTGTTTTTGAAAGAGTCTACGGAGCGTAGACCCTTCCAAAAATCATTTCTTTTTTTTGGAGCTTTCCTGGGAGTGTTTTTTATGGTTTCCCATTAATATCACTGTTGCCCAGCTGGATTATAATTTATTTGGAATTTGTTGTGGTCATTTTCAATTTATATTTGCTATTTTGTTCTGTGCACATGTATCACACTGCTCACGTTTTGCAGGTTTCCCCGGTTTTGCTGTACATTGCTGACGGAAATGGTTTCTCTTCCCTTTAAATCGGCTCTAACGCGAGGTTTTCACTCGCGGTATTTTTTTGCCAAAATTCAGCCACGCTCCTGTGCGGGGAGCCTCTCCCCTCCCACTCTCCACCCATTGACCCCGTCCCTCCGCCCCTCGGGGCCTTCCTCCGCCCTCCGTACGCCTTTCCCCGCCTCTATCGCACATCAGCGCACCGCACACTTGCGCGGGCCCGTTAGTGTCAGGTGCACGTGTGCGCGGGCCCGTTAGTGTGACGCGCACGCATGCGGGGCACTTAAGAGCACTTAAGTGCATCATTAGCGTACGCTACTGTGCGCCGCGTACGCTACTGTGCGCCGCGCACGTGTGCGCGGTTTAGTAAACATACCCCTATGGTTACACGATGCAAGGTTCCACATTGGGAACCACCACCCAGGAAAAAGATTTAGGAGTCATCATGGATAACATGTTAAAACCCTCCGCCCAGTGTGCAGCGGCGGCCAAGAAAACAAATAGAATGCTAGGTATCATAAGGAAAGGAATGGAAAATAAAACAAACGATATTATAATGCCTCTGTATCGTTCCATGGTACGACCGCACCTTGAATATTGTGTGCATTTCTGGTCGCCGTATCTTAAAAAGGATATAGCGTTATTAGAAAAGGTACAGAGAAGAGCCACAAAAATAGTAAAGGGGATGGAAGGCTACTCCTATGAAGAGAGGCTACAAAGGTTAGGGCTCTTCAACCTGGAAAAGAGACGGCTGAGGGGAGATATGATAGAGGTCTATAAATTAATGAATGGAGTGGAACGGGTAAATGTAGATCAATTGTTTACGCTATCAGAATATAGAAAGACTAGGGGACTTGCAATGAAGCTACAGGGTAAACTATTTAAGACAAATAAGAGAAAATATTTTTTCACTCAACGTGTAATCAAACTCTGGAATTTGTTACCGAAGGATGTAGTAAGAGCTGTTAGTGTAGCTTGGTTTAAAATAGGTTTGGACAAGTTCCTGGAGGAAAGGTCCATAAACCATTATTAAAAAGGGACCCAGGATATCAATGCTTGACCCAATACAAGCATTGTGGAACCTTTGTCTTTTAGGGATACTGCTAGGTACGTATGACCTAGATTGGCCACTGTTGGAAACAGGATACTGGGCTTGATGGACCTTGGTCTGACCCAGTATGGCATATCTAATGTTCTTATGTTCTTAATACAGAATGTGAGCATGGACCCTTGGTAGGCCTTGCATCCCAGGACGTCGAGGGCTCTCAACTCCATACCCGGCGGAACCAAAGAATGAGACTTCGGGATCTTTTGCTTCCGCATCGCTGACTCTACCACCATGGAGTTGTGAGGAAGCTGGGTTTTCCTAAACCTGGGGCCGTGTTGGACCCTGTATATCACATCGAGGCGCTTACTCACAATGGGAACTGAGGCAGGTGTTTCCCACATGCGGAGAAGAAGCCTGGGCAGAATGTGAGGAATTGGAACAGTGAGAGACTCCCGAGGCAGGGATTCGTACTGCAAGATATTGAGCTCTTCAGCTCGAGGCTCCTCTTTGGCCTGGGTAGCCAGGTTGAGGGCCCGCGCCATGTCCTGCATGAGCACTAGAAAGGATGTGTCCTCGGGCGGTGAATGTCTTTGCAAAGTGGGTGGAGACGGGTCTGAAGGGAGGTCCCTGTGGGCGCGGGTCTCCAGGGAAGTATCCCCATCTGACCCCCAACCCGAGAGATCCGATTTGGGTTGGTCACCTCATCCAGAGGCAGAGGCCCGTTTGGAGCTGGAGGCCCTGGAGGATCTCACCCCCGAGGAACGGGAAGGTGAGCGAGACTGATGCCCTCATGAGGCTCACAGCTCTCGGGGGTTTCCAGGGCAGGTTTTGACATCCCTCTTGAGGGAGTCGGTCTCAAGGTGCAAACCAACTGAGCTGGGTGTGAGCACCTGCTGGGCAGCCAAGAATGCAGAAATGCTGCGTTCTAGAGACAGCATATGGGATTTCCACGCAGGCATGGGGCCCTGCGATGCCAACACCGGGGTCACTGGGTTGAGCATCAAGAGGAGAAGGGGTCCTCACTTGGACAGCCCTCAGGAGACCGGGCACCATCGCTGGAGGCCTCTGTGTCTATACGAGGTACTTTTCGAGGTCGCTCCTTGTACGACTTTCAGGAACACCGTGGGGGGGCTGGGTGACCGAGTACAGGAGTGCTCGCGCTTGTCTGGAGCCCCCGACAGTGACTTTGAGGTCTTCTTCTTCTTTCACAGCTCCCCTTCAGGGGACCCCTGGTCGGAGTGCCGCCTTGAGTGCGGAGCCGAGGTAGGGGATCCCACCCACGGAGAGATGACCAGGGGCGCCACTGGGGATTCCGGGGTGGCATTACGGAAAATGTCATCAGACCTCTGCTTACGACTCAGCAGGGCCTTGGAGGTCATTTTTTTACAAATCAAGCAGAGCTCAGGATCATGGTCGGCCCCAAGACACCGCAGACAGCAGTCATGGGTGTCCGTAAGCGACATGTTCTTGGAACACCTGTCACATTTTTTGCAACCAGTGGCCATCGGGGCAAAAAGGGCCCCCGTGAGGTCGAAGACCCATGTGGTCAGCGGTTGGGAGAAAAAAGGGCACGAAGCCTGCAAAAGGGAAAAAATGCTACAAAAACATCCCCTTGCTTGAAGAAAAGAAAAGAGCAGGGGAAAGACGGGTAGAGGACCGGTGCAACCGGAAAAATAACAGGCCAGAGGCTGAAAAAAGAAGTGCTTTTTCCAAGGGACGAGGACATGTGTCCGAAGGGCTCCGTGGGAAAAGGGAGACTGAGCAAGATGGCACCCTTGGGCGGGAAGAGGACCACGCTTGAGTGGCAGCAATCCCAAAGGCTTTCTTTGAAAGCTGGGGACTTGCTCCACGCAGGCTCCGTCAGTGCCGACGTCACCCATAATTGAGGACTGACTTCCTGCTTGTTCCTGGAGAACAATTGATAACCTGAATGAAGAACCATCATCGTCAAGCAACGAATGAGGTGTTTATGTACATAAAACATAATGACATTGGAAACAGCCACACTATTAACCCACACATTAATGGCACATGTGTAGAACAAAATCCATGCAAAATACAGGAAAGCCAGTCAACAAATGCTGAAAAAGCAATGAGCACAAATGCTTGAAGCCTAGCAACAAAGTTCCTGACCTGGAAGTCCTAATGATGGAAATGGATTTGGATATTGTGGCCATTATAGAAACATTATTTAACAAGTCACATGAATGGGATATAGCCATAGCTGGCTATAATTTATTTAGGAGAGATAGAGAAGGCAGAAAAGGAGGAGGAGTAGCCCTATATGTCAAAAGCAATATTAAAGCTGATGAAATGCAGGGTATGTTGGGAAAAGAAGAGGCGTTGTGGATTGTGTTGGAAAGAGGAGATGGCACTATCATCCATACTGATGTAGTCTACAGGCTTCCAACTCAAACCGAACAAATTGATAGAGATTTGATTATTGATATTACAAAGGTAGCCTTGAAGAGGGACGTGATCATATTGGGTGACTTTAATCTACCCGATGTGGATTAGAGTATTCCTTCTGCAAATCTGGAAAGAAATAAAAAAAAATTGTGGATACCTTCCAAGATGAATTGCTTAGACAAATGATGATGGAACTGACCAGGAAAAGTTTGATGCTGGATTTAGTACTCACCAACAGAGATAGCGTGTCAAATGTCCAGGTGGGTGTCCACGTGAGCAGCAGCAATCATCACACGGTGTGGTTTGAGATAAAAGCCAAGGGAGAGTCCAATCACAGCAAGCTCAAAGTCCTAGACTTTTAAAACACTGACTTCAGTAAAATGTCTAAGTGCCAGAAGGAGGAGTTGGCAGGGTGGGAGGAGGTAAGGGATCGACGCTGCTCATAAGGAGGGGAATGGTCAGAAGGGATGTCCCAGGTAGCCCTGGAATCCTCCGATGTGTCCTCAGAATCAGACGAGAAAGAGTCTGATTCCAAAAGAAAGTCAAAGTATTGGGCCGCTGTAGAGGCCCAATGTTGATGCTGTTGCTCATGCAGAACTGTATTGGTACCGGGAACTGAACCGAAAATACTGGTCAGTTCCAATGCTGGCATTGGAGGAAGAGGATCTCCTGAAATAGGCTCGAGGGCTGGCACTAGACCGGGAGATACTGGTCTCGAGGTGAGAACTGGTACTTGTGTTGCTGGAGATGTCAATAGTGAGACTGCCAGGAGTGCTGCCAAACTCCTCTCGATAGCGAAGGTATGCTGATCAAGGGAGGAACCCGATGCTTAAGTGGAATCATGTACATGGCTTTGAGCCACTGTCCCCAAGCATGGTACCAGTAGATCTCTGGAGGTCAAAGCCTTGTTTTGGAAGGTTGATCCTCCCACCGGGGCTGTTTGGCAGACTGGTCAGCATTGGATGCACCTTTTGGTGAATCTCGATGACGATGTAGGGACTTACCTCGATGATCGGTATCGGACTTCAATGCTGATGCTTTAGTTTTAGACTGGACTTTGAAGAGAACCAAGAGAGGAGGCCGACATCCTCAACAATGCAGAAGCAATGGAAATTTAGTCCGGGGCGAACTGAGACTCATACACTATTCTTTAGGCCTCGTTTTGTTATTTGTTGGCACAAAAGACATTCTTTTGATATATGGTCTGGGCCCAACCATTTTAAACATCGGTCATATTTATCGGTGACTGAGATAGTACCAGAGCATTTGGTACATTTTTTAAAATCACTGGAGTGTTTTTCTATTGTGGCAAGAAAAATAGGCAGAGGCCTAAACTGGCAGTGAAGCCACCAATTAGAAAAGTAAAAAGAAAAGAAAAGATTAGAAAAAATAAGAAAATGATGGGGCCAGTATCAAAGAAGGACTTGCGTTGATGGAAAGACAGAGCACAAATAAAACACCAAAAAGAATGTTTTTCGGTGGTGACAGGAAGAAAACAACCTATTGGCTCTGTGGAAAAAGAAGAACTGAGGAGAGGAGTTGGGAAGGTGGGAAGGCAGATGCACAGATGCAGTGGATGCTGGGGAAGATTCCGCACAAGTTCTGTCGGTACTGACGTCACCCATATGTGAAGACTGCATTCCTGCTTGTTCCTGGAGGTTTTAAAACTGTTACAGTGCAATTAGAAAGGGTACAGAGAAGAGCATTCAGATGGGAAGATCCTCTACGAGGAAAGACTAAAAAGGTTAGGGCTTTTCAGTCAGGGAGATATTGTAGCGGCAGAGCGCAAACAATCCAATAATACCAGGAGTCTGTTCAGAAGGTCCAAATCATTTATTTGTGCACAAGACTCAAGCAGAATCACATTCAAAATGGCTGAGCAATGGCTGTTAGTAAAACAACAACTTTTATACTGTTCTTTTCCATTCTAGACATAGGCAAACTTTCCATTGGTCCCGGTAACCCCTTCTATCCCATCTATTAGTCCCAGTACCACTACGTAGTTACCAATGAGGACCTTGGTCTGGGCTCAGCACCTGCTTGCCCCCCTTACAGTCCCCACTACAATGGTCAGTTCTTAGACTCTTGATACAATTCTCCTCCAAGGTCACTGGCTAACCAAAACATATGGGAAAGCAGGGCACTGTAACTTTTCTTTCAGCAGAGTTAATTAATGCCATAGAAGCTTCACACATCTTATCAGTTCCAATTAAAGTTGTTTTTCAGTCTTTTGTAAGTTTCAATTCTGCTTAGCTATGCTTGGTTATGCTTAGTTAAGTTTCGATTCTATGGAAGCAGCATTGGGGGGTGTTTTCACTCCTCTGGGCCTAACCCAGAGCTACTCAATTCCAGTCCTGGAGGTCTGCAACCCTGCAGGTTTTCGGGATATCCCTAATGATATGCATGAGATATATATGCATTAGAGATATCCTGCCAACCTGACTGGTGTTTGGCCCTCCAGGGCTGGATTTGGAGACCCCTGCCTTACACCTCTGTCATTTAAGATTGTAAGTGGGCAAGGTGCAGATGTCCAAGACATCAAAAAGGTTAGAATTTGTCACATTCCTCCTTGCTTCTCACCACCACCAAAATATTGTCTATTAGACAACGTTTTGGTGGTGTTGAGAATCTAGGAGGAATGTGACACATTCTATCTACCCTTTTGATGTCTAGAACATCTGTACCTTGCCCACTCACAATCTTAAATGACAGAGGTGTAAGGCAGGAGTCTCCAAATCCAGCCCTGGAGGGCCACAAACCAGTCAGGTTGGCAGGATATCTCTAATGCATATATATCTCATGCATATTCATTAGGGATATCCCGAAAACCTGCAGGGTTGCGGGCCACCAGGACTGGAATTGAGTAGCTCTGGCCTAACCACAGGCTTCATTTACAGGTCAAGCTGCTTAGGCCTGCCCGCTTAGTTCAAGCAGTGTGGATCATAGGCCTTCGCCTACCACAATATGATAGAGGTTTGTAAAATCATGAGAAGTACAAAGACCCGGGGATGCTCAGTCAGTGCTCAGTTTCATATGGAATTCATTGCTTGAGAATGTGGTGGAAGTGGTTAGTATAGCTGGACTTAAAAAAGGTTAGGACAAATTCCTGGAGGAAAGTCTTAAACTGTCATTAAAGTAGACCTGAGGAAAACCAGGAATTATCCCTATGGGTGGAGTGGAGGAATAGCCTAGCGGTTAAAGCACTGTCCTAGTGACCAAGAGACCAGGCTTTGGTTTCCATTGGTACTCTTTGTGACCTTGGGCAAGTCACCTAACCCTCCACTGCCTCAGAAGAAAGGTCAGGCAATCTACTTCTTGTCACACCTTGCGAAGAAAATCCAGGGGCTGCTAGGTCACCAGGAGTCAGTATTGACTCAATGGCACACATTGCATTTTGCACCCCTATGGGTAGGAAGCATGAAATCTCTCTATTTTTGGGAATCCTGCAGGTACTTGTGACCTGGATTGGCCACTTTGGGACTAGGTTCCTGGGCTCGATGGACGTTTGATCTGACCCAGTCTGGCAGTTCTTATGTCCCAGCAGTGTCACTGAGTTACAGGCCTAGCTCTGGTGATGTGTGGACATCGCTGTGTATGCTTGTGCATCTGCTGCTGGTCACAAAAAGCACAGAGAATCAGCACTCAATGCCAGGCTATTATAGATATTATTTCTTCTGCAAATTTGCCTTCCCTCCTGAAGCAGTCCAGCAATCCCTCTGTTCCTGTAGCCTCTCCTCCTACTGCCTGTGACAAAACCATTTTCACTTGTTATTACTCCTGTCTTGAATGAATGCTGCTGTGACAATGGAGTTTATTTATTTGCAAACGTTTATGCCATCTTTCTGACCACAGTCAAACAAAAGGGTGTACAGTCAAATATATAAAAATACAATGCAATAAAAATACAATACAATAACACAACCACCCCCAACATCCAGCCCCTCACTCTCCCAAAAATAAAAAAGCCTTCAGAATCTTTAGGAAGTCCAACAAACTGGACAATGCCCAGAACTCCCCTGGCAGATCATTCCTCTTCTCAGCTGCCAGCACTCGAAATGCCCGAGAACTCTAATGAGTCTTTCGGACCTCATCCAGACTGGGAACAGTCAAAAACCGCCATTACAAACAACACAAAGGTCAGCAAGGTTCATACCACCGCAGGAGTCCCCACAAATGCAAATCACGTAAAATCCGGAAGGCAATGACCAATAACTTAAACCAGAGCTACTCAATTCCAGTCCTGGTGGCCCGCAACCCTGCAAGTTTTTGGGATATCCCTAATGATATGCATGAGATATATATGCATTAGAGATAGCCTGCCAACCTGACTGGTTTGTGGCCCTCCAGGGCTGGATTTGGAGACCCCTGCCTTACACCTCTGTCATTTAAGATTGTAAGTGGGCAAGGTGCAGATGTCCAAGACATCAAAAAGGTTAGAATTTGTCACATTCCTCCTTGCTTCTCACCACCACCAAAATATTGTCTATTAGACAACGTTTTGGTGGTGTTGAGAATCTAGGAGGAATGTGACACATTCTATCTACCCTTTTGATGTCTAGAACATCTGTACCTTGCCCACTCACAATCTTAAATGACAGAGGTGTAAGGCAGGAGTCTCCAAATCCAGCCCTGGAGGGCCACAAACCAGTCAGGTTGGCAGGCTATCTCTAATGCATATATATCTCATGCATATCATTAGGGATATCCCAAAAACCTGCAGGGTTGCGGGCCACCAGGACTGGAATTGAGTAGCTCTGACTTAAACCAACAATGAGCCCTGACAGGGGGCCAGTGCAAATGCATCAATAAAGGGCATGCACTATCCCACCTTTGCACCCCAACAAAAGATGAGCTGCCACATTCTGCAACACCTGAAGCTTATGAAGGGATTTCCTCAACAACCCAAAGTAAAGCGTGGTTACTCACCTGTAAAGTGTTCTCTGGGAGCAGCAGGAATCAGTCCTCACTTATGGGTGATGTCACTGGTGGAGCACGCAGGGGAATACTTCCCAGCTTCCAAAGGAAGCCTTTGGAAGTGCACTACATATGCATGCTGGTCTTCCCACTTGAAGGAGCCATCTTTACCTCAGTATGATGACATAGCTTAATCAAGCCCAAAAAAATCAACTCTACAGGGAGCTGGGCGGGTAGTAAGGACTGATTCCTGCTGCTCCTGGACAACATGTTCGTACCAATGACATAGGAAAGTGTGGTAGGGAGGTTCTGGAGGCCAAATTTAGGCTTTTAGGTAGGAAGCTGAAATCCAGAACTTCCAGGGTAGCGTTCTCCGAAATGCTTCCCGTTCCATGTGCAGGACCCAAAAGGCAGGCAGAGCTCCGGAGTCTCAATGTGTGGATGAGACAATGGTGCAAGGAAAAGGGTTTTGGATTTGTTAGGAACTGGGCAACATTCTGGGGAAAGGAGGGCCTTTTCCAAAGGGATGGGCTGCACCTTAAACGGGATGGAACCAAGCTGTTGGCATTAACCTTTCAGAAGGAGATAGAGCAGCTTTTAAACTAGATAACAAGGGAAAGTCGACAGTCACCCAAGAGCGCATGGTTCAGAATGATGTATCCTTGACTAGCAAAAGATTGAAGTTAGGGCATATCGACAGAGAGGTTCCAATAAAAACAAAATTAACCCATGCCCTTAAGTACAGAGCAGCCAGAGCTTAAAGATTCCAAATTGCGTCTGCCTATCGATATCCAGATTAATATGAACAAAATACAACCTCTAAAATGCTTATATGCAAATGCTAAAAGTCTAAAAAATAAGATGGGAGAGTTAGATTATATATATAGCACTAAAAGAAAGGTTAGATATGGTTGGCTTCTCAGAGACCTGCTGGAAGGAGGACAACCACTGGGATGCTGTGATACCTGAGTACAAATTATATCGCAATGATAGAATAGATCAAATTGGTGGAGGGCTTGCGCTCTATTTTAGAGAGGACATTGAGTCACACAGGATTAAAGTTGTGCAGGAAACAAAATACACTGTAGAATCTCTATGGATTAAAATTCCATGTAAAAAGGGGAAGGCACAGTGGGGGTGTACTATCGACCGCCTGGCCAGAATGAACAAATGGATGATGAAATGCTCAAAGAAATTAGAGAAGCTAAAAAAAGTTACAACACAGTAATAATAATGGGAGATTTCAATTACCCCGGTATTGACTGGGTCAGTGTCATGTCAGGACATGCTTGGGAGATAGCGTTTCTAGATCAGGGGTTCCCAACCTGGGGTGCCCACACCCGCAGTGGGTGGGAGATAGATTTTCAGTGGGTGCGACAAAGAGTGGCTTGTGTCCCTTAGTGATGAGTCACGAGTCATCACTCAGCCAGCTACCAGTGTGCCTTGAGCAGTGGTAGTAGGTGGTTGTGTTGCGTAGATAGTAATCTCGTTGTTTATTTAATCAAAAGGAGAGAATAACAGAATTAACACATAAGTAAAGTAAGTAACTGATTGTCAGAGTATTGCTTTTAAAATCATTTTTACGCAACATCTGGCATAATCATTGTATATTCTTTCACTCATAAATTCACGATTGCGAGAGTTTGTTAAGTATTTCACCCCTCGGGGCCTCTCAGCTCGCCCGTTGCCTCAGCTTACATGCACCATGATATTACTTTTGTAGTAGGTGTGAACATTAATCAAACATTTCCTAGGAGTGTGGGGCATAGAAAAGGTTGGGATCCACTGTTCTAGATGAAGTAAATGACTGTTGCTTGGAGCAGCTGGTTCATGAACCAAAAAGAGGCAAAGTCATTTTGGACCTAGTTCTTAGTGGAGATAAGGCATTGGGGCCACTTGGCAATAGTGATCATAGCATGATGACGTTTGATTTAATAAATGGAGGAAGGACGGCAAGGAAATCCACAGTAATAACTTTTAACTTTCAAAATGGAGACTATGATAAAATGAGGAAAATAGTTCATAAGAACATAAGATATGCCATACTGGGTCAGACCAAGGTCCATCAAGCCCACTATCCTGTTTCCAACAGTGGCCAGTCTAGGTCATATGTACCTAGCAGTTTCCCCAAAAGACACAGGTTCCACAATGCTTGTACTGGGTCAAGCATTGATATCCTGGGTCCCTTCTTAATAATGGTTTATGGACCTTTCCTCCAGGAACTTGTCCAAACCTTTTTTAAACCCAGCTACACTAAGGGGTATGTTTACTAAAACCCCAGTAATGTGCGGGCCGCGCTAGTGTGTGGATGCCATATAAGGAGTGGGCGTTTCAGTCAGAAAAAAGCAAAACCGGGATTAATCATGCGCTAATGTGCGCTGCGCTCATGTGCGCCCCGCACATTAGCGCATGAGAAAGTTGCGCGGGAAGCATAAGTGGCGCGCTGATGCACAAGCATAGGAACAGAGCAACAGTACAATGGTTTAGACACTGACCAATGGTGCAGGGGTCATGGGTTCAATCTCCCTCTGTGCCCAATGAAGAAGGCTGGCTGAGGCAGCACCTATTATGGGGAAGATTGCTTTAGGAGGCATTTTAATTTTATTTTAATTATCTCTACTAGCAAACGCACTCTCAAAGTGTGTTAACATAAGGCGCCCCATAAGGCACATTTTAAAGTGCACTGTCTGCCAAGGCACCCTAGAATGTTGCTTATAGGGCGCTTTATAGGGTGCAGTATGAGGTACCGCAAGGTCACAGCACTGTTTTTGATGGCAGCACTGTGCAGTTTAAGGAATGAAAATCATAAGTAGGTGAGCTGACATGCAAGGAGGAGCAGCAGTGTAGCAAAATGGTTAAGACACTGACAATGATGCAGGCGTCATGAGTTCAATCCCCCACTGTGCCTAATGAAGAAGGCTGGCTGAGGCATTACCTGTTATAGGTAATATTGCTGTAGGGGGCATTTTATTTTTATTTTAAATAGTGCTGCCAGAAAACACACCCTCAAAGTATTGTAACATAAGGTGCTGCATAAGGCGCCTCATAGGGTACCCCAGAGGGCACATTTTAAAGTGCACTGTCCGCTACAGCACCCTACAATGTTGCTGAAAGGGTGGCCTATAGGGCGCCATATAGGGTGCCCTATAAGGCACAGCAAGGTCATAGCACTGTGTTTGATGGCAGCACTGTGCTTTTAAACGCATGGAAATCATAAGTAGGTGCGCTGACATGCATGGAGGAACAGCAGTGTAGCACAATGGTTAAGGCACTGACTGCTGATAGAGGGGTCATGAGTTTGCTCCCCAGTGTGCCTAATACGTAAGGCTGGCTGAGGCATCAGCTTTGCAATGTACGTATTGTTTCCTGCAGCACTTTATTTGTATTTTATTAATTGCTGCCAGCAAACACGCCCTCACATGCCGTAATTGAATGTGCCGCATAAGGCACCCTATAAGGCACTCCAGAGGGCACATTATAAAGTGCACTGTCTGCCACGGCACCCTAAAATGTCCCCTATAGGGCACCCTATAAGTTGCTCCACAGGATAACGTATAGTGTACCTCATATGGATGGTAACCATAAGGTGCCCTATAGGGCGCCCTATAAAGCGCGTTCAGAGGCACCTTATGGGTACAGTACGCTGAGAGTGTTTTTGCTGGCAGCAATAATGTACATGAAAAAGAGATAATGCTTTGGGCAGCCCTATCAAATAACCCCACTGTGGGTTTAAACCAACAACCTCTGGCTCCACAGGCAGTGAAGTAACCATTGGGCTACAGCACTATAGCTGCTAGCAAGCCCCTGGCTGGCTGCAGAGGGAGTGCACGTCACCACACAGACAGTCTGCTGTGGTCACCAGGATAGGGTTAGCACACCCATACCCATGATGCACTGCACATGCAAATCAGCTGTCCACAGATAAACACAAGATGGGGTATGCACCACCACAGCACCTCGGCCTGGTAGGGGGTACTGACCGTGTGTGTTACTGGCACAGAGTAGCTACACACCGTCACATTGTGCAGGTACTGTGCTCATCCTGAGTGTGCGGTGGAGCGCCCAGCACCAGGTCCACAGCACCTTCCATGCCAGAAATAGGCCATGCTGCAGGTCCCCAGCAGTGCTAATGTGGGAGATAGGTAGTTTCTGCAGAAACACCTTGGATATATCTGTCTGTCTCAGTCAGGTGTAGCCCCTATGGACCCCTAGGAGGATTATGCACCACCACCCTCCTCCTCCAGAGCTGAGGGTGGCAAACAGGGCCTCCCATCAACAGATGCACATCCTACCTCCCTGCAATGGTGGCAGCAGAGGGGACCATCAACCCTGGTCCTGCTGGGGAACAGGCACCCTACAGCACAGTCAATGCAGCTCTGTACACATCCATAACACAATAGCAGACAGACATTAGGCCTGGATATGCTAAGCTGCACCCCCACCACTATCTGATATTCTCCTGCAGCAAGCCTTCAGCCGCTGCACCCTGCAAGGCGCTCCATCAAGACACATACCAGCTGCAAACAGTCTGCTAGCTAGTCCATAGTGCATGTTCCTGGTGGAAATGCGTGCACCCAGAACTGGGATGTCAGCATACACAACAAGCAGATAAATCAGTGACTGGGCCCCAAAAGGAAACCCATAAATATCACATGAAAAAAATACTATATAGCACTATGGGGGTGCCTAGCCATGCTGTGGTCACTGCACAGTCAGGGTGAGAGTGATCTCCCAGCAGGACATGCTGAGGCCACCCTGTCTGTGTAGGTGGTGGCCGGGCACTAAAATGTCCCAGCCAGTGCCCTATGCCCTGTGCAGATGCATCCTGGCCAGGCCACCCTGTCCGGGCTATACCCATGGTACCTTGCTCCTCATTATGCACATTGGCAGGCCAATACTGGCAACAGTGCTGGCAGTGTGGGCTGTGGAGGGTGTTTGCAGCCACCACACACTGGATAGACAGACACACACACCCACACCTATGCCAGCATTGTGCTACTATAGAGGAGTTTAGCAGCCCTGGCCACCACATCAGTCCTGGGCACAGTACAGGCATGGATATGGTACGCAATACTGTTGGGGGTCACTACCCAGGGTGGTAAACACTGTCAGAGACCAGACCTGAAGCACACACCACAGACATCAGAAAGGTTGTTATGATGGAGCTCAATCAGCAAACTGTGCTTAACGTAGGAATTGCTATCTGCCAGTAATCATAGCAAACGTTTGATAGCTGTGTACCGTATACCCAGCTGTAGGGTGGCATTTCTAAGGTATGCAAGTACTAGTATTGGGAGATGCACGCAGGGCCCAATGTCCTGCCTCTCCAGGAGGCATTTGCCAATGGGGCCTGTGGGTGTGGGTGTGGGTGTGTCTGCCCCTGTTGGCTGCTGCTTTACGGCAGAGGTTCCCAACTCCAAGCCTGGTGTGCCAAACACCGTTCGGGTTTTCATGCTGTCCCTCATGAATATGCATGAGATACATCTGCATACCATGGGGGTGGTGCATAGATATGCAGCACAGGCATCTTTATTAGAGGCAGCATGGAACCTGAATGGTGTTTGGCCTTCCAGGACTGCATTTGGGAGACTCTGCTCTAGGTAATGCGGCTGTTTATGGTGTCTGTGCTCGGTGGGGTAAAATATAGGCATATTAACAACACGTATGTTCTCTGCAATAAAGGTTTGTCCTTACTATCACGGTTTAGTTGTGAAAAAATATGTGGACTTGATTGGCAGTAGCCCCAGCTGGGCTTTGAACCTGTGACCTTCTGTTCATGCATACGCTGTCTGTGTGCACTGCACCACCATGTTGCCACAGATATGCTGCATTCCCTGGGGAGTCCATGACTGTACATCCGACAGGGCCTGTTTGTTGCAGTGCACGGCACCCACCTGGACAGGGCTAGGCCATGGTCTGCTGTTTCCACCAGCTGCTGCCACCTCCACCACCAGTACCGCTCCATCCTTAGATTGGAGAAAGCATAAATCCTGAAGGATTTGTGGCCCTCCAGGACTGCATTTGGGGGAATCTGCTCTAGGTAATGTGCACGTTTCTGGTGTCTGTGCTCTGTAGGGTAAAATAGAGGTGTTTGAGCCATGCTTATGTTCTCTGCAATAAAGGTTCGTCTTTACTATCATGATATAGTTGTGGGTAAAATATGGGGACTGGATTGGCAGGAGCCCCAGCTGGGGTTTGAACCTGTGACCTTCTGTCTCCAAACACACTGGTTGTGTGCACTGCACCACTGTGTTGCCACAGAGATAGTGCAGTCCCTGATGATACCATGACTGTTTGTCCAGCAGGGCCTGTCTGTTGCAGTGCATTGCACCCACCTACACAGGGCTAGGCCATGTTCTGCTCTGGGCAGCTGCCACTGCCCCCCTCCACCTCCAGTACCCCTGTGCCACCATGCTGACATGCCCTTCTGCTGGTGGTGCTGGTGGTACGCAGTCTCAGGCCATCCTGTGTGCGGGTAGGTGGCTGCCTATGGTGCGGGTTCTGGGGTAGGGGTGCCTGCATATCTGTCCGCACGTCCCCCAATCACCGCCTGCCACTGTTCTGTGCCCTTGGAGGTACCTGCTGGGTACTATCCCATGTGACACTGTGATAGACACGCTCATGCCCATGTTGGGCCCTCATCAGTTGCTGTCTGGCTGCTGTACAGTTTCAGCATTCCTAGGTGCCACCTAGGCATCTGCCTAGTCCGCACTGTGCCCCAGCTGCACCACAGCATGTGCCGCCTGCAGCCCTCTGTATCCCCTTTCCCAGCATCTGTCCAGTTGCCCATTCCGACATGCCCGCCCTGCTGCTGTGGAACATGGGCATGCCATAGGAAACCTGTCCAATGGAGGACGTAACCCTGATCAGTGCTATTTCACTGTGGGATCATTCACCTTGTATGGGGACGGAGCGTAGACCCTTCTAAAATTCATATTTATTTTTTGGGGCTTTCTTGGGAGTGTTTTTTTATGTTCCCCATTACTATCACTATTGCCCAGCTTGCTTATGATTTTTTTATATTTTGTTGGGGTCATTTTTAATGTTTATTTGCCCTTTTGTTCCGTGCACATGTATCACACTGCTCACTTTTTGTAGGTTTCCCTGGTTTTGCTATACATTGCTGACAGAAATGGTTTCTCTTCCCTTTAAATCGGCTCTACCGCGAGGTTTTCACTCGCGGTATTTTTTTGCTTGAATTTCAGCCCCGCTCGTGTGTGGGGAGCCTCTCCCCTCCCACTCTCCACCCATTGACCCCGTCTCTCCGCCCCTGGGGAGCCTTCCTCCGCCCTCCGAGAGCCTTTCCACGCCTCTATCGTACATCAGCGCGCCGTGCACATGAGCGGGCACTTTAGTGCGGTGCGCACGTGTGCGGGGCACAAAAACGCATCATTAGCATGCACTAAGGTACCTTAGCGCACGCTATTGTGCGCCGCGCACTTGAGCGCAGTTTAGTAAGCATACCCCTAACAGCCTTTACTACATCCTCTGGTAACAAATTCCAGAGTTTGATTACACGTTGAGTGAAAATTCTTTTCTCTTATTTGTCTTAAATAGTTTACCCTGTAGCTTCATTACATGTCCCCTAGTCTTTCTATATTCTGATAACGTAAACAGTCGATCTACGTTTACCCGTTCCACTCCGTTCATTAATTTATAGACTTCTATCATATCTCCCCTCAGCCGTCTCTTTTCCAGGTTGAAGAGCCCTAACCTTTGTAGCCTCTCTTCATAGGAGTAGCCTTCCATCCCCTTTACCATTTTGGTGGCTCTTCTCTGTACCTTTTCTAATAACGCTATATCCTTTTTAAGATACGGTGACCAGAATTGCGCACAATATTCAAGGTGCGGTCGTACCATGGAACGATATAAAGGCATTATAATATCCTTTGTTTTATTTTCCATTCCTTTCCTTATGATACCTAGCATTCTATTTGCTGTCTTGGCCACCGCTGCACACTGGGCGGAGGGTTTTAACATGTTATCCATGATGACACCTAAATCTTTTTCCTGGATGGTGGTTCCCAATGTGGAACCTTGCATTGTGTAACCATAGTGTGGGTTGTTCTTTCCTAGGTGCATAACTTTGCACTTGTCCACATTCAATTTCATCTGCCATTTGGATGCCCAGTCTTCCAATTTATCCAGATCCTCCTGCAGTTTTCTGCAATCCCCTGGGGTTTTAACAACTTTAAACAGTTTTGTGTCATCTGAAAATTTGATAACCTCACTAGTTATTCCCTTTTACAGGTCATTTATTAATATGTCAAAAAGCAGTGGACCCAGTACAGATCCCTGGGGTACTCCACTATTCACCTTTTTCCATTGGGAAAATTGGCCATTTAGCCCTACCCTCTGCTTTCTATCTTTAAACCAGTTCCTGATCCACAATAGTACACTGCCTCCTATCCCATGACTTTTTAGCTTCGCCAAAAGTCTCTGATGGGGGACCTTGTCAAAAGCTTTCTGAAAGTCCAGATACACTATATCAACCGACTCACCTTTGTCTACCTGTTTATTCACACCTTCAAAAAAACAACAACAGATTAGTAAGACAAGATCTTCCTTGTCTAAAGCCATGTTGGCCATGACTATCTACATGCTGAGTAATTTTGTTTTCTATGATGGTTTCTACCATTTTCCACAGTACTGACGTCAGGCTCACCGGTCGGTAGTTTCCTGGATCACCCTTGGAACCCTTTTTAAAAATTGGTGTTACATTGGCGATCCTCCAATCTTCAGGTATTACAGATGATTTTAATGAAAGTTCACAGATTACTAATAGCAGGTCTGCAATCTCATATTTCAGTTCTTTCAACACCCTTAGACGTATATCATCTTGTCCAGGTGATTTGCTACTATTCAATTTATCAAATAGTTGTAATACATCTTCCCGGTGTAGCGATATTTCTCTTAATTCTTCTGCAGTATCACCTTTAAATACCACTTCAGTCTTGGGTAACATCCCTACATCTTCCTCAGTAAAGACCGAAGCAAAGAAGTCATTTAGTCTCTCCACTATAGCCTTGTCTCCTCTTACTGCCCCTTTTACCCCTCTATCATCTAATGGTCCAATTGACTCTCTCACAGGCCTTTTGCTACAAATGTACTTGAAAAAGTCTTTATTTCGCGTTTTTGCTTCCATAGCAAGTTTCTTCTCAAATTCTTGATTTGCCTGCCTTATCAATGCTTTGCATTTAACTTGCCAGTGCTTGTGCTGTTTCCAGTTTTCGTTGTTTGGCTCTCTTTTCCATTTCCTGAAAGATGCTTTTTTGGCAGCAACAGCCTCTCTGACCTCACCTTTAAACCATGCTGGCAGTTTTTTGGACTTCCTTCCACTTTTCTTAATGCATGGAATACAGCTGGTCTGGGCTTCCAGGATAGTATTTTTAAGCAACACCCAAGCTTGATGTAAGTCTTTAACCTTTGCGACCACTCCTTTTAGCTTTTTCTTAACTATTTTCCTCATTTAATCATAATCTCCCTTTCAAAAGTTAAAAGGTAGTACTGTGGATTTCCTTACTATCCCTCCTGCACTAATTAAATCAAACGCGGTCATGCTATGATCACTATTGCCAAGTGGCCCCAACACCCTTATCTCCTGCACCAAATCTGGTGTTCCACTAAGGACTAGGTCCAATATGGCTTCCCCTCTGGTCGGTTCATGAACCAGCTGCTCCAAGAAGCAGTCATTTATTTCATCTAGGAACTTTATCTCCCGAGCATGTCCTGCCATGACACTGACCCAGTCAATACCGGGGTAATTGAAATCACCCATTATTATTACTGTGCTGTGACTTTTGTTAGCTTCCATGATTTCTTTGAGCATTTCATCATCCATTTGTTCATTCTGGCCAGGCGGTCTATAGTACACCCCCACTGCCATCACCTTCCCATTCATACATGGAATTTCAATCCATAGAGATTCTACAGCAAATTTTGTTTCCTGCAAAACTTTAATCCATCCTGACTCAATGCCCTCTCTAACATAGAGTGCAACCCCTCCACCAATTTGATCAGCTCTATCATTACGATATAGTTTGTACCCAGGTATCACAGTGTCCCACTGGTTGTCCTACTTCCACCATGTCTCTGACATTCCAATCTTATCTAACCTCTCATTTAGTGCTATATATTCTGACTCTCCCATCTTATTGTTTAGACTTCTAGCATTTGCATATAAGCTTTTTAGAGACTGTATTTTATTAATATTAATCTGGCTATTGGTAGGCATGGGTAATTTGGAATCTTTACACTCTGTCTGCACCATGCTCAAGGGTATTTGGGCTACTTTACTCTTTTTTGGAACCTCTCTGCTTTTGGTAGTATCCTTTAAGGATACGTTCTTCCGAACCATGCGCTCTTGGACGATTGTCGGCTTTCCCCTATTTTCTAGTTTAAAAGCTTCTCTATCTCCTTTTTAAAGGTTAATGCCAGCAGTCTGGTTCCATCCTGGTTAAGATGAAGCCCATCCCTTCGGAAGAGTCCCTCCTTTCCCCAGAATGTTCCCCAGTTCCTAACAAATCCAAAACCCTCATCCTTGCACCATTGTCTCATCCACGCATTGAGACTCCGGAGCTCTGCCTGCCTTTTGGGTCCTGCACGTGGAACGGGAAGCATTTTGGAGAACGCTACCCTGGAAGTTCTGGATTTCAACTTCCTACCTAAAAGTTTAAATTTAGCCTCCAGAACCTCCCTACCACTTTTTCCTATGTCATTGGTACCGACATGTACCAAGACAGCAGACCCCTCGCCAGCACTATCTAAGATCTTATCTAGGCGGTGCGTGAGGTCTGCTACCTTCCCACCAGGCAGTCATGTTACCAGGCAATCCTCACGTCCACCAGCCACCCGGCTATCTACATGCCTAATGATTGAATCACCAACTATAACAGCTGTCCTAACCCTTCCCTCATGGGCACATGGCCCTGGAGAAACGTCCTCAGTGCGAGAGGGTTTTACATCACCTGGAGAACAGATCCTAGTTACAGGATCATGTCCTGCCACACCAGGGTGATGCTCTCCTGTCACGTGACCTCTCTCCTCCATGACAACCGGGATGCTGCCAGACTGGAGGTGGGACTTCAGAACTTTATCCCTGTAGGTCTCGTCCATGTACCTCTCTGTCTTTCTTATGTCTTCCAGGTCTGCTAATCTAGCCTCTAGAGAACGGACTTGTTCCCTGAAAGCAGAGCTGCTTGCACTTAGTGCAATGCCAAAAGCAGAGTCTGCACACCACTACCAGGGTGAAAACTACCCTGACTCCTATCCAGAAGAGAAAGTCCTCCACATAACCACCCACTTGTGCTACTACCTCTTTTTCCACCAATTTTGTCAGGATTGGCAAGTTCAAGATAGGCCAATAATTATGGCAATACCTCAAATCCCCTCCCCCCCCCGACGTTCTTCAGGACTGAGGTCACCACCATCTCCTTCAAACACGCTGGGAACAGCCCCTGCATTAATGAAGCATTAACCAAGTCTTGCAGCTAATCCACCATAAGTGGAGATGCTAACTTAAACTGTTCAACAGGTGCAGGACCAATTCTAGCCCATGACTTCTTTTGAAAAGTATTGCAAGCTCCTGGCTTCTTTGTAGGTAGTGATGACTCTTAATAAGGCAATGTAGTGCAGGCCAACTCCAAGAGGATATTGTCGATGAGTTTTCCTGTCTGCTCAGATTTACTGTTGTCTCCTAGCTCTTCAGGGATTTGACTGTCCCCATTGCTTGGTTCCATGGGAAGCTGCTCATCTGTAAATGGAATAGCATCTGTCTCTGCTTCATGTGAGACTTCCTGCTATGGCCCAGGGACTCAAAGACTGACCAAGGTTCCCGGGCAGCTCTCTCCTGTATTCCCCAAGGGCACTGTCTGGCCGCTTACTATGGAGAGCACACCTTGCTGGAGCTCATGAATGAAGCACTTGTGGACAAATTATTTATGGGCTCTTTTACTAAAGTGCGGTAAGTGATTATCTCAGGAATTAGAAACTGTTATCAATCTGACATGTTCATTATCACATGCTAATTCCCATGTTTACTGCACATTGGGTGACGGGACGGTAACTAGATGGATTAAGGGTAGACAGTGGGCATGGACTGCACATCTCGGTTATTCGAAGGGTACATACTACGTGCTAATTGTCAATGTTGCAATTAGGGCGGGTGCACTTAAGATCACCTCAATCAGTAGCAATAAGTGCTCCCGCATTAATTGTGAATGCTGCTGCCATGCGTTACAACATAACTGCCAGGAACATGCTGGCCATGCCCCCGACCTTTGCATTGACCACACATTCATTTTTACTGAAACTTAGCACAGCTTAGTAACAGAGGGCCCGATTTTCAAAGGCATTTACACGGTTACGCCTCCAAACTGATCACAACACTCAATCAGACGCCTCATAACCATACAACCCTCTCCCTGCATTACCCCCATTGCTACCACTCCTGACACCACAACTCACGTGCTCCGATGTGCACCGATCAATGCCAAATCAGTAAGAAATAAAGTTCCGACTATCACAGATCTACTCACAGAACACCAACTAGACACACTGAAGCCTATTCTAATCTGGAACCGGACACACAGAGGTAGACAGGATTCTGATCCCATGGGGCACGTCTAGTCAAAGCTCCTGAATGGAGCTGTGGTGCCATGGCGTCTGGTTGCCATGGCACCGCAGCTCCATTCAGGAGCCGTGATCCCCGGCCGCCAATGACTTAATTCATTCCCCGCAGCTCGACGTCCAATCTGGCCTCCCAAGGCCAGGGTTGGGCTGCTGGGAATCTCCTGCACCCCCTCCACCCTTTGACGTGCCCTGGGCCTGCCGTACCCTGCTGTCTAGGGGAACTTATTCCACCTCAAAGATGGAATAAGTTCCCCATCTACTCTGCCAACCCTGGATGTACAGGACCCAACATCAGAATCAGCCCTGTATGTCCAGGGCTGCAGACCACCCACTGTCCACCCTGTCTCCACCTCCGTGCTACCCTTTTCCGTCCCCATCTACAGTAGCTTCCCCGTACTAACTTCCTGTTCGTATGGGGAGCTCAGTCAGGGAAGGGAAAGTGGGACGAATAGCAGGGATTTGGGATGTCCATCCCTGCTATTCATGCCTCAGAATAGGCCCCACTATGTATAATCGAAACATGGCTCACAGACACCGACAATGTCATCATCAATCAAATCAAAACAGAAGGCTACTCACTATTCCACTGTCCAAGAAACAACAGGAGAAGCGGTATTGCTGCTAACCAAATCACATCTACATTTCCGTCCTCTATCAACTAAAAGCACCAATGAAATCGACTCAATCACAATCACAAACAACTATTTAATCATCATCCTCAGCTACCAAACACCTACCCTCTCATCAAATGGCCAATCTGCCACAATATCATGGTTTTCACCCGATGCACAGAGTAGAAACCTTAATGACCTGTCTCATTAATACCCTAACCCAAGGCATTCAAGATCACACACAAACTTACCTCCTGATATTCCTGGACATCTCCGTGGCATTCGATACAGTCAACCAAAATATATTACTTCAAAGACTACAACTATTTGGAATTCAACACATCGTACTCAAATGGTTACAATCATACCTCATTAACAAATAAAGATGGGCTCAAACATCTGCAAATCTTACCAACAAATGCAAGGAGTACTCCAAAATTCCACACTATCTGCACCCATTTTCAACCTATACCTACCACCTCTATGCTCTATTATCAAAAAGTACAACATCCACTTTCACTTATATGATAACGATATTATGCTTTACTGCCCTCTCCACTCCAATCAACCGGATTACACACCAATTCAAGACTACTTCAAAAAGACTGAGGCTATGTTCATGCCTCTCTCTGCTCTGGGAAGAGCAGTGCCCTCACAGTGCTCTGCTAGAGAGGTGGATATTTAATTCCTGTGACGACTTTGCTGTGAGTTCTAGCTGTCTATTTATTTATTTATTGTCTTTATTGGTGTGCTACTTCACCTCCCTGTTCCCTTTAGTTTTGCACTTCAGCTTTCTCAGCTGTATAACTTACCTTGCCTCTCTCAACTAACTGGCCTTTGTGTGGTAGCCAGGTTAACTGTTAGTTTAAATTAAATATCTCTCCCTGCTCTGTCCCCAGAATGTGCTGCGTTTTAAACTTTTTTCCTGCTCTAGCCTACCTGAGGGACTACCCCCCCCCCCCTGCTGAGGGTACAGGACAGGGTACCTTGTAACAGCCCTCTTTAAATAGGTCTTATTTCCCTCGCTCCCTCCCCAACACACACCCCCCCCGGGGTAATTGTAGCTTTATAGGTACTTACACGTCTTAGAGGAAAGGGGCTGCTCTCAGGTGCAGCTCTTTATCCAAATCAGTCATACATTGAGGACCTGAGATTAATTAAGAGAAAAAAAGCTTCAGGTGAACAAGGTATATTAGAGGTATTAGATACACTTTTATTAGTATAAGCATCTACACCAACCCTTAGTAAGTACAGAAATTAAAGACCTAAACACAAGCTTTAAACTAAGATGCAGACAACAGTCCAGCAGCGAGATGGGGGCTTTCCAGTCTTTTGCATTGAGTGTCACATGTATGATTTTCTCCCAGTTGGTGAGAGGTCTTACATATGCACTAAGTCCATTCTCTAGAGACTAGAGTAGCAGACCTGGAAGACATAAGAAAGACAGAGAAGTACATGGACGAGACCTACAGGGATATAGTCCTGAAGTCCCACCTCCAGTCTGGAAGCATCCCTGTTGCCATGGAGGACAGAGGTCACGTGACAGGAAAGCATCACCCTGGTGTGGCAGGACGTGATCCTGTAACTAGAACCTGTCCTCCAGGTGATGTAAAACCCTCTCGCACTGAGGACGTTTCTCCAGGGCCATGTGCCCATGAGGGAAGGGTTAGGACAGCTGTTATAGTTGGTGATTCAATCATTAGGCATGTAGATAGCTGGGTGGCTGGTGGACGTGAGGATCGCTGGTAACATGCCTGCCTGGTGCGAAGGTAGCGGACCTCACGCACCGCCTCACGCACCGCCTAGATAAGATCTTAGATAGTGCTAGGGAGGAGTCTGCTGTCTTGGTACATGTTGGTACTAATGACATAGGAAAATGTGGTAGGGAGGTTCTGGAGGTTAAATTTAAGCTTTTAGATAGGAAGTTGAAATCCAGAACTTCCAGGGTAGCCTTCTCCGAAATGCTTCCCATTCCACATGCAGGACCGAAAAGGCAGGCAGAGCTCCAGAGTCTCAATTCATGGATGAGACGATGGTGCAAGGATGAGGGTTTTGGATTTGTTAGGAACTGGGGAACATTCTGGGGGAAAGGAGGGGCTCTATCAAAGGGATGGGCTTCACCTTAACCAGGATGGAACCAGACTGTTGGCATTAACCTTTAAAAAGGAGATAGAGAAGCTTTTAAACTAGAAAATAGGGGAAAGCCGACAGTAGCCCAAGAGCACATGGTTCGGAAGAAGGCATCCTTAAAGGATACTACCAAAAGCAGAGAGGTTCCAAAAAAGAGTAAAGTAGCCCAAGTGCCCTTGAGTAAGGAGCAGACAGAGCATAAAGATTCCAAATTACCCATGCCTACCAATAGCCAGATTAATATTAATAAAATACAGTCTCTAAAATGCTTGTATGCAAATGCTAGAAGTCTAAACAATAAGATGGGAGAGTTAGAATATATAGAACTAAATGAGAGTTTAGATATGATTGCAATCTCAGAGACATGGTGGAAGGAGGATAACCAGTGGGACACTGTGATACCTGGATACAAACTATATCGTAATGATAGAACTGATCAAATTGGTGGAGGGGTTGCGCTCTATGTTAGAGAGGGCATTGAGTCAGAAAGGATTAAAGTATTACAGGAAACACCTAGATCAGTTATATATTGATAGGTATTTTGTTGTTTAGTGTGAACCGCACTGATGATGAATAGTGCGGTATATAAAAACTGTTAAATAAATAAATAAATAAATAAAATTTCCTGTAGAATCTCTATGGATTGAAATTCCATGTATGAAAGGGAAGGTGATGGCAGTGGGGGTGTACTATCGACCGCCTGGCCAGAATGAACAAATGGATGATGAAATGCTCAAAGAAATCAAGGAAGCTAACAAAGGTCACAGCACAGTAATAATAACACAGGTACACTAAAAATAAATTTTTTTAAACTGCCTCTAATGTTTCGATTGATTTTTATGTTTTTTGGTGCGCTGAATCCAAATCTGGTAACCAATTTGCTCCATCACGTACAGATTTTTTGCTACATTGGGTTAGCAGTTTGAGGTGAACGTTTCAGATTGAGTGCGATCGAGATAAAAGTTTCTTGGATGAATTCTTTATACTAATTGTTTAGTAGTTATTCAAATAAGAATAAAGAAAATTGTAACAAGGCAGCACATAAGAATAGAGTAATGTCAACAAAACACACTGTGATGGTAGCAAAATTGTCTGCACTTAAAACAGCCACATACATGTGCACAAACATTGAGCATATAAGAGCGAGGTTAGACACAAAGCAAAGCAAAGCAAAGAAATGTGCAAAAAATGTTGTACAGGTATGTATGTAAGAATAGAAAACGCAAACCGCACCATTGCAATACATGAAGACAAACACCCGATGGTGTGAAAATAAAATTCTAATAAATGAGATCCGACACTGTGGTAATAACTAGCAAATTTTTATTTCAAAGTTTAGTAAAAACACGATATTTGTCAACACAGTTTAGATTTTAAAGTCATTCTTGGGTCAATCAATCTCCTGGTGGGCCCGTTTCTTCTTCCCCCGAATGCTTCTCTTGGTGCGCTGCTTGGCGTATTTTTCATCTGGGGTTTCCCGCAGCAGCAACCAGCAGAAATCAGCCATCATAGTGGTGTTCCATCTTCCTTGGTACCTTCTCTCTGCGTCCTTGATGTCCTGGTGAAACCTTTCACCTTGTTCTTCACTGTACGCCCCCAAGTTTTCGGGAAAGTAGTTCACATGGGAGTGCAAGAAATGGACTTTCAGGCTCATGTTACAGCCTTGTTCTTTGAAGGCATTGAGCATCCTGGCAACAATATCCTTATAGTTCTCATCCCGCCTGTTCCCCAAGAATTTGAGAACAACATCCTTGAAGGAATCCCAGGCTTCTTTTTCCTTCTCAGACATCGTTTCAGCGAATGCTCCATCTGAAATGAGTTTCCTTATATCAGGGCCAACAAACACTCCTTCCTTTAGCTTTGCTTCAGAAAGTCGGGGGAACTTTGAGCAAAGGTACCGAAAGCACTCACCATCTTTTGGAAGGGACTTGATGAATTGCTTAATGAGACCCAACTTAATGTGGAGAGGTGGTAATAGAATTTTATCACGAGGTACCAAGCTCTCATGAAGAACATTTTTCTCACCGTGTCTCAAATACTCCCGAATTGGCCAGTCTTTTTTCCCCCAGTGTAGGTCACGGGCCCGGCTATCCCACAAGCAAAGGAAGCAGGGATATTTGGTGAAACCGGATTGCTGCCCTAATAGCATGGATAGAATTTTAAAGTCTCCACAAATCATCCACTTATGCTCATCATAACGAATATTCTGAAGAATCAGGGCCAAATTCTCGTATTTTTCTTGGAGAATAACAGAGTGAGCAATAGGAACTGAAGCGAATGTGTTGCCATTATGAAGAAGAACACCTTTTATGCTGTCTTTTGACGAATCAATGAACAGCCGCCATTCAGCAGTTTAAACTTTTCCATCACTCCGTATATATCGTTGCAAAATACCAAATCTTCCTCTTTGCTGAAATACTTCAAAAATTGTGTCTCGCGGTTGCGGTACCAATAAAAAGTTGTTCCTGGTGACAACAGATATTTTCTGTTTAAGCCGAGAACCTAGCAGTTGGGCAGCATCTTTTGGGAGTCCTAAATCCCAGACTAAATCATTCAATTCAGCTTGAGAGAAAAGTTCAGGTTTCGGATCTGGTTCAGTTTCAAACTCGGAAGTACTGGACTCATCGGGAAAAGCCATCTGATGAGTCTCATCATGATCAGAACCGTCCACACAAATATGATCCAAAGATTTTGGTGGTTCAGGCACAGGTACTTCGTTGCTATGAGGCATAGGCCTAATTGCTGAGGGAAGGTTGGGGTAACTTATTACGTTCTTATTTTTTAAGTTGTATCCCTTCACAATGCAAGAGCAAAAATAGCAGTCACTGCTGTGGTCTCTTTGTTCACGCCACATCATAGGTATTCCGAAACGAAATGCTTGTGTTTTACCTTTCATCCATAAGCGTAGATCTTCCTCACATGTCTTGCACACTTTGTGAGGAGCCCACGGTTTGTCTTGATCGCCTAACTTCAAACCGAAATAGGCGAAATATACTTTTTTAATAAATGCAGAAATGTTCCTCTGCCGCTTTTTCACGGTATACTCCCCACAAATAAAACAAAAACTGTCCGGAGAGTTGACGCAACCTCTGGCTCTGTGAGCCATCACAAATACACAGCACTGCAAACTACAACTGTAGTGAACCACTTCGGAATAAAGCTGGATTACGACTGAGCAAACAAAAGGTAATAATGAACTTGCAAGAAACTGAAATTTGACAGGAACGTTCATGTCGCAACCACCGTGTTTGAGCGAGCGAGCGAACGAGGCGAGGCGAACAGGAAAGAACATGCGCCAGCGCGAGTACTGGATTTAGCCCCCCGCCTCCCAATTGTCCTGTTAATGTATAAAATGAATACAAAACACTCTAAAATATCATGAGGGAGTGTTTCTAGTTAGTTAACCATTACAACCTCTATTTTGGGCCAAGAAAATAAACTGCAGTCGGCTAAAAAGAAATTATGTGAACATTCCTTATATGGGTAAGAAATCTAATTTTGCAAGAAAACGTGACGTGATGGAACATTTTGGCTATTTTTCCTGGATTCAGCACCCCAAAATCTATAGGAATCAGTTGCAAAACTGGAGGCAGTTTTTTGGTAGTGTACCTGTGTAATGGGTGATTTCAATTACCCCGGTATCGATTGGGTCAGTGTCACGGCAGGACATGCTAGGGAGATATAGTTTCTAGATGAAATAAATGACTGCTTCTTGGAGGAGCTGGTTCCATAACCGACCAGAGGGGAAGCCATACTGGACCTAGTCCTTAGTGGAACACCAGATCTGGTGCAAGAAATAAGGGTTTTGGGACCCCTTGGAAATAATGATCATAGCATGATCGTGTTTGATTTAATTATTGGAGGAGGGAAAGTAAAGAAATCCACAGTACTACCTTTTAACTTTCGAAAGGGAGACTATGATAAAATGAGGAATATAGTCAAGAAAAAACTAAAAGGAGCGGTCGCAAAGGTTAAAGACTTACAACAAGCTTGGGTGTTGTTTAAAAATACTATCCTGGAAGCCCAGACCAGCTGTATTCCATGCATTAAGAAAACTGCCAGCATTGTTTAAAGGTGAGGTCAGAGAGGCTGTTGCTGCCAAAAAAGCATCTTTCAGGAAATCGAAAAAAGAGCCAAACGACGAAAACTGGAAACAGCACAAGCACTGGCAAGTTAAATGCAAAACACTGATAAGGCAGGCAATTTAGAAAAGCTTTAAAAACCCACCTTTTTTTACAACACTTCTCTTACATCAATATTTCCCCCCCTCTCACCCCATTATCTCAACTCAGCAATAATAGTTAAATGATGATGTTGGACCGTTCCACCTTATGATATTTCACTGTATATACCTGCTCTGTTAAATGTTATTTACGACATGTCTCTATACCCACTCAAGATCTCTAGTCTGATGTAATTGCTTTTATTTAATTATTTATATGCTATTTCCCAGTTAATCCTTGTTTTATTCCCCTGTTACCTGTAACGTGGACAAGTTCTCTAAATCTGAGTGTATTTTGTTTAATGTAAACCGCACTGATGTCAAATAGCGCAGTATATAAGAGCTGTTAAATAAATAAATAAATAAAATAAAGCGAAACTTTGAGAAGGAACTTGCTGCAGAAGCAAAAACACGAAATAAAGAATTTTTCAAGTACATTTGTAGCAAAAGGCCTGTGAGAGAGTCAGTTGGGCCATTAGATGATTGAAGGGTAAAAGGGGTAGTAAGAGGGGACAAGGCTATAGCGGAGAGACTGAATTAATTCTTTGCTTCGGTCTTTACTGAGGAAGATGTAGGGATGTTACCCAAGATTGAAGTGGCATTTAAAGGTGATACTGCAGAGGAATTGAGAGAAATATCCCTACACCAGGAAGATGTATTACAACTATTTGATAAACTGAATAGTAGCAAATCAACTGGACCGGATGTTATACATCCAGAGTGTTGAAAGAACTGAAATATGAGATTGCAGACCTGCTATTAGTAATCTGTGAACTTTCATTAAAATCATCTGTAATACCTGAATATTGGAGGATCGCCAATGTAACGCCAATTTTTAAAAAGGGTTCCAGGGGTGATCCGGGAAACTACAGACCGGTGAGCATGACGTCAGTACCGGGGAAAATGGTAGAAACCATCATAAAGAACAAAATTACACAGCATGTAGATAGTCATGGCCTAATTGGAGACAGCCAACATGGCTTTAGACAAGGAAGATATTGTCTATCCAGAGGGTTGCAGTGAGTCGACTCTGACTCGACGGCACTTAACAACAACAACAACAATCTGATATGTTTTTTTGAAGGTGTGAATAAACAAGTAGACAAAGGTGAGTCAGTTGATATAGTGTATCTGGACTTTCAGAAAGCCCTTTACAAGGTCCCTCATCATAGACGTTTGGCAAAACTACAAAGTCATGGGATAGGAAGCAGTGTACTATTGTGGCTTAGGAACTGGTTAAAAGATAGAAAGCAGAGGGTAGGGCTATATGGCCAATTTTCCCAATGGAAAAAGGTGAATAGTGGAGTACCCCAGGGATCTGTACTGGGTCTGCTACTTTTTGACATATTCATAAGTGACCTGTAAAAGGGAATTACTAGTGAGGTTATCAAATTTGCAGACGACACAAAACTGTTTAAAGTTGTTAAAACCCCAGAGGACTGTGGAAAACTGCAGGAAAATCTGGATAAATTGGAAGACTGGGCATCCAAATGGCAGATGAAATTTAATGTGTACAAGTGCAAAGTTATGCATCTAGGAAAGAACAACCCACACTATGGTTACACAATGCAAGGTTCCACATTGGGAACTACCACCCAGGAAAAAGATTTAGGAGTCATCGTGGATAACATGTTAAAACCCTCCACCCAGTGTGCAGCAGCAGCCAAGAAAGCAAATATAATGCTAGGTATCATAAGGAAAGGAATGGAAAATAAAACAAAGGATATTATAATGTCTCTGCATCATTCCATGGTACGACTGCACCTTGAATATTGTGTGCAATTCTGGTTGCCATATCTTAAAAAGGATATAGCGTTATTAGAAAAGGTACAGAGAAGAGCCACCAAAATGGTAAAGGGGATGGAAGGCTACTCCTATGAAGAGATTCTACAAAGGTTAGGGCTCTTCAACCTGGAAAAGAGACGGCTGAGGGGAGATATGATAGTGGTCTATAAATTAATGAATGGAGTGGAACGGGTAAACGTAGATCGATTGTTTACGCTATCAGAATATAAAAAGACTAGGGGACATGTAATGAAGCTACAGGGTAAATTTAAGACAAATAAGAGAAAATATTTTTTCACTCAACGTTTAATCAAACTCTGGAATTTGTTACCGGAGGATGTAATAAAGGCTGTTAGTGTAGCTGGGTTTAAAAAAGGTTTGGACAAGTTCCTGGAGGAAATGTCCATAAACCATTATTAAGAAGGGACCCAGGATATCAATGCTTGACCCAATATTAGCATTGTGGAACCTGTGTCTCTTGGGGATACTGCTAGGTACGTATGACCTAGATTGGCCACTGTTGGAAACAGAATACTGGGCTTGATGGACCTTGGTCTGACCCAGTATGGCATCTCTTATGTTCTTATGTTCATTACAAAGGATACCTCCTTCACACTTCGAACTACTATAACATTAAACAACATCCAGATAAATGTAAAAATGGAGCTGAAGTACCTCGGAATCATTATCGACAAGCAACTCTCCTTCAAAACCCAAGTAGCAATGATAGCCAGAACAATCTATTTCAAAACAGAGACTCTACAACAACTCCGTCCCCTCCTCAGACCAACTGATTTTAAATCAGACTTCAAGCACTCACTCTCCCCCATGCAGACTACTGCAACAATATCTACCAGGGTCTGCCTCAATCCACACTTCTTTCTCTTCGAACCGCACTAAACACAGCTGCCTGTACCGTCCATGGTGCTGCTAAATACGACCACATCGCCCCCATCTTAAAACAATTACACTGGCTACCTCTTACTAATAGATTCAAATATAAATGCATCCTCCTCAGTCACAAAGCTCACCAGGAGACCGGCCTTCAATCCCTACTACAGAAATCCTCTACAAACGGAGCACGAAGATATACTACAATCAACAACATACTGCAATCCAAATCTAAATACAACCTACAAACATGCCGCAAAGCTTTTGAACTCTACGCCCCTTCCCTATGGAACTCCCTACCTGACACTTTAAGAAATATCGCTAGTCTCCCCTCTTTCCACAAACACTCGATAACCCACCTATTCACAGAACATTTTGGTCCTTCAACCTAACCTCTCCTTCAACATGATACTATCAAAACAGACTCACAATTGTAAATAGTTGTTGAACATACCATTTAGTTTCAATGTTTGTATATAGCGTTCCTCTATTTATAATATGTAAGCCTTAATATTATTTTGTTGTCACTGTAACTGTTATTCTGTTCCTTATACAACATATGTTCAATGTAAAAAACATTTTGTTCCCTGTAAACCGCTTTGACCCAGTGAAAAGCGATATATAAGCCTACCTAAATAAATAAATAATGTTAACCGTGTAAATGCCTTAATCGGGGACGTTTAAAAGCACCTACAGAGCTAGTGCCCCGATTAAGTCTCCTACGCACCCTGATGAGGTGAGGAAAACCCTTGTCTTTCTTTAAGGCACCAGACTAACCAGGCAGCATCCAAAATCGCTGTGCAGCGAATCCTGGATTTTCACTTCTGTTGCCGCGGAAGTGAAAATCCAGGGTTAAGAGGTCGGCGAGTAGGGCTACGCGGTTATGGCATTTAGCCCTGCCCAACTGAAAATCGGGCCCAGAGTCTCTGTACAGCTCTTTCTATCACTACAGTTTCCATCTTTGTAATGATATAGAAATATAGAATTATCACGACAGAAAAAGACCACATGGCCTATCTAGTCTGTCCTTCCATATCAACAACTACAACAGTCCCCTTTTTTCCTTTAGAGATCCTCTGTGTTGGTCCCATGCTTCTTTGAATTCAGATACTGTCCTCACCTCTACCACCCCCACTGGGAGACTATTCCATGGATCCACCACTCTTTCCGTAAAGAAATATTTCCGCATATCACTCCTGAATCTATCTCCCTTCACCCTCATCCCATGTCCCCTCGTAGCAGAACTTGCTTTCAATTGAAAGAGGCTCTCTCCCTGAACATTTATGCCACGGAGGAATTTAAACATCTCAATCATATCACCTCTATCCCGCCTTTCCTCTAAGGTGTACATATAATTAATGTAACTTATTCCTTCCCTGTACTTTCTTTTATTATGCACTGCAATTTTTGTAAACCACTTTATTAAGCCCTAAAAAGCCTGAGAGGTGGTATATCAAGAAATAAAATAAAGTAACCTGGCCGATGCAGAAAGACTAGCGCACTCTGTGTGCTCAGACAACGCAACTTATACGCACAAGTTCCGTACGGCAAATGCAGAAAAAAGATTGATACACATGTAAACAGCAAAAGGAAAGTATTGTGCACAGCCACGCCAAGCGAATTTAAATAAGACACAAAAGAGCTGCACATATTAGAATGCGCCCAAAGCAGAGAAACGCATAGAGGATTACGTAACCAGCAAGAGCGCTAATATCTCTACGTCTGCTCTGAGGTGACCTAAAAATCTTGCACCTTTAGGGAAAAACTGTTTTAGGATATGTACTGGTGAACAGTTCGTTACCTTTGATATGAAAATTTTCTGCATACATCTTTCAGCAAATAAGTGAAAGAACAAATGTTATCTTATCCTTGTGTGGTTCTTGAACACATTTATATTTATCTTTAATTTTAAGGCTCTTTGTTGTGATTTCATAAAAAAATGCTTTTGGGCAAAATAGTATTTATTATGGAGTGAGCGCCAAAAGAACCTGCATATCCTGTACCTATAATGTCAACGTTTGAGATTTACATGCGTGCGCACACAGCCACTTGCAGTGCATCTCGTGTTCGCTCCCCTCCTTTCAACTTCACGCTGACGTTTTGCACATAGCTCATTTGCATACATACCCTTTGCTGCATACTGACGCTGAAGTCTCAAGTTTTCGGCACGCTACGAAAACATATACAGAGCTAATAGCGCACGACTTCGGCACCAGCTTTCTGCTTCAGCCTGAAAGTGATTCAAAATATGTTGCCTATCTCTAGAAAATATAACACTATCCAACCCAAGATACATAACTGCAGGTGGATGTTTCAGCCTGCCAACATGACTTTAATATAGATACCCACACTCAGTCAGTCTCTGAACCTCAGTCTTGAACAAATCAGAAATGAAAAAATGGCTCCACAGGCCATCATGTTTATTCATAACTTAAAAATAAAAACAGGAAAAGACCAGTTAATTGTGAAGGATGGTCCATGATGCCACTAGGTCAACTGAGCAAGGTTCCGACTGTGATGGGAAGAGGATCGGGGAACAAATATCAGTTCCTCCCTCCCCCCCCCCCCCCAAAAAAAATAAATCCCTAGGAAACGTGAAACTGAGGAGGAGGAGTAACCTAGTGGTTGGAGCAAGTCTAACATCCAGGAGATTGGGGCTTGATTCCCACTAGCACTCCTTGTGGCTTTGGGAAAGTCACTTTACCCTCCCTTGCCTCAGAAGAATAAGTCTGGCAGGCTGCTTCTGGCCAAACCTTACCAAGAAAACCCAGGGGCTGCTGGGCCAGCATTGACCTGAGGGCACTTAAAAACACAATGAAACTGCAAACAAAAATTGAAATATTTTACTCCTGCTCAAATTCTGGACACAAAATTCAAAATTCTGTGTCAAAAGGTCTGAATTATGTAGAATTCTGCATGCTTTGTTTATCAAAATAACAAAGCATATCGTTTTTGGGTGATACTTAATTTAAAATACAATATAGGAAAAAGATATCACCAAAAAGTGCAAAATGTTGAATTGTTTTGTGCAGAATTCCAGCAGGAGTAATATTTGGTCCATGTGCTGATTCTTATTCCCTCCCCTCCTCTCCTACCTTACACAAATATGCTCTACTGTCCCTCCATTCCTACACCCCCTCCCTGTGCCAGGGGCGAGACTATTTTCAGCTAGGAAGAGGGAGTGAAGAAAGACAGCGATATAACTCAGTATTTGAAAGTAAAAATTCTATCCGTCACTGCATATTGTTTTTCCTTTTCCTCTAACATATTATGTGATCCAAAATCAAAATGTCATCTCTAGTCCCCCATGCTTGCTTAATCCAGAGTGTAGTGGGTGCAGAAAAATGGCAAATTAAAATAACCACAGCCCAACGCCATTTTGCTAGAACACACAAGCACACAACAATCAGAGGACCTGAGAGAAAACAAAAAAGTCCAGGTATCAGGGAGAAATGAAGGTCAAGAAATGTACATAATGCATGTGGATGTGGAGGACTGATTTCAGCACTACAAAGAAGGTGATCACCATGGCAGTGGACTGAGCGAGAGGTGCGTGTGTGCGCAGGAGGTGAGGGCAGCATCTGTCTATGTAGGGGGAGGAGAACTATATATGGGGAGAAGTCTGAATTTTTGTCAAATATGCTGAACGAAAACAGTGTATATTCCTTTTAGGCCATATGAAGAAGCCACAGGCGAAGAAATTACACAAGACAACAGGATAGAAGGGTGTTAGTGCCAGAGCAAGAGAGAGCAAGAGAAACAGACAGACCGAGAGGCAGAAGGATTTCCATTATTTGTACGCACTGGCAGTTGGAAGATTAAATTAAGTATTATATCTGCTGACCCCCATTGCCATGGTTACAGGACAGTGGAAAATATTAATCAGCCCAAGACTTTCCAGCCGAATGTAACAGAAAAGGCTAAGACAGATATAAATGTGAATGTATATAACATCCACGCCACTCTGCTGGTTCATTACGGCGTGTAACACGATAGAACAGCTGATGCTGCTGAGATAAATACTACAAAAAATCCTCTTTCTGAGTCAGATGACGTCCGATGCAGACAGTGTTCCATAGGCAGGAGACTGACAAAGGCTTCCCTGCAATGCTCTTAACGTTATGTTTCTATCTCTTTTGCCCAGGGATGGTACAGGTAGCCCAGGACCAACTTATTCAGAATAAGAGCAATAAATAAAAGAGCTGGTTCACAAAAGAGCACAGTGATCTGAAGATGGTCTCCTCTGGGCGGTTTTAAGAGACCTCTCGTTATTGTCCCAACTACCTGCGTTCCTTCCCCATGGCTCAGTGTATCTTGAATTGTTCCTGCCCCCTTTGTGTATGATCTGCCCTGTCTTCTTGCTTCATTACTGTACTCCCTGTATTTAGAGCTCATTGGGTATATTATTCTTCTGCATAGTGAACTTCACATCCTTCATGTAATCTGTGTTGTGCCTCACCCTAGGAAAATGCAAAAAAATGTAATGAATATCAACAAGGGCCCAGAGACTCTGATGAACCGAGTGGGGTCAGACTGCCATATAAGGCAAAAAATGCCTTATATAGTAGAGTGACCCCTCATGTTGCATCCTGGAATGCATAAGCTGTCCCAGGATGCAACAAGGGGGGAGGGGCACTCTGCCATATAAGGCAGCTCTTTGCCTTATATGGCAGTCTGACCCCACTCGGTGCATCTCAGGATGCACCCCACGGGGCCAGACATTGCCATTTTTCAAGATGGTGGCACAGGTGTGGGAGCATCTGGGAGATGTTTCTGCCCCATTAATACAGGTATTGAGAGGGAATGGAGGGGTTTGGAGGCCACCAGGCCCACAGGGATTTTTTTTTTGTTTAGGGGGATTGGGGCTGTTGGACCATCAGGGATTTTTGTGATTGGGTGGGGGGAGGGGGGGTCAGGGCCGCTGAACCACCGGGGACTTTGTGATTTTATTTATTTATTTAACAACACTTTTTATACTGCCATCTCTACAAGTCGAAGTGGTGTACAATAAACTCAAGGAAAGATTACAAGTAACTTAATAAATAACAATCAACTCAACCATGGGTGATAATAAGTAGATAGTAGAAGTTAAACAATATACAGCAATCCCTCGATATCTGAATTGTTGTTATCTGAATTTTCAATATGATGGCTCAGAGCCAAATCATACTAAAATTTCATTATCCGGAATAATTCTTAAATATGATGAAATTTATCGAAGCATGCCCGAAGAAAATTTGAAACGCAAGTATAAATGTGCAACATTGCGCTGTTCACTTGAGAGATGCCCGGAAGCAAGTTGGTGTGGCATCTTCTGTTTCTGGAAGTCTTCTGGTCTCTTGTGCACTGTAAGTTAACGTGTTGCACGGCATCTTCACATTTAGAAAACAAGCTGGAAAAGAAAGAAGGTAAGAGGCCTAGAAAGGCCCATACGCTACAGGAGAATATGGAAGTCATAAAAGAATGGAAAAAGGTGAAAGGCTTAAGGACATTAGTTTGGCTATGGACAGATCCCCATCAAAAGTTCATACAATATTTCAAATGCATCAGTAAATTAGAACAAATTTTAAAATAGTGATTGGTTCAGGTAAAATGCATCGTGTTACGTAAACTCATCACCAAGGTATTGCATGAGGAATTGTACATAGGGTGACTTTCAAGGCCTACAAACACCCTGGTCCATGGGCTGCAGAATAGTCGTTGCGTTTGGAGGAAGAAAAACCACGTGGATATTGTCCCAATACTCAAGAACACTTGAGAGATGTCCTGACACTTGAGGGATGTCCTGGGGCATTGTCTATAATAAGAAGAGCCTTGTTTGCAAAGGTTTCCCGCTGCATGTAATATTTTATGAATGGTGACAAGTAGTGTTTCACATAGTCAGCAAACACTTCTTTTGTCACCCAGGCTTTTCTGTTAGACCTCTACACCATGGCAAGGCACTCTTCATCCTTCCCTTAAGAGCCCAGGGGTTTTCAGAATGATACACTAACAATTATCCTGGTATCAACTGGGTCAGTGTCACGGCAGGACATGCTAGGGAGATAAAGTTTCTAGATGAAATAAATGACTGCTTCTTGGAGCAGCTGGTTCATGAGTGGACAAGAGGCAAAGCCATTTTGGACTTAGTCCTTAGTGGTACACAAGATCTGGTGCAAGAGATAAGGGTGTTGGGGCCACTTGGCAATAGTGATCATAGCATGATCGCGTTTGATTTAATAAATGAAGAAAGAACAGCAGGGAAATCCACAGTACTACCTTTTAACTTTCACAAGGGAGACTATGGTAAAGGAGGAAAATAGTTAAGAAAAAACTAAAAGGAGCAGTTGCAAAGGTTAAATATTTACATCAAGCATGGGTGTTGTTTACAAATACTATCTTGGAAGCCCAGACCAGCTGTATCCCACGTTTAAGAAAAGTGGAAGGAAGTCCAAAAAACTGCCAGCATGGTTTAAAGGTGAGATCAGAGAGGCTGTTGTTGCCAAAAAAGCATTTTTCAGGAAATGGAAAAAGGAGCCAAATGACAAAAACTGGAAACATCATAAGCACTGGCAAGTTAGATGCAAGGCATTGATAAGGCAGGCAAAGAGAGAATTTGAAAAAAAAAGCTTGCTGCGGAAGCAAAAACACATAATAAAAACTTTTTCAAGTGCATTCATAGCAAAAAAACCTGTGAGAGACTCAGGGGTAAAAGAGGCATTAAGAAGGGACAAGGTTTTACAAAGAGACTGAATGAATTCTTTGCTTTAGTCTTTAAGGAGGAAAATGTAGGGAACCTACCCATGACTGAAATGGTATTTAAAGCTGATGCCGCAGAAGAATTGAAAGAAATATTGATACACCAAGAAGAAGTCATACAACTATTTGATAAACTGAAAAGTAGCATATCATCTGGACCAGATGGTATATATCCAAGGGTGTTGAAAGAACTGAAATATGAGACTGCAGACCTATTATCAGTAATCTGTGAACTATCATTAACATCATCTGTAATACCTGTAGATTGGAGGATGGCCAATGTAACGCCAATTTTTAAAAAGGGTTCCAGGGTGATCCGGAAAACTACAGACCTGTGAGCCTGACGTCAGTACCAGGAAAAATGATAGAAACCATTATAAAGAACAAAATTACTGAACATCTAGATAGTCATGGCTTAATGGGAGACAGCCAACATGGATTTAGCCAAGAAAGGTTTTATCTTACTAATCTGTTATGTTGTTTGAAGGTGTGAATAAACAGGTAGGCAAAGGTGAGTCGGTTGATATAGTGGATTTTCAGAAAACCTTTGACAAGGTCCCTCATGAGAAACTCTTGGTGAAATTAAAAAGTCACGGGATAGGAGGCAGTGTATTACTGTAGATCAGGAACTGGTTAAAAGATAGAAAGGAGAGGATAGGGCTGAATGGCCAATTTTCCCAATGGAGAAAGGTGAATAGTGGTGTACCCCAGGGATTTGTGCTGGGTCCGCTGCTTTTTAACATATTCGCAAATGACCTGGAAATGAGAATAACGAGTGAGGTAATCAAATTTGCAGATGACACAAAATTATTCAAACTTGTTAAAACACAAGAGGATTGTGAAAAATTGCAAGAGGATCTTGATAAATTGGAAGACTGGACGTTCAAATGGCAGATGAAATTTAATGTGGACAAGTGCAAAATTATGTACCTAGGAAAGAACAACCCAAACTATGATTACACAACACAAGGATCCACATTAGGAACCACCACTCAGGAAAAAGATTTAGGCGTCATCGTGAATAACATGTTAAAACCTTCCGCCCAGTGTTCAGCGGTGGCCAAGAAAGGAAATAGAATGCCAGGTATCATAAGGAAAGGAATGGAGAATAAAACAAAGGATATTATAATTTATTTATTTACATTCTCTTATATACCGTGCTATTCTGCATCAGTGCGGTTTACATTGAACAAACTGAAATTACATTGAACAGGGCATTATAACTTGGAGATAACTATTTTACAGGGAACATGGGCTATGGAGGGTTAAGTGGCTTGCCCAAGACCACAAGGAGCACCAGTGGGACTAGAAACCCCAGTCCTTCCAGCCCAAGGTTGCTGTCCTCTAGTGGGATTTGAACCCCCGACCTTCCGGCCTGAAGTACCTTGCCCCAACCACTAGGCCACTCCTCCACTCCAATGCCTCTATAATGCCTCTATATCGTTTCATGGTGAGACCGCACCTTGAATATCGTGTGCAATTCTGGTCACCGTATCTTAAAAAGGATATATCAGAATTAGAACAGGTACAGAGAAGAGCCACCAAAATGAAAGGGGATGGAAGGATACCACTATGAGGAGAGGCTAAAAAAGTTAGGGCTCTTCAACTTGGAAAAGAGTCGGCTGAGGGGAGATATGATAGAAGTCTATAAATTAATGAATGGAATGGAACGGAACGAGTAAACATAGATCGATTGTTTACACCATCAAAATATAGAAAAACTAGGGGACGTGCAATGAAGCTACAGCTATTTAGGAATAATAAGAGAAAATATTTTTCTACTCAATGCATAATCAAACTCTGGAATTCATTACCGGAGGATGTAGTAAAAGCTGTTAGTGTAGCCGGGTTTAAAAATGGTTTGGACAGTTCCTGGAGGAAAGTATATAAACCATTATTAAAAGGGACCCGGGAAATCCTCTGCTTGCCCCAATACAAGCATTGTGGAACCTGTGTCTCTTGGGGGAACTGCTAGGGACTTGTGACCTAGATTGGCCACTGTTGGAAAAGGGATACTGGGCTTGAAGGACTTTGGTCTGACCCAGTATGGCATCTCTTATGTTCTTATGTAATGGCTTAAGTTTTATGTCACCTTACAGTTGCCACCAAGAAGTAAGTCAGTCTATCTTTTGATGCTTTATGCTCAGGCACTTTCTTTTCATCAGGAGAAATGGAGGTACAGGAAAGGGATTAGTTTCATCTACATTGAAAATTTTGTTTAGCAGTGTTGCCGCCACCTTCGATAATTTTTTGTAGATGTGACAAGAAAACTGCTGCCGCCTCACCATCTGCTAAAGCTGCTTCACCAGTGATTTTTATGTCATGAAGTATTGCATGGTTCTTGAAGAGCTAAAACTATCTAGAACTTGCCTTAAAAGTCAAGTTCCCCACGGCATCATCTCCCCCTCCACAGCCCAAGTCTTCAAACATGGCGATCGCTCTGTGCTGAACTATCGTTGTGCTTCTTTATTTTCCATCTTGTTTTCTAAATGCGAAGATGCTGTACAACACATTAAAAACCTAGAAACATGAAAAAGACCGCATGGCCTATCTAGTCTGCCCTTCCATATCAACTACAATAATCCCCTTTTTACCTTTAGAGATCCTCTGTATTTGTCCCATGCTTTTTTGAATTCAGATACTGACCTCATGTCCACCACCTCCATTGGGAGACTATTCCAAGCATCTACTACTCTTTCTGTAAAGAAGTATTTCCGCATATTACACCTGAGTCTATCCCTTTTCACACTCATCCTATATCCCCTTGTAGCAGAGCTTGCCTTCAATTGAAAGAGGCTCTCCTCCTGTGTATTTATGCCACAGAGGTATTTTAACATCTCAGTCATATCGCCCCATCCCGCCTTTCCTCTAAAGTATGCATATTTAGATCTTTAAGTCTGTCCTCATATACTTCATAACGAAGACCTCTAACCATTTTAGTAGCCACCCTCTGTACCGACTCCAACCTGCTTATATCCTTTTGAAGGTGCGGTCTCCAGAATTGCACACAATATTCCAAATGAGGTCACACCAAAGACTTATACAGAGGCACTATCACCTCCTTTCTTCAGCTGGCCATTCCTCTCCCTATGCACTCAAGCATCCTTTTGGTTTTCGCAGTCGCCTTTTCTACCTGTTTAGTTACTTTGAGATCATCAGACACAATTACGCCCAAGTCCCACTCTTTATTGTGGACAGAAGTATCTCACCCCCTATACTGTATAGCTCCTTTGGATTTTTGCAGCCAAATGTATCACTCCGCATTTTTTAGCATTAAATTTGAGTTGACAACTTCTAGATCATTCTTCAAGCTTAGCTAGATCCCTCCTCATGTTATCTACACCTTTCTGGGTGTCTTCTCTATTGCAGATTTTGGTATCATCCGCAAAGAGGCAAACCTTACCCGACAGCCCTTCTGCTATATCACTAACAAAGATGTTAAGCAGAATTGGACCAAGGATAGATCCCTGGGGACACACCACTGGTAACATCCTTCTCCTCAGAGTGAGCTCTATTTACCTGTACCCTTAGTCGCCTCCCACTCAACCAATTTCTAACCCAAGTAGTAACTTTAGGGTCCATCCCTAGGGTGCTCAGTTTGTTTATAAGTCGCCTGTGAGGAACAGTGTCAAAGGCTTTACTGAAATCTAAATACACCACATCTAGGGCTCTCTCTCAGTCCAACTCCCTGGTCACCCAGTCAAAGAAATGTATCGGATTTGTCTGACAAGACCTGCCTCTGGTCCTGTAATCCATTGACTCCAGAAACCTCACTATTCTCTCCTTTAGTAGCCTTTCCAATAATTTACTAACCACACCGGTTAGATTAATTGGCCTGTAGTTCTGAATGTCATCCTTAAGTCCACTTTTTTGTAAAGGAACCAGATGAGCCTCTCTCCAGTCCTCTGGCACCACTCCCAACTCCAAAGAGGCACTGAAAAGGTCAAACCGTGGAGTCGTTAAAACATCCCCAAGTTCTCTCAGTATTCTTGGATGTATCCCATCCAGACCCATGGCTTTGTCTACTTTTAGTTTAACTAGTTCCACACGAATACAGTTTTCGGAAAAGCGTTTGAGATCCCCCTCGCTTCAGTTCCTATTTATGGATGTTTTCTGAGGTCCTGCTCCTGGCCCTTCGTTTGTGAACATGGAACATAAATATTTGTTAAGCAATTCTACTACTACTACTACTACTACTACTTCTAAGCATTTGTATAGCGCTACAAGATATATGCAGCGCAGCACAGACATACAAGAGAGAGTCCCTACTCATCAGAGCTTAAAATCTAGTCAAGACACAGTAGGTGTAGACAAGGATACATCTATGGAGAATGGTAACGAAAAACAAAGATCAGGTGAGTCAAGATCCAAAAGCAGCAGCAAAGAGGTGAATTTTCATCCTGGATTTGAAAAGGGTCAGAGAAGGCACCTGACGTACAGACTCAGGTAGTTTGTTCCAGGCATAAGGAGCAGCAAGGTGGAAGGAACGAAGTCTAGAGTTAGCAATAGAAGGGCACAGATAGAAGTAATTTGCCAGAAGAGCGGAGTTTCCAGGGAGGGGTGTAGGAAGGTATAAGAGAAGGAAGGTAGCTTTATCCTCATCAGTTTCTGCATATTCCCCCCTGCACCCTTGAGCCTGACAATACCACTTTTGCCCTTCCTCCTCTCACTAACATCTGAAAAATGTTTTATCCCCCCTACAAAAAATCAGGAGATGAGCTTGTTAGGGCCTTATATTTAGGACTCATGTTTGTTCATAAGAATTAGATCTGTGGAGGCCTATTTTCTACTGAACATCCAGCCCACGTATGTCCCCTCAGATTCGGGTTTACTGGCTTGTATGTGGGGGCTGGGCCCCAATTCTGACGGGCCGCATGTCCAGCCATATCCACATCTACCCCTGGCAGGCCCCTGAATGGCACCGCGACGCATTTCTGGCTGCTGCCGAGACTGTCCTTTCCCTGCAGCCAGACTCCCAATCTGGCCTCCCATGGCCAGAGTCCAGCTGTGGGGTTCCCACTGGCCGCCGCCACTACCCCATGTCCAGGGGGACTTATTCCACCTCTAAGGTAGAATAAGTCCCCTGTCTAACCAGCCTACCCCGGATGTAGAGGGCTGAACTCAGAATCGGCATTGTACGTCTGGGGTGATGACCTGCCCACACAGTACCCTCGCTCCGCCTCCTGCCCGCCCGCCCCCTCCCCATATAACTCTGCTGGAATGGGAACAGCAAGGGGGACGTATAGCGAGGATATACATCCAGACAGGGCATACATCCCCACTATTCGGGGCTCGGAATAAACCCCATAGTGTTCAGCAAATAGATATGTCTTTATTTTCAGGCAGACGTCTGCAATGTTCTTTGAAGTTTGAATGTCGGGGTGTGAACAAAGAGAAGGCTTGCTTGGAGGTGGTTTGGTTACATCTGGTTTGAAGAGATGAAACCATTAGCATCTCTTGAGTGGCTCTGCATCTTGTTCTGGTTTCAGGAGGCTTTACAATGAGGTGTTGAAGAACTCTGGCTGGTTGTTGATGGAGTATCTTGAACAACCGTGTGGAATACATGAACACCATAGAGCAATAGACCAGAAAAGAAAGTAATACCATATCAATATCCTGATGCGCTCTCTTAATAAGCCCTGAGACCTTTTTGGTCTTATTAAGTCCCTCACAAAAGACACATCTATGACTAGGGTTGCCAACTGGCCGGTTTTCAGCCGGCCTGGCCGGTTTTTCCACGGCCAGGCCGGCTGCCGGCGCAGAGGCAAAACCGGCCCTTTAAAAGCTGTTTTTTTTGCTCTGGTCGCAAGATCGGGAGCGGCCTGAGCAAAAAAACCGGCTTTTCTCCGCTTCAGAGGGAGCCGGGGAAGCCCGCGCGAGGCCCCGGCTCCCTCTGAACAGCCACCAGCGTGAAGAGCCTTTACCTTTACGCTGGCGTCTGTTCCTGTGAAGCCGCGAATGCTGGGAAAGGTTAAAGGGCAACCTTTAACCTTTCCCAGCATTCGCGGCTTCACAGGAACAGCCGCCAGCGTGAAGGTAAAGGCTCTTCAAGCTGGTGGCTGTTCAGAGGGAGCCGGGGCCTCGCACGGGCTTCCCCGGCTCCCTCTGAAGCCTCAGACAGCCGCGATGCTGGTCCGGGGGGGGGGCAAGGACTGCATGGGCTGTGATGGGGGGACCTGGACTGGAAAAGGGCTAAGGGGGGGGGGGGAATTGGAATGGAAATGGGCAATGGGGGGGGGGGCTGGGCCTGGAAAAAGGCTAAGGGGTGGGGGACTTGGACTTGGACTGGAAAAGGGCTAAGGGGGGGGGACTTGGACTGGAAAAGGGCTAAAGGGGGGGACTTGGACTGGAAAAGGGCTAAGGGGGGGACCTGGACTGGAAAAGGGCTAAAGGGGGGGACTTGGACTGGAAAAGGGCTAAGGGGGGGACTTGGACTGGAAAAGGGCTAAAGGGGGGGACTTGGACTGGAAAAGGGCTAAGGGGGGGGGACTTGGACTGGAAAAGGGCTAAAGGGGGGGGGGACATGGACTGGAAATGGGTTGTGATGGGGGTGGAGGGGACCTGGACCAGAAAAGGGCTATGGGGGGGGGGAACTTGGACTGGAAATAGGCGGGGATGGGGGGGGGGACCTGGACTGTAAAAGCTGGGAGAATGAAATGGAGAGAGGAAAAATATTTTGTGTGGGAGGGAAGAAAATGTACAATTGGCCGGGTATTGAGACTAAGTGGGGATTGAGGATGGAGGGGTAAAATTTGAGTGGATGAAATAGGAATGAGGAAAGAGCAAAAGGAGAAAGATTATTATGTTAAAGCAGATGTAGAGAGAGAATGTAGAAGAGAAGAAAGGACAAATGGACAGCAGACGATGGAGAGATAGCAGAAGACACATACCAGAAGAAAGTGGCTGGAACAATTGCAACTGAAAAAAAAATGCACAAAAGGTACAAAGATATCTCTTTATTTTGAATTTATTAACTGGAATATGTCAGCTCTGGGAAATGTGCATCATTAATGTCTGTGCTTTGTTTAGTACAAGAGGAAATTAATTTATGGTTTTATTTCTACATTGTTGTTGTACATTCCAAGTTTGACTTTTAGGGTTCCCAGTTTAATTATTGTCTTCCTGTTTTAAATTGTGATTCCTTGTTTGGTGATAGTCTATCTGCATGTGTAACTGAGCTGAGGTATTCTGTTTATGTAATTCCTATTTGACATTGTCACTTGTTCTCTTTCCCCAGTAGGTCATGTATTGTTATTCTCTGAAATGTATTGGTTTAATATTTGCAGTGTTGTCTTTTAATAGGTAGGTGGCGCTTTGTGATCCTGGTAGTGCTGTTAGGATACGGCGGTTTTGCTATGGGTTCTAAATGGGCAGTGTTTGTAGTAGTTCCTAATGTGCCTGGCGGTTGGCACTGGATTATAGTAATGTAGAAATCTTTGTCTTTTTTATCCATACACTCATCATGTTTAGTAGTGTATGGTAACATTATGCAAATATTTATGCAAATGAGGCCACTTATGCAAATGAGGCCCCGCACCGAGTCTCCGCACATGGCCCCGCACCCCCCTTGGGCCGCCCCTGGTTATGGGGGTGGGGACATGGACTGGAAATGGGTTGTGATGGGGGTGGAGGGGACCTGGACTGGAAAAGGGCTATGGGGGGGGGGAACTTGGACTGGAAATGGGCTATGGTGGAGGAAGGGGGATCTTGGACTGGAAATAGGCTGTGATTAGGGGGGCTAGGACTGCAAATGGGCTGTGATGGTGCAGGGGGACTCGGACTGCAAATGGGATGTGATGGTGGGGGGGCCTAGGACTGGAAATAGGCTGTGATGGGGGACTTGGACTGGAAATGGGCTGTGATTGGGGGGGGGGGGGAGCTAGGACTGGAAATGGCCTGTGATGTGAGGGCTAGCACTGGAAATGGGCTGATGAAGAGCTGGAATAGGACTGGAAATGGGCTGTGATGTGAAGGCTAGCACTGGAAATGGGCTGATGAAGAGCTGGAATAGGACTGGAAATGGCCTGTGATGTGAAGGCTAGCACTGGAAATGGGCTGATGAAGAGCTGGAATAGGACTGGAAATGGGCTGATGTGGGGCATGGGAGAATGGGATTAGAAGGGAGTGGATGCTGGGTGGGTCTAGAACTATAAGGGAACTGATTTGGGGGGAGGACTAGAATGGATGGGGAATGAGAATAGAGAGGGGAAAAAATATTTTGTGTGGAAGAAAAGTCTATGATGGGCCGGTATTGGGAGAGTAAGAGGGGCTTGAGAATGGAAGGGTGAAATTTAAACGGATGATAAAGGAATAAGGAAAGAATTGGGGGAAAGAGCAAAAGGGAAACAATCAGTATGTTAAAGCAGAAATAGAGAGAGAATGGAAAACATCTAAAAGAGAAGAAAGGACAAATGGATAGCTCGCAGAAGACACGAAGAAACCAGAAGAAAGTGACTGGAGCAATTGCAACTGAAAAATGAAACGCCCAAACAGAAGGTAGAAAAATACTTTTTATTTTGAATTTATTAACTGGAATATGTCTGGTCTGGGAAGTGTGTATTGCTAACATCTTTGCGTTTTTGTTTAGTGCAAGAGGAAATTACTTTATAGTTTTATTTCTCCAGTGTTGTACATTTCATGTTTGGATTTTGGGGTTCCCAGTTTAATTATTATCTGACCAAGGAAGTTAGCCTACACGTATCCTCGGTAATTTTTGTGGGTGGGGCTGGGGGCGGGGCAGGGGTGGGGCTAGGGGTGGAGAATGGGTGGAGCATGGCGAGCCACAGGTGTCGGGTTTTTCTCGGTGAAAAAGTTGGCAACCCTATCTATGACCCATCCGGCAGATACTCCCAGCCCAGAGGCCTTTGCCACACACTTTCACAGCAAAACAAATATGATGATGCCTCACTAAGTAAATTCTCTTTTAGAAGATCTTCACATGGACAGCCCCCAACAGAAGACACTGTTCTCCTCAAGCTAGAGGCCTTTACGCACACTCTACAGAGCAGATCAAGAACCTCATACGCAGGATGAACACTACCTCTGCTCCAACCGATCCATGCCCTGCATACTAGATCAAGTCAGCCTGATCCGACCTATGCACTGGCATCGCCAGAATCATATATCTTTCCCTGACCATAGGTGTGCTGCCACCATCCCTGAAAACTGCCTCCATCAGACCATTGCTAAAAAACAATAAGCTAGATCCTTCTGACATCAGCTCCTACAGACCCTTACCCAGCCTCCCCTTCCTGGCTAAGATAACAGAAAAGATTGTCCATCAACAAATCCAGGATAAGGTCGACTCCCACACTCCCCTTGACCTACAGCAGCATGGGGTGGAAACCCTTCTGGCTACCCTCCTTGACAGACTCCTCACAGGAATAGATAAAAAGAAGCAGGAATTCATCCTAATATTCCTGGACACTGCCTCGGCCTTTGATATGATCAGTCATAATTTTCTACTTCTCCGATTACAGCAAAAAGGGATACAGGATGCTACCCTCAACTGGTGTAGATCTTACTTATCAGATTGCCAGCAACAGGTACACATAGGAGCACAGACATCAGACACATCCCATAGGACTCATCTCTTTCGGCCTTGCTCTTCAACATCTATAACTAGCTGATCTGAGCAATAATTCAGTCATACAACATTCTATACCATATATATGCCTTCCATACCAACTAGTATAATCCATATTTTTCCTTTAGAGACCTTCTGTGCTTGTCCCGTGCTTTCCTGGATTCAGATACTGTCCTGGTCTCTACCACCTCCACTGGGAGACTATTCCACTCATCTACTACACTTTCCGTAAAGAAATATTTCTGCATATTACTCCTCAGTCTATCCCCTTTCAGCCTCATCCTGTGCCACCACATTGCAGAGCTTTCTTTCAATTAAAAGAAACGTTCCTCCTGTGCATTTATGCCACAAAGGTACTTAAACATCTCTATCACCTCTTCTACCCCGCCTTTCCTCTGAAGTATACATACTGAGATCTTTAAGCCTGTCCCCCTATAGTTTATAACGAAGAGCACTGACCATTTTGTAGTCACCCTCTGCACTGACTCCATCCTGTTAATATCCTTTTGAAGATGTGGTCTCCAGAATTGTACACAATAATCCAAATGAGGTCTCACCAGGGCCACCCTAGGCAGAAACCCCGAGCTCGCCGCCTCCCCAGCTGCAGCTGCCGCCGCCGCCCTCCCCTTCAGCTGCCACCGATTCCATCTCGGGAGTGGGAAGCGGGCAGTGGCAGTGGCGGTATTTCAAAAAGCGGTGGCTTTTTGCCGCTGATTTCTTGCTCACGGCCGGAACATGGCACATGGCAAGCCGTGGGCAGTAAAGCAGCTAAAAGCAGCCACCTTTGGAAATACTGCCGCTGCCCGCCTCCCCCCAAATGGGATTCTGTGTTAAAAAACAGTGTAAAGAACTGCACTAAGCTTTAGCACAGTTTTTTACATCAGACGCAATTTGCATGTCATGTGCACTGCAATTGAGTATGGTTCTTTTTTGGTGCTTTTTCTGACGCTTGTTTTTTGCATCGGAGAGCAATTCTAGCACCAGGAAAATGCCACACTAAGCTTTTCTGCATCAGCCCATTAAACTGTAATTTCTCTGGGGACATGAAAATAGCTCCTGTACCTAAATGTAGCTGACCTTGAACTTCTGAGGTCCGATTTCTTTCCCAATACTCTGTAAAATCCTCTCCATTGTCCTGTATATTTACCCACTTCAGACACCTGAGACCTGACCTACTAGACCCTAGCCCTGCAAAGCTCAGGCCTTAATACATTGGTTAGTCTCTAAGCTGGTGCCACCGGCCACTTTGTGATGGAAACTTGATAGCAACAGAAATTATTACAGGCCGTGTTGGCTGTAGCAAAGTAAAAACAGGCTATGCAGTTCTGACACCCCAAATTTCAGAACCACGTAAATAAAGAGAAGCACAAACTAGAGGTGCCTTCCTCCACTAACCTCTAGCTCAGGGAGCGAGCCGGTCCCACATTTGGTTCAAGATGCTGGTACCCTAGGCAAACCTTAAGCCTTATGCCCCGCCCCCCCCCCCCCCCCCGTCAGAAGCTATTGAATGCCCTGCTCTTTGCCACCTCCCAGAAACTGCCACCCTAGGCATCTGCCTCACTTGCCAGGTGGTTGGACCGGCCCTACTCAGGAACACTCCTCTTTTTGTATCTTAAAATTGTGGTAACACCTCAGTGGTAAGAGACACTCACTTCCTTTACTGGATTGAACTCATGCACACTACTTTAAGGCAACACCTTTGAAGCAAAGTTCCCTCTTGACAGACCTTCCCTTGCTCTTTTCCACAAATCCTGGTAATCTCCAACAGCAGGCCAGGAGTAAGGGACTAACTCTCCTCTTCACGTGAGATCACCCACTGGTCCTTCTCACTCTCATCAGCCCTCACAGGATCCCAGGAACTCTGCCATGTCCTGAAGGCCTGTGCCCCCAACCTTGTGCCCTTTCGACCTTCCCAGGACAGGAGATGAGCAAGAGGTAAGTCAGAGCAAGAGGACTCATAAGTTGTTCCACCCTGCTTTTTAAAGAGTTCTCTCAATTAAGGGACTGTCTGTAAACTACTAAACCTCATCAATCACAGAGCACTTCTGATGCCTATACTAGAGGAAACATTAGAGGGAAGCCCTAAATCAGGCCTATATACAAGGAAAAAGCTTCTGTATCTGAATGGAACCTGGTTTGGGTTTGAAAAGGTAATTAACATTTTCTCCAACATTTTCCCATACAGAACAATGGAAATTATTCTTGAACACGCCCTTTTCTGAAAACATTGGCAAAATGTGTTTTTTTTTTAATGCCAAAATATTTGTTTTTTTCCTGTATGCTAAATTTGGTGAATTTCCTTCCCTTTTGTTATTGTACTTATAGACAAACAGATAGAGATAGATCCATTTTACATAATTTTTTCCAACATTCAATTTTTTTGGGCAAAGTATTAAAAGCAAAGTTACCAACAATACAAACTTGCAAGTAGGAAGCAGAAAGAAGTCTAGCACTGGACTTCCATCCTAGGGGCATGTTTACTAAAAGCCGTACAATTGCGTGCCGCACAATAGCGCACGGAAACGCGGCACTCAAACGCTCAGAAACGCTCTTAAACGCCCCGCACAAGTACCCGGCCCGCAAATGTCCGATAGAGGCGTGGAAAGGCATTCTGAGGGCGGAGGAAGGCTCCCGAGGGGCGGAGAGACGGGGTCAATGGGCGGGGAAGGGGAGGGGAGAGGCTCCCCGCACAGTATCGGGGACGAATTTGCAGGTTAAAAATAGCGCGAGTGAAACACTCACGGTAGAGGGCATTTAAAGGGAAGAGAAACCATTTCCGTCAGCAATGTACAGGGAAACCGGGGAAACCTGCAAAACGTGAGCAGTGTGATACATGTGCACAGAACAAAAGTGCAAATAAAGATAGAAAAAGACCCAAACAAACATATTAAAAATAGGAAGTCAGCTGGGGAACCCTGATATTAATGGGCAAACATAAGAAACACACCCAGGAAAGCTCCAAAAAAATGAAATGAAGTATGGAAGGGGCTACGGAGCGGAGACCCTTCCAAAAACCATTTCCTTTTTTCTGAGCCTTCCTGGGAGTGTTTGCTATGGTTGCCCATTAATATCACTGTTGCCCAGCTTGGTTATATTTATCCCCAGTTCGTCGTGGTCGGTTGAGGGGTTTATTTGCACTTTTGTCACCAGACAAGGTGACTGAGCCCACAGTACAAATGTGCAGAGCAGGGTTTTTGACTCCTTTGGTCAGGTTTCCCACCCCCAGGGACTGCACTATCACTGTGGCCACAGTGTGGTGCAGCAGACAGAGGCAGTACCTCTAAGACCAGAGGGTCACAGGCTCAAATCCAAGCTGGGGCTCCTGCCAACCCAGTCCACATATTTTACCCACAACTAAACCATGTTAGTAAGGGCAATCCTTTATTGCTGGGGATATACGCATTGGTCATACGCCTATCTTTTACACCACCAAGCACAGACACCATGACCAGGGGCATTACCTAGAGCAGAGTCTCACAAATGCAGTCCTGGAGGACCACACACCATTCAGGTTCCATGCTGCCACTCATACAAATAACCGTGCTGTATATCTATGCACCACCCCCATGGCATGTAGATGTAGCTCATGCATATTCATGAGGGACAGCAGGAAACCCCAACCAGTGTATTGCAAACCTGGACTGGATTTGGGAACCTCTGCCGTACAGCAGCAGCCAACAGGGACAGACACACCCACACCCACACCCACAGGCCCCATTGGCCAATGCCTCCTGGTGAGGCAGGACATTGGGCCCTGCGTGCATCTCCCAATACCAGCACTTGCATACCTTAGCAATGTCACCCTACACCAGGGTATATGGTACACAGCTCTCAAACGTTTGCTATGAGTACTGGCAGATAGATATCCCTACGTTACGCACAGTCTGCTCTATGAGCTCCATCATAATAATCTATCTGATGTTTGCGGTGTGTGCGTCAGGTCTGGCCCCTGACAGTGTTTACCACCCTAGGGAGGGACCCCCAACGGTATTGCATACCATACCCATGCCTGTACTGTGCCCAGGACTGGTGTGGTGGGCAAGGATTCTGAACCCCTCTATAGTAGCACAATGCTGGCATACGTGTGGGAGTGTGTGTCTGTCTATACAGTGTGTGTTGGCTGCAAACACTGTCCACAGTTTTGGCCTGATGATGTGCATAATGAGCAGCAAGGTACCATGGGTATAGCTCAGACAGGGTGGGCTGGCCAGGATGCATCTGCACAGGGCATAGGGCACTGGCAGGGACATTGTAGTGGCCGTCCACCACCTCCACAGACAGGGTGACCTCTGTATGTGCTGCTGGGCTTTCACTCCACCCTGACTGTGCAGTGATGGCAGCATGGCTAGGCACCCCCATAGTGCTTCATAGCACTTCCCTCATGTGATATATATGGGTCACCTGTTGGGGCCTAGTCACTGATGTATCTGCTTGTGTGTGCTGCCATCCCAGTTGTGGGTGCATGCATTTCCAGTGGGACTAACCAGCAGACTGTTCACAGCTGGTATGTGCCCTGCTGGAGTGCCTTGCAGGGTGCAGTGGCTGATGGCTTGATGCAGGGGAATATCAGATAGTGGTGGGGTGCATCTTAGCATATCCAGGCCTACTGTCTGTCTGATATTGTGGTCTGGGTGTGTGTGGGGCTGCTTGGACTGCCCTGTAGGGTGTCTGTTCCCCAACAGGACTGGGGTTGATGGTCCACTCTACTGCCATCATTGCAGGGGGGAGGTGTATAATGGGGATCTGTTGATAGGAGACCCTGCCTGTTTGCCACCCTCAGCTGGGGGGGGGTTGGTGGTACATAGCCCACCTAGGGGTCCATGGGGTTCCCCCCTGACTGAGACAGACAGAGATATCCAAGGTGTTCCTGCAGAAACTACCTATCTCACAGATTACGACTGTTTTGGAGCTCTGCCATGGCCTCTCTCAGCCATGGAGGGTGCTGTGGACCTGGTCCAGGGCGCCTCATCGCACACTCAGGGTGAGCACAGTTCCCGCACAGTGTGACTGTGTGTAGCTACTCTGTGCAAATTAAACACCCGGTCAGTACCTCCTACCAGGCCAAGGTGCTGTGTGGGTGCACACGGACACGTCCCCCTACCAGGCCGGGGAGCTGTTGGGGTGCATTCCCCATCTTGTGTTCATCTGTGGACAGCTGATTTGCATGTGCAGTGCATCATGGGTATGGGTGGCCTAACCCTATCCTGGTTCCCACAGCAGACTGTCTGTGTGGTGACATGCAGGCTCTCTGCAGCCAGCCAGGGGCTTGCTGGCAGCTATATAGCTGTAGCCCAATGGTTACTTCACTGCCTGTGGAGCCAGCGGTAATGGGTTTGAGCCCACAGTGGGGTTATTTGATAGGGTTGTCCAAAGCTTTTTTTTAGATTTAATGTACATATGTTGCTGCCATCAAACACACCCTCAGTGTACTGTACCCATAAGGTGCCTCTGAGGGTGCTTTATAGGGCACCCTATAGGGCACCTTATGGTTGCCGTCCATATAAGGTGCACTATACATTATCCTGTGATGCAACATATATGGTGCCCTATAGGGGACATTCAAGGGTGCCTTGGCGGACAGTGAACTTTAACATGTGCCTTATGGGCCGCCTTATGTTAACATGCTTTGTGAGTGCGTTTGCTAGTAGTGATAACTGAAATAAAAATAGATTGCCCCCTACAGCACTCATCCCCATAATACACACTGCCTCAGTGAGCCTTCTTCATTGGGCACTGTGGGGGATTGGACCCCTGATCTCTGCACCATTGGTCAGTGTCTTAACCATTGTACTATGGCTCTGCTCCTTTGTGTGTGCACATCAGGGCGCCACTTAGCCTTCCCACGCACTATTATGCACGGCGCACAATAGCGCGGCGCACAATAGCGCCCCGCGCAAATGTGCGATCGCTTACTCCCGTTTTTTTCTTTTCTCTGCCTGAACCGCCCACTCCTTATATGGCACAGGCACACTACCGCGGCCCCGCACATTATGAATGTTTAGTAAACAGACCCCCTAGTCTTACCTGGGAACATAAAGTTATGTGATTCCCATGTTAGTCCACTTGAATGTGCCAAAATAAAGGTCAATGAATATGAAAATTTAAAGTGGACCCTTTTTATTGAACTAAAAACACATTTCATGTCCTGCCTTTCAGACCTGAAAATTTGTTTTGATCTAAGCAAGAGAGTACTTACTGTATGTAGTTCTTGATAGCAAGTCAAAAATGTAGGGAGGAAGATGTAGGGATGTTACCCATGACTGAAGTGGTATTTAAAGGTGCGGAGGAATTGAAGGAAATATCGATACATCGGGAAGATGTATTACAACTATTAGATAAACTGAAGAGTAGCAAATCACCTGGGCTGGATGGTATACATCCAAGGGTGTTGAAAGAACTGAAATATGAGATTGCAGACCTGCTATTAGTAATCTGTGAACTATCATTAAAATTATCTCTAATACCTGAAGATTGGAGGATCACCAGTGTAACACCAATTTTTTAAAAGGGTTGCAGGGGTGATCCGGGAAACTACAGACCGGTGAGCCTCACGTCAGTACCGCGAAAAATGGTAGAAACCATCATAAAGAATAAAATTACTCAGTATGTAGATAGTGTAACACGGAAGATCTGCCCTCTGCCTCAGAAACACAGAAAGCTGATAGATATAGCTTAGATTCTGACAGGCAGGCAAGCAAAACGATTCCTAGTTACCATAGGCAACACAAACAAATTCAGACACAAGGTCTGCAGTCACGCCTAGTTAGTGAGCATTCCCCAACTGATGAGGAAAACAGCTTTCACCTGGGCAAGAGAATGCCCAGGAAGCTGTATAAGAAATGCTCAAGGCAAACAGAGTTAGCTTCAGGAGATGCAGGAGCTTGGCAAGACAAGGGAAACTTGCAGGACTCCGAGGGAAGCTCAGAATACTCAGAATACTCAGACACAGAGTTTGAACTGCCTAAAACTTCTAGCAGGAAGCCACAGAGGAATTATCAAAGAGAAACAAGGAAAGTTTCACCCAGAGAAGTCAGCTACAGGAAACACTTACCTCTGACGCAGTGTGAATTTCCCCGGCACCTGGCTGAGTTGAAGGAACGTGAGGCAGCTAGAAACAAACCATATGTATTTGAGAAGCAGAGCTGTTTAAAACAGTTCCAAGCCCTTGAGAGGGAAAGCAGTCCTGTTGAGGATGTATGTATGTTTGATCCTGATGAATGTATGCCAATAAAACCCTGCAAAAGACTTCCAACAGAAAAGTCTTCCTTTAACAGAAGAGAGCAGTGCTATGAGCTACAACCCAATATAAAAGGCAGGAGGTTCAAAACTTCTAAAGAGAAAGCTTGTTTAGATAGAGGTGGCTCTCCTTCCTGCTACTACAAGCTATATGACAATTATCTGCCTTGTTGGGAAGAGGGCCGTGCAGAGAGCTCAGAGAGAGAGACGGAGTTTAGAAAGCTACAGACTTTCTATCCTGAGGAAAAGACTGTAATTGATGAGCCTATGATTACAGAGGCCAGTATTATAAGTCCATGTGTTGAAGAAATGGATTGCTCTTTGTTTGTATCTGATATGAGTTCTTCTTTGCACTGAAGCTAAAGACAAGAGTGTCTTGTAACAGCTGAGAAAGCCAAGAAGAGACTGCCAGCATATTAGATAAAACTGCTCACTGTGATTTATGATTTTTGGTTGAAGCAAGACGCTGTATTTAAGTTTTTCTTCAGTTGTGCCAAAATAGTGGTTGTATCCTAAGTTCTTTTGTATTATACAATTTTTTTGAAAATCCAACCCCGGGAGGAGAATAAAAATCCTTTTTTGAAAAACCTGACCACTCTGACTCACAACTACCACTTTCTTTATGGAAGGTCAGGCCCAGCAGTCTGGCTGGCTGCTTACGCCACAGTTCGGCCCCTGCTGGTGACAATAGTCATGGCCTAATGGGAGACAGCCAACATGGTTTTAGACAAGGAAAATCTTGTCTTACTAATCTGTTTTTTTTTTATTAGGCTTTAACAAAATACATTGTCCAAACATAGTACAAAGAAAAGTAAGTTCCCAACAGCAATAGAAAAGAAATATACATATACTTCAAAGTAAATATATAAGGGAAGCAAACATAAGTAGCCCACGTTAAGAGAGCGCAACTGTTATACAACATGAAGAACTAATGCAACCATCCAAAATATGGAAAGAAAACAAGTCCTTATTAATCTGTTATGTTTTTTTGAAGGAGTGAATAAACAGGTGGACAAAGGTGAGTCGGTTGATATAGTGTATCTGGACTTTCAGAAAGCCTTTGACAAGGTCCCTCATCAGAGACGTTTGGCAAAGCTAAAGAGTCATGGGATAGGAGGCAGTGTACTACTGTGGATCAGGAACTGGTTAAAAGATAGAAAGCAGAGGGTAGGGCTAAATGGCCAATTTTCCCAATGGAGAAAGGTGAATAGTGGTGTACCCCAGGGATCTGTGCTGGGTCCGCTGCTTTTAGACATATTCACATATTCACATCAGCAACATGGTAAAATCAACTTACCATAAAATCAAGTCCCTCAGACACCTACGTCCCCTCCTTCAGCCAAACGACTTTAGAACCATTTTTCAAGCACTAACCATCCCTCATCTTGACTACGCAAATGCAATCCTCCAAGGACTCCCTCAATCCACCCTGAGTCCGCTCCAACTGGCCATGAACGCGGCAGCAAGAATTCTAAATGGTACCCCAAGATGTGACCACATAACGCCCATCCTCAAAATGCTTCACTGGCTCCCAAATCAGTACAGGATCACATTCAAGATTCTACTGCTAACATTCAAATCCATTAACGGACTCGCCCCCTCATCACTTGCTGCTCTCACCCACGTCACCCCCCCCAAACAGAACCAGACGATCCACTGCAATAAACACCCTGACTGTCCCCAAAGCAATGACCCACTGTACACAAGCAACTATAAACAGGGCCTTCAGTCTCTGTGCACCCAGATGCTGGAATGCTCTCCCACCACACATACGAGTAATCCCTGACCTGACCAAATTCAGGAAAACACTAAAACACTACCTCTTTCTCAAGTGCTACCCAGAAGATGGCAAAACAACTCCCGCACCCACAACAATCCCTCACGGACACATATAACCACCCTCAACGTATCATATATACATGCAAATACCCTCTGTTAGCCATTCAGATGTAAATAGTTAACACTGTTATCCAAGTTATTATACCTGTTCTATGTAATTACGGTGTAACCCCCACTGTAAACTCTTCTTGTTTCATGTAAACCGCACTGATATCAAAGAGCGCGGTATATAAGAAAAATAAATAAATTCATAAATGTCCTGGAAAAGGGAAAAACAAGTGAAGTTATCAAATTTGCAGATGACACAAAACTATTTAAAGTTGTTAAAACCCATAAGGATTGTGGAAAATTGCAAGAGGATCTTGATAAATTGGAAGACTGGGCATCCAAATGGCAGATGAAATTTAATGTGGACAACTACAAAGTTTTGCACCTAGGGAAGAACAACCCAAGCTATGGTTACACGATGCAAGGTTCCACATTAGGAACCACCACCCAGGAAAAAGATTTAGGCGTCATTGTGGATAACATGTTAAAACCCTCGGCCCAGTGTGCAGCGGCGGCCAAGAGAGCAAATAGAATGCTAGGTATCATAAGGAAAGGAATGGAAAATAAAACAAAAGATATTATAATGCCTCTATATCGTTCCATGGTGAGACCGCACCTTGAATATTGTGTGCAATTCTGGTCGCCATATCTTAAAAAGGATATAGCAATTTTAGAAAAGGTTCAGAGAAGAGCCACCAAAATGGTAAAGGGGATGGAAGGCTACTCCTATGAAGAAAGGCTAAAAAGGTTGGGGCTCTTTAACCTGGAAAAGAGACGGCTGAGGGGAGATATGATAGAAGTCTATAAATTAATGAACGGAGTGGAACGGGTAAACGTAGATCGATTGTTTACCTTATCAGAATATAGAAAGACTAGGGGACATGCAATGAAGCTACAGGGTAAACTATTTAAGACTAATAAAAGAAAATATTTTTTCACTCAACGTGTAATCATACTCTGGAATTTGTTACCGGAGGATGTAGTAGAGGCTGTTAGTGTAGCTGGGTTTAAAAAAGGTTTGGACAAGTTCCTGGAGGAAAGGTCCATAAACCATTATTAAGAAGAGACCCAGGATATCAATGCTTGACCCAGTACAAGCATTGCGGAACCTGTGTCTTTTGGGGAAACTGCTAGGTACGTATGACCTAGATTGGCCACTGTTGGAAACAGGATACTGGGCTTGATGGACCTTGGTCTGACCCAGTATGGCATATCTTATGTTCTTAGTTCATATTTTTATGTTTATTTAATGTTATTTTTGCACATACAGTTCTATTTTCAGAGGCCATGCCATATTAGTCCAATTTAATTAATTCTTACTTTTATATCCCATTTTTTTAGCTCTTAGGACTGACTAAAATGATTTACAAATCACACATTAGTTATCAGAGACCTATTGCTTCCAGTGGGGCCTACTCACTAATAGCACACATTTTCCACATTAATAGGGCAACACACCTTTACAGATTGGTGTAATAGTGACATGAAAACTTTCACAAGACTTTCATAGGAAGCAGAGATGAGAACTACTCAAGTCTTCAGAGCTGAAGAAGTTTGAATGAGGACCACTAGCAATCAGCATATGGAAACACTACTTGACCAGGGAGTTGGACCGAGGGAGAGCTCTAGATGTGGTGTATTTAGATTTCAGTAAAGCCTTTGACACTGTTCCTCACAGGCGACTTATAAACAAACTGAGCACCCTAGGGATGGACCCTAAAGTTACTGCTTGGGTTAGAAATTGGTTGGGTGGGAGGCGACAAAGAGTTCAAGTAAATGGAGCTCACTCTGAGGAGAAGGATGTTACCAGTGGTGTGCCCCAGGGATCTGTCCTTGGTCCGATTCTTTTTAACATCTTTGTTAGTGATATAGCGGAAGGGCTGTCGGGTAAGGTTTGCCTCTTTGCGGATGATACCAAAATCTGCAATGGAGTAGACACCCAGGAAGGTGTAGATAACATGAGGAGGGATCTAGCTAAGCTTGAAGAATGGTCTAGAATTTGGCAGCTGGGATTTAATGTTAAAAAATGTAAGGTCATGCATTTGGGCTGCAGCAATCCAAGGGAGCAATACAGTATAGGAGGTGAAGTACTAAAGAAGAGCGGGACCTAGGCGTGGTTGTGTCTGATGATCTTAAAGTAGCCAAACAGGTAGAAAAGGCGACGGCAAAAGCTAGAAGGATGCTTGGGTGCATACGGAGAGGAATGGCTAGCAGAAAAAAGGATGTGATAATGCCTCTGTATAAGTCTTTGGTGCGACCTCATTTGGAGTATGGTGTGCAATTCTGGAGACCGCACCTTCAAAAGGATGTGAACAGGATGGAGTCGGTGCAGAGGGTTGCTACTAAAATGATTAATGGGCTTCATTATAAAGCATATGAGGACAGACTTAAGGATCTTAATATGTACACCTTAGAGGAAAGGCGGGATAGAGGTGATATGATTGAGATGTTTAAATACCTCCGTGGCATAAATGTTCAGGGAGAGAGCCTCTTTCAATTGAAAGCAAGTTCTGCTACGAGGGGACATGGGATGAGGGTGAAGGGAGATATTCAGGAGTGATATGCGGAAATATTTCTTTACGGAATGAGTAGTGGATCCGTGGAATAGTCTCCCAGTGGAGGTGGTAGAGATGAGGACAGTAACTGAATTCAAAAAAGCATGGGACCAACACAGAGGATCTCTAAAGGTAGAAAGTGGACTGTTGTAGTTGTTGTTATGGAAGGACAGACTAGATGGTCCTTGTGGTCTTTTTCTGTCATCATGTTTCTATGTTTCTTGATCAATATACAGGAAAAGAATGTAGAAATGAACCCTCTTACCCTGAAAAGGGAGCCCTCGTGAGAACAGAAAGCTTTCACACCAGAGCTCCCTCCCTCCCTCACACGCTGCCACCACCGTTTAAATGACTATATATACATTTCCTGTTTCATGCACACTCCAAGCTGTAACAAACCCCAGGTCATAGAAAAAGACCACATGGCAGAATTACTGAGGCCTTGGGCAAATCATTGAACCAGGAAATACCTACTGTACCTTCAGCTGCTACTGGAAAGGTGTGAGCTAAATGCTACCAAATAAATAAAAGAAATAAACAACGCTGAGTTTTACTTTCGAAGGGTCCATCTTCAGATCTATTTTTGCCTTCCCAGAGCCCTCCGGCGATAGTCGGGGATGGTCTCTGCCCATCAGATGAGCCTTCTTGGCTGTAAAAATGATTAGATGCAATGACCACAGTCGGCTGAGGCCAGCTGTACGATATAAATTGTCAGCAATGACCATAAGTACTCAGAGAAACAATTGAATTCCTCACTCCCTGCCATCACAGACTGATATATTCTTTCAAGGTCATTACCCAAGGCTAGGAAGGTCATGTTATTAACGAGCGACAGGCCAAATGAGGGCTTGTGTGCATGAGCGGCCCTTCTATTCATTAGACAGCTTCTGTTAAAGAAATATGAGCAGTGAGTGAAGGAAACTGCTCAGTGCCCCAAACATGACAATAAAACCGAACCTTGCGACGTTGATCTTTAAAGTTAGACTTTATTTTAAAATCTATAAAATATGAAACTTAACACTAACCAGGAATCTTGGCTTCATGCTTTCCTTCACCTCACCTTTTCATGGTCTCATTTTATTGCCTGATTTGAGTATTCATAGAAGGGGAGTGTTAGCATAAAGATGCCTGTGATATGGAAAGGATTTCATTATTCCTAGGGAACAGACGCCATGGACACACAGATTGTGTGCTGGCTACATTACTCATTGTGAGCAAACGCGCCCCAGCTTGGACTGGAAAGCACAGTCTCCTGTCCAAGTGCTAGCAGCTGGTAAAGAGGCAGCTCTCTCTCATCTCACAGATGCGAACCCTCCTTCTCCCTCCAGAAGGGATTCACAGCATACACAAGGCTTTATGTGCACCCTCTACCACACTAACGCTTTACCAAATGGAGACCACCAAAGGCTGGAAAGAAGCAGAAATGTCCTTGCCCACAGAGGCAGCGCTACCAGATTTAGGAAAGGCAGGAATCTTATTTATGCAATGATTTACTTGGTCTTATCTGGGACTCTTCATGATCTGTATATCACACAAAGTGTATTGCATGGTACCGTATACATAGAGCATTTAAACAGTACCGGAGGATGTAGTAAAAGCTGTTAGTGTAGCTGGGTTTTAAAAAGGTTTGGACAAGTACCTGGAGGAAAGGTCCATAAACTATTATTAAAGAGAACCCAGGTAATCCACTGCTTGCCCCCAATACAAGCATTATGGAACCTGTGTGTCTTTTTGGGAAACTGCAAGGTACTTGTGACCTGGATTGGCCACTGTTGGAAACAGGATACTGGGCTTGATGGACTTTGGTCTGACCCAGTATGGCATTTCTTATGTTCTTATATGGAAATATTACACTTAAAAGCAACAGCAATTAATATTATAATTCTATACCAGCTGACATCTAATCACGCATTTCATTAAAAACCTCGTTTGATTTTCTTCTTACATATCACAGAACCCATTTCTGAAGAGAGATCTTAAGGGATTATATTCCAAAATTTTGAAACATGACAAGCAAATGTTCTTTACTTTCCAGTTCAAAAGTGAAGCTGCTGAGAAGATCTGGAAGTCCTTCCTGCCTGTCCTTGAGAATGGTATCCTTCAGAAGTCTCCAATCTCTTGGCTGCCATTCATTCATTTTACCACTAGAAGATGCTGAGTCTAGCATGAAATCCATGGAAAATGGTTCATTCTGGGTTGGGTTCCCTCAGCCTGAAGGGTGCAGGAGAAAGGAGGTTTCTATACCTAAGTGCAATCCTCCTCTACAGCTTGGCTTCTGCATTTAGCAAGTTTCCTCTTTTCCTTTGCTGAATTCCTGCCAGAAAGCATAGTTACTCACCTGTCACAGGTGTTTTTCAGGAACAGCAGGACTCAGTCCTCACATATGGGTGACATCGGCACCGACAGAGCCCATGCGGAGCATTTCCCCAGCTTTCAAAGAAAGCCTTTGGGACTGCTACCACGCATGCATGGTCCCCTTCCCACCCAAGTGTGCCATCTTGATCAGTCAGATGACATAGTGAAAATGTAGGGAGGCAACTCCAAGGGGAGGAGGGAGGGTTGTGAGGACTGATTCCTGCTGTTCCTGGAGAACATCTGTTACAGGTGAGTAACTTTGCTTTCTCCAGGAGCAAGCAGGAAGTCAGTCCTCACATATGGGACTCCCTAGCTCCAAGATGCCAAGGACAGAACCACAACAGCACCAATGGCAACCAGTCGGTAGCCGTAAATTGGAGAAGGTGAGTCCCCACTAAGAGACTCTGCAAGACCCTAACATCCAGCGACACTATCATTCTGGTAGCCTGAACATGGGTCAGAGGGCAGGAGTTGCCTACACCCCGAAAATATTATGAAGTACTGCCTGCCCGAAGGCACTGTCCCTGCGGGACTCACTCTCCAGACAGTATGAAGCTACAAACGTATGAATTGAAGATCATGTGGCGACTCTGCAGATTTCTGTCACTGGCACTGAGCGGAGGTTGGCAACCGACATGGCCATAGCCTGCACGCGATGTGCAGTAATCCGATGTTCAAGGGAGAGGCCCACTCGCTCGTATGCGAGGGCAATGCAATCCGCCACCCAAGTGGACAGAGTTTGCTTTGTTACTGGGAGCCCCAGTCTACTGGGGTCATATGACACAAAGAGCTGAGGGGATTTGTGATGGGCCTGGTGGGTCCTCTGTAGAAAGAAGGACAGGGCCCACTTACAGTCTAGCGTATACAATATGAGCTGCTCCCTGCCGGCATGGGGCCGCGGAAAAAAGGTTGTAAGGACCACCTCCTGGTTGAGGTGGAAGGGAAATACCGCCTTAGGGAGGAATTTGGGGTATGTGCAGAGCACTACTCTGTTCCTATAGAACCTTGTATATGGTGGATCCACCACCAAGGCCTGGAGTTCGCTCACTCTCCGAGCAGACGTGATGGCCACCAGAAAGAACATTTTCCAGGAGATGTATCTCAAATGGCAGATGGCCAGGCTCTAATGGCAGTCTGGTGAGTTGGGATAGCTCCACATTAAGGTCCATTCTGCAGCAGGAGGGCAGAGAGGGAGCTTCAATAGCAAGAGGCCCCGGAGGAACTTGGAGACCAGGGGCTGGCTTGCGAGGGGTTTCCCCTCTATAGGATGATGGTGAGCGGCTATGGCACTCAGGTGCACCCTCACCGAATTAGATTGCACACCGGCGTGCGAGAGGTGCAGTAAGTACTGTAGCACTAGTTGCACACAACAGGAGAAAGGGTTATCTCCTCTCTCTGCACACCAGATGGAGAATCTTCTCCATTTAAAGGCATATGCTCACCTGGTGGAAGGTTTTCGGGAGGCCATGAGGATCTCCTCGACCTCTCCCGGGAGATTGAAGGGAGCTAAGGCTACCCTTTCAGCAGCCACACCATCAACACTAGCAACCCCAGTTTGGGGTGCAGGAGGGAGCCCTCCTCCTGGGATAGGAGGTCCGGATCCCAACCCAGCGAGACTGGGAGTGCCACGACAAAGAGAGCAGCAGAGGGAATCAGGGTTGTCGGGCCCATCTGGGGGTGATCTGAATTACTGATGCCTGCTCCCTCTGGACCTTGAAGAGGGTCTTGGCCACCAGTGGTGTCAGTGAGAAGGCATAGAGGAGGCCCTCGGACCACGGGATCAGGAAGGCATCCGCCGCCACCCTCCCCGGGTGTGGCTGGCGTGAGCAAAAGTAGGGCAGCTGTGTATTGTTCAGGGAGGCAAATAGATCCATGATGGGCCTGTCCCAGAGGCAGAAGAGTCTTTGCACCACCATGAAGTTCAGACGCCATTCACGTAAGCGGAGGACTCTGCTGAGTTTGTCCGCTAAGCAATTGTCCTGACCTGGAAGGTATACTTCATACAGGAGCATTCCATGGTGTACTGCAAAGTAGAGGAGAGCCACCGCTTCCTGGCAGAGGGAGTATGAACCTGTGCTTCCCTGCTTGTTCACAAAGAACATGGCAACCTGGTTGTCCGTCTGGATCAGCACTGGGTGGTTCCACAGGAGATGGCGACATGCCCGCAAGGCCAGGGAGATGGCTTTGAGCTCCAGGAGGTTGATCTGCTGGAGCGACTCCTCCAGCTACCAGCTGCCTTAAGAGCGGAGGTCTCCACTGTGTGCCTCCCAACCCAGGAGGGAGGCATCAGTGGTCAGGACTCTTTGTGGTGCGGATGCCTGGAAGGGCATCCCTGCCTGGAGGTGGCATAGGGACTGCCACCAGCTTAGGAAGTCCGTCAGATGGCGGGTGACCCTGATCCTGTCATGCAACCTGCTCGTGGCCTGAGTCCACTGGGAGCAGAGGCACCACTGAGCTGCCCACATATGCAAGTGGGCTAGGGGCATGATGTGGAATGTGGAGGCCATATGGCCCAGTAGGCGGAGGAGGTGGTGAGGCGATATGAACCGGTGAGCCTGCACTTCTCCTGCCACCTGCACGAGGCGATGGGCTCTTTCCTTTGGGAGGAAGGCATTAACCTATAGTGTATCCAGCTGAGCACCTATGAACTCCAGGGTTAGGGCCGGGGAGAGGTGGGATTTGGGGTAGTTGATGACGAACCCTAGGTGCTGCAGGAGGTGGATTGTCCGCCCTATGGCCTGGCCTCTGATGAGCCAGTCATCCAGATAGGGGAAGACGAAGGCGCATGTGGGTGGCTACGACCGCTAAACACATTGTAAAGACTCTTGGCGAGGAGGCCAGGCTGAATTGAAGCACCCTGTACTGGTAGTGCTCTTCTCACACCATGAACCTTAGGTACTGTCGGTGGGAGGGGTGGATCAGGACGTGAGTGTATGCATCCTTTAAGTCTAAGGAGTACAGCCAATCTCCCTGCTGGAGGTAGGGCAGCAGAGTTCCAATGGAGAGCATATTGAACTTCTCCCTTACCAGAAACTTGTTCAGGTTCCGCAGGTCCAGTATGGGCCTGAGGCCCCCAGTTCTTTTGGGGACAAGGAAATACCTGAAGTAGAACCAATTTCCCCACAAATATCTAGGTACAGGTTCTACAGCCCCGTCCTTGAGCAAGCCTGTGAGCTCTGAGAGGAGCAAGGTCTGATGAAGGAGAGGCTGCACCAGCTCTCCTGGGAAGAACCCTGGGGGTGTTTGCTGGAACTTGAGGAGATAGCCCTTCATCGCTTGCAGGACACAGTGGACATCTGTGGACATCTGTGGACGAAGAACGCCAGGCAACCCCCTGTGGGTTGGGGAGGGTCTCCCAGGAAAGAGGAGGCCCTGCCGGGGGAGTCAAAAGCTCCCCCTAGGCTGGGTGGGAGTTGGTGGCTGAGGCTTCTAAGCCTTTGGCTTCCTCTACCCATGGCCATGGCTGGGAGCCCTGTTGCTGTTGCCCCAAGTAGGGTTGGTACTGGCCTTGGTGGAAGGACCTCTTTTTCTTCCAGAAAAGTGGTCTTTTTCCCAATGGTTTCTTCCGGGGAAGGGTCGAGGATTTCCTCCAAGCCTGTGCCTATGTATAATTCATAGACCTGTATCCGACAGCCCAGCATGAATCCCTGGAAGCACTTGCACCTGAAGGCATTGAGGGCTCGGGCCTCTCTCCCCAGGGGAACAGAAGAGTAGTTCTTCTGATTCTTCAGCTTTTGCATAGCGGACTCCACGACCATAGGACTTTTGGAAACCCGGGCCCTTCTTGACGTGGTAGATGCATCAAGGCGTTGGTTGACCACCGGCACCGAGACCGGGGTCTCCCACATCCGCAGGAGCAGCCTGTCAAGGATGGGTTGTATTGGCATCGTGAGAGTCTCCTTTGGTGAACTCATACTCCAGTTCTTCAGTGCGCAGGTCCTCCTCTGACTCAGTCGGGACCAAAAGGGCCCAGGCCATGTCCCAGACAGTTGTGGAAGGCCACGTCCTCGGGGGAGTATGGTGCTGGGGCTCCAGGGGAGACAGCTCTGAAAGAACGCCTTGGTGTCAAGAGGTCTCTGGTGAGGCCTCGGCGTCGGTCTCCCAATCAGAGCTGGAGGGCATTGAGGACTCCGAAGCTTGGGACTCCTGCTCCTCGATGCCGGCCCTGAGGAACCGGGATCATCTGGTGGCTCTGGGGTCAGACTCCCAGAAACTGGCCAGGGAGGACCGGACACCAATGATCGGGACCGAGATTTCGATCAGTGCCAAGGGCTTGCCTGAGGCCAGTGGTGCTCGGGACCTGGCTCGACACCCTGGGACTCCCCCGCAGTCAGGGGCCCGGTTGTTGGGGCAGATGATGCGGACGAACCTGACATCATCACCTGCTGCAAGGCCAGAATGGCTGAGATATTCTGCTCCAGGGTCGCCATTCCGGATTCAATGCCAGAAGGCCCCACAGCTGTTGGTGTGGGAACCGAGGACCTCAGGTCCGACGCCGGTGCTCTCGCGAGTGCATCCTTGACAGGGACCATGGCTTTGAGGAGCCTCGCACGATCACTGCCGGCCGAGGACTCCTTTTTAGAGACCTTAGGGGGCGCTGCTCAGAGTTGCCCATGTCCCTCCGCGGGACCTTACCGGGTTTCACCGGTGGAACCTCGACTGGCCTCCAGGATTTTTTTCTTTTTCTTTCTGGGATCTGGGGTCTTTACGGGGGAGTCACCGCTGTGGGACTCCAAAGATTCCCAGGTCTTGTGGGAGGTGCTTGGCTTGAGACTCAGAGTCGGGGAAGCTGTGGCTGAGTTGGACCGTGGGAACATCTTCTCCTGCAACTCTGACCTTTTCTTGTTGATTTTCAGAGTCATGGCCTGGAACAGGTCGCAGGTAGTACTGTCTTGTTCCGGGCCAAGGCAGCATAAGCAGCAGTCGTGGGTATCTGTAACAGACATCGTTTGACTGCAGCGGTCACACTTTTTGAATCCACTGGGGGACATGGTGGGAGACACCCGGCTGGGGTCGATGAACCCTGGGCGAAAAAGGCATGAACGCCGGTCAAAGCAAAGCCTTGTCAAAAAGAAGGGGGAGCCGAGGATGGCACTGGAAATGGCCGGCTCGAGGCAGGAAGAGGAACTGGTATGCAAACCGGGAAAAAAACAACTTTTAAGGATAATTTTTTGAGGATTTTTCTGGGAAAAACAGGACAAGCGTCCATTAGGCTCTGTGGAAAAAAGGCAGCCTTGGGCGGGAAGGGGACCACACATGCATGGTAGCATTCCCAAAGGCTTTCTTTGAAAGCTGGGGAAATGCTCCGCTCGGGCTCCGTCGGTGCTAATGTCACCCATATGTGAGAACTGACTTCCTGCTTGTTCTTAAAGAATGCAGAGTTTACTCCTTCAAACGCATCATCAGGGCTTTGGAGCATCAGTTTCCTCCTGCCCCCTTCCCCCCACCCTCCCCTCTTTTGAGCGTACTGCTGTCAGAACCAGGGCTGGGATCTGCTACAATAAACCTTCATTCACCACTACCTGTTTTTTTGTTTTTGGTGGGAGGGTCCAGGTCCCCATGTATCGGCTATGGCTGCAGGCATATTTTTGTGTATGCAGGAGTGTTAGTGGCGTGTATATGTTAGTGTGTGTATGCTGAATCTTTAGGCGTGCAAGTTGAGTGTGCCTAGGCTGTGTCTGGAAGTGTGCAAGCAGTGTGTGCATGTTGGCAGCGTTAGTTGCTGTTTAGTGTCCTGCCCCTGCCTAGGGCCGGTGACTCTAGAGCAAGGGTGACCTCTACTTTGTCTTCAAGTGTCCTTTTTGACTAAGGTAGCAGCAAGGGACGCTGGGAGTTGTAGTCTAGGTTTACTATCAAACAAAGGTGTTGTGGCACGAGGGTCATTTGAACAGATAAATTTTTATTTGGGGTTTTCCCTTTCACACATAGATTCTTGGCTCAAAACATGACACGGATTACTTTCCAAAACAATAGGAAACAGGAGCAATTCAAAGTTAGAAAATAAAGCATGTGGCAAACTGTTTCTTCACAGCAAACATTCAGGAGAAAACAACTTTGCATTACCTTCATGCAAAGGTTGTCTAACGTAGGTCCAAGTGATCAATCTCACATAAAGAACAATCCATCTCACAGATATCAGTTGTATCAGGAGTGCTTTCTACGTCAACAATCATCTCCTCGCTGCAATCATTATAACTCTGCTTAGGGGAACTTCTAGCCTGCAGGTCACTGAGAACTTCTTGCAGCTGTTCAATAAAGTTGTCCCTCTGCTTGGCAGTAACTTTCTCTAGGGCAGGAAACTGATTCTTACATAAGCTCTTAGCAACAGCCTTTACGTCTGTTTCAAAACACTTACTAAGAATCTTTCTGACTGGAACTGTTTTCGCAGCAGTGCTATCTCTGCTCTTATTAGCACTGTTCTTTAACTGCTGTACAATCTCCTCAGCAAGTCTCTGGCTAGGAATTATGGCAGATGTACCTTTCTCACTCGCAATGCCTTTTCTGTAATCAGAGCTTTCCTCCCTCGTATAGGTAAACTCTTCTACCTTCTCTTCGGGTAGTTTCCACAGAGGTTTTGGCGTTGCTTTTAGTGCTCCTGAGGTAAAGGAAATGGACCTTCCAGAATCTTCCTTTGCTGGTTCTGGGTTTCAAAGTTTCCCTCTTTGCTGCTCTCCTCTTTGCCTTCCTTGCCTGCGTTGCTCTGTCTGCTGTCGTTGCTCGCCTCGTGGCTTCTGTGTGCTCTCTCTCTCTCCACCTCTCTTCCTGAACTCTAGCTCTGAAGCAGGTTTAAAACGGCTTCCTTCAGCAGCCACACCCCTCTGGCTACTCAGGTGCAACTCATTAGAGCTCCACTCAGCTCCTATGCCACTGCTATGGCTGGGCTCAGTTCTAGTTAGAAGCTTTCGGTTTCTATGGGAACCTGACTTGTCCTTACTCTTAAAGGTACAATGCTCATTATTTTCCCAATCCATCTGCTCAGCATTGCTGTCATTATCACAATAGACATGCAAATCGTGGGAGCATGGCGGTGTACTGTGTGGGTGCTGGATGCATCTTAGGGTGTGTAAAGGCTGTGACTGTTGTGTATGTTTGTAAAAATTGAAAATCTTTCTTTAAAATATAATTTGTATTGAATTTAAAGCACACTCGCCTGTTCTGTTATTCTATAATTCCCATTCATTGAACTGCAACATCTCTGACAGGGCCACAGTATTGCAGGGTTTGAAAGAAATGGACATGGTTGTTGTGAGGGGATGTCAGGGGTCGGAAAGAGAGCGCACACATGTTTCTAACATAACCTGGACAATGAAAGAAAGAGCTGGGGAGGAGGAGCAGTGGGGAGCACATCTGGGTGTCTGTGGATGTCTGCTAAATTGCTCGCTCTGCATAGAATACGAGAAAATTATTCAGTGTATAAAACTGCTGGAATAAAAACATGTGGATGCTTTTCTCTATTTAGATGGATATGCTTCTACATATAGTTCCTTGTCCTGGCTGTATAAACACTTCTCTATCCATATGTACTGATGATATGAACTAAATAGATTAACAAAACATTTCACTATGCAAATTCTGATGTTTGCTGTTCAAAAATTGGATTAGCACAGCACATAATAATGATGAGTCAAAGGAGAAGCCTGGCGAGGTTCCTGGTGTTTCTCTCTTCGGGAAGGTGGAAGCGTGATGATAAACAGCTTTCCAGACGCCTTTCTCCAGCCTTTTGCTTTATGATCTGAAGGGGAAACTCCACATCCCCCGGGCCTTTGTAGCTTAATACTTGTCCTCTGTTGAAAGTAGGACACTGGGCTTGATGGACCTTTTGGTCTGGCCCAGTATGGCAGTTCTTAGGCTCCGTTCTAGCTCTCACTGTGAGACTGGGCAGCAGTAGGTTAACTGATGGACAAATCTGGCCTGGGATTGCATAAGCTGTACTGGTACATTTCTGTACATTATGGAGCTTGAATGCAATGTAATGTGTATCTGGGGGGGGGGGGGTGCACTGTGGTTCTCAGGAAAGAGGCTGGATGGGAAGGTTTCCATGTCTGATTAACATGACAGTGCTCTCAGCAATCAAAGGTGACAGCTCCCCTTTCAGCCTCACAGCATGCGTAGACTTGAGCGCAGGGCCTACCCCAGAGGTGGGTCAAGGCGCTGGCACCCTAGGCAAACCTTAAGCCTTCTGCCCCCCGGCTGTCAGAATCTACTGCTTAGCTTTGAATGTCCTGCTCTTTGCCCTTCCTCCCTGAAGCCGCTGCCCCAGGCGACTCCCTGGTTTACCTACTGCTTGAGCGTGAGCTGAAAGGAATAAACAGCTTTCAAGAACATTTCTGGTTTTCCACAATAACCTTCCCTCAGTTTCTTTCTCTTGTTATTGTTTTATTGTTTTACATTTTTCTGATGTAATTTGTATAATAATTCTACACAAGACAGAACCACAATTGTACAACCACACTGGCATCAATCGCAACCAGGGTTATTACCCAAGAGGCTGATTCAGCCATGATTTTGCTGCATTGCACATGGAGATTTGTAGTGTTGCTTGTGCCTATTGAATCTACCTAGTCAGATGATCTGGGATGAGGAGGAAACCCTAGTCACAACATCGAGACCAATAACACAATATAACACAAGGGTGCCAAGCCAGTCGTTTGTGCTGTGTACACAGAAAAGATGCTGCCAGCTGTGGCTAGGATGAAGTGCTCGCCACAACTGCAGTCGTTTGTGCTGTGTACATAGAAAGGATGCTGCCGGCTGTGGCTCGGATGAAGTGCTCGCCACAACTGCAGTCGTTTGTGCTGTGTACATAGAAAGGATGCTGCCAGCTGTGGCTAAGATGAAGTGCTCGCCACAACTGCAGTCGTTTGTGCTGTGTACATAGAAAGGATGCTGCCGGCTGTGGCTAGGATGAGGTGCTCGCCACAACTGCAGTCGTTTGTGCTGTGTACATAGAAAGGATGCTGCCGGCTATAGCTAGGATGAGGTGCTCACCACAACTGCAGTCATTTGTGCTGTGTACATAGAAAGGATGCTGCTGGCTATAGCTAGGATGAGGTGCTCACCACAACTGCAGTCGTTTGTGCTGTGTACATAGAAAGGATGCTGCCGGCTGTGGCTCGGATGAAGTGCTCGCCACAACTGCAGTCGTTTGTGCTGTGTACATAGAAAGGATGCTGCTGGCTATAGCTAGGATGAGGTGCTCACCACAACTGCAGTCATTTGTGCTGTGTACATAGAAAGGATGCTGCTGGCTATGGCTAGGATGAGGTGCTCACCACAACTGCAGCTCAGACATTATCTTGGGAATCTCAGAACCCAAAAAGAGCTGTATGCATGTCACCTTCTTGGCGTCTTGCAGGCCTTCCAGTCTTAGAAGAATGATGTGCTTGTCTAAAACTGGGTGATCTTATTCAGGACTTCAAATGATTCTGTGCTTTTGGAAAATGCCTTTATTGTCTTTCTTCACAAACCACTTTCAGGCTCCATTTGTCTTCTGATGGCTCTTTTATCAGCTATGGGCTTGCACAATTTCAGTTTCTGAGAAATCTGGTCTGCAGGGGTTTGAGAGGTGACTAGCAGAGCTCCTGCATGGGTTAAATCCATTTAAATTCATATATAGACAGGAAACAGAAATAATGGAATTCAGAATCGTTCTCCATTTTAAGAATATAAGCCAAATAAGAAGAGTGGCCTATTTTGTTCCTGGGCTCTGCTGCTACTGACCTGTGGCTTTAAGTCGGCAAGCAGTGGTGCTCTGGATGTGGATTCTGCCTCTCTCAGGTCCTGACACAGGAAAGGTCAAGTGGAGCGCAGCCTCTTTACTCCATCTGTGCTTGGACTTGAACCTTTGCCCCCCTCAGCTCATGTTCTGATCTTTCTGTTCCCTGACTCCCTCCGCCCCCTCTCTCTTCTGTCTCTTTCTTTCCCCAACATCTATATCCAGTACACAGATGTGACCCCCCCCCCCCATGCATCCATCCCAGGTCCCTGCTGGAGGGAGGGTCCCGACGTCCTGCAAGTCATTAGAGGAAAGCATTTCAACCTTGCAGGGACAAAAGACAATTTGACTGAGCTGTTGGCGCTTCCTGGCTGTCCTGAGCCCATTGACACCGGCTGCACCCCTTTTTTATTTATTCTATTTTATTTATTTATTTAAGAAGTTTACATTAGAACATTAACAAAGAAATGTACAAAGAACTTGGAGGATTAAATAGGGGGATGCCAAGTGGCACGCAAGGATAAATGTAGTATAGAATTAAAGGTATAATTATCAATTAAACTTATAGATTAAGAGACACAGTTTGGAGTTTAATGTGAGAGTAGACAATACGCCCATTCTGATGTTAAGGAAAGTTTGTGGGAGCGCTGGCAATCAGCCTCAAGGGGAGAAGTCCTGCCTTGTATGTTAAAAATAAAACCTGCATTTAAACTCTGACGTCTGTGGCAGGTTTTGAGAAATGGAGCAATGAACACGTCCTTGATATCACATACAGAGGAGACATGACCCTTCTGTGGTTTTCAACCTGAAGATGTTTGAGTTGGGAAAAGGGCTGGTATGAGAGCCAAAGGCTTTGATGCATTTCAGAGGGGAGGTTTCCTTCCATGGGGAGTTAATCCTGAGTGCCCCCAACCACCCCAGCTCTCTGGATTTACAGAGGGATTCGATAGTGACCACTGACCACTCACAGTGGGCCATGCACATGGGGCTGGAGTCTGAATCAGTCGATCAGCATGGCATCTTCTGGGGTGACCCATCCAGTGCCATCCCGTTCAAAGGCCCAGTGGGCAGAGGGAGGTCCAGGACCCCTGGAAAATATTACAAAATTGTGTGATTTACTGAGATGCTAATATTTCTGTGGTGCATTGCTCTGTTGCTGAGGGAAGGAGTTAGGGCTTCATTCTTTTTTTTGGGGGGGGGGGGGGATGGTTACAAAATGAAATGGGCAGAGAGCTTCTGGGGGCCAGAGCTCAGTATCTCCCCAAAACTCGATAGCAGAGGCAAAGGGCAGGCCTAGGAATCTGAATTGATCAAAGAACTTATTAACTCAATGTGAAGCCAGATTAAAATCTTTCATTATGAACTATAGGAAGAGGAAAAATAAAATCTGCTTATAGCACATTGAAAATGCTGGATATTAGCATAACGCCCACTATCTCTTGCAATACGGAACTCTCCTCTGCTTCTATGGACCCGCATTCAGAGATGGAATTGGGGGGAGGGGGAGGTGGTTTTCCTAATGTGCTCACAGTCTGCTAGCTGCAGGACAGACCTTGGCTTCTTGGGAGGTGTCCTGGCAGCCGGGAGCCAGCGAGCAGCCTGCCCTTCATGGTTTATGCATTTGCTCAGAGTCCGGGTCCGTGCATTGCCCTCCGCACTCCTGCTGGGCTCAGGTCAACTTCTCCAGGACCTCGGAAAAAAAAAAACACCATCCTCTGCTCATTGCTGCATTAAACAAGTTTTCACGTGGCTTGCTGACTTTATGACCATTTTTAAAATGTGCAACTTAAAGAACATTTTAAAAGAATATTTATTATTAGACATTTACCCGCACATCTGGATATTAGATGCCTTGCACGCTAATTTGCAGGCAGGTCAAGGAGAGGGAGCCAAAATGTTTTGTCTTTAGGTTGTTGGCGATTTTGCTCCATTGCTGCCTGGGACGCAGGGTCCAGAGTAAGTGTCAGGAGCTAGACAGCTGCAGGTGGGATGAAACTTGAGCAGCGATGAAAGGCAACTTCGTTATTGCGAACAGATGCGAGAGAGCAGGCAAACTACAGAGGTTTGCCTGCATCTACACAGTCTCAGGTGCATCGGTGAACGCAGATGTGCGAATTTGGGGAAACAGACACCGGTGTGCTTCTAGCCGTACAGACTCGCACCAAGAAAACCTTACAAAACCCAAACATGTCCTAAAGGTTGATTTCCTCAAATGTCCTGTATGAAGGAGGGTGAAAAAGAACCACCCCTCCCCCTTTCCTTCTCGTCCAGACAAGGGCCTTTGTGTTTCTCTGACTTAAATCTTTTCTGAAGTATGAAATGATAAATATTTGTCTTCCCAACTAGGAAGCTACTAATCTCTCAGTGCTGCTGTAGTAACAAGTAAAAAAGGCACTTTTTTCCCCTCAAATATAACTCGTGGAAATCCGTAACATTTTTAAATATAAATCTTTACAAAGCAGATTTTCTAACCTTTTTTTGCACTACGTTAAATGAATCGCAAAAGTCTAAAGACCTGGCAAATGCCGAGATGGTATTTTCAGCCCCTAATTTCTCCAAATTCCTCTTGCGAATGACAGAGATTTGATTCTTTCAAGGTGAGCATATGCTGGGAGCAGATCGGAAAACCCCACGTCTAACACCATTAGAAAATGAAATCTACTGACACATCAAATCGGTGAATTATTTGATTGCAGTCTTCTTAGATAGACAGGTAAGGAAAAGTAGATAAATAAATATTGAAAACGTGTTATGAAAATCATCATCTGAGAAAAACGAAATGTAGCAGGTCAAATCGGGTTCTCATTTTCTGCTATTTAAATAAATATTTTCACAGTTTCTAGAATCTGCAAATCTCATATCAGACTAAAACAATTCTTGTAAGTATTTTTAAGAGTGCTAATGAAAGGAAGGCTTTTAATTACAGCTCTATAACCAAATCTGATTTCTCTTTTTCACAGTCTCTTCAGCCTAACGCCTATAAATGCAGCATCGTGTCCGGGGTGTTTTCTGGGCCGTGTGAGAACAGGGCACTGATGATACTACCAAAAAGATGAAGTTAGGGCACATCAGCAGATAGGTTAAAATAAAGACAAAAGTAGCCCAAATGCCCTTGAGTACAGAGCAGACAAAGCTTAAAGATTCCAAATTACCCCTGCCTACCAATAACCAGATTAATATGACTAAAATACAGCCTCTAAAATGCTTGTATGCAAATGCTAGAAGTCTAAAAAATAAGATGGGAGAATTAGAATATATAGTAATGATTGGTATCTCAGAGACATGGTGGAAGGAGGACAACCAGTGGGACACTGTGATACCTGGGTAAAAACTATATCATAATGATAGAGCTGATCAAATTGGTGGAGGGGTTGCTCTCTATGTTAGAGAGGGCATGGAGTCACAAAGGATTAAAGTTTTTCAGGAAACAAAATTTGCTGTAGAATCTCTATAGATTGAAATTCCATATAAAAGGGGGAAGACAATGGCAGTGGGGGTGTACTATCGACCACCGGGCCAGAATGAACAAATGGATGATGAAATGCTCAAAGAAATCAGGGAAGCTAACAAAGGTTACAGCACAGTAATAATAAACACAGGTACACTAAAAAAAATTTTTTTTAAACTGCCTCTAATGTTTCGATTGATTTTTACGTTTTTTGGTGCGCTGAATCCAAATCTGGTAACCAATTTGCTCCATCACGTACAGATTTTTTGCTATATTGGGTTAGCAGTTTGAGGTGAACGTTTCAGATTGAGTGCGATCGAGATAAAAGTTTCTTGGATGAATTCTTTATACTAATTGTTTAGTAGTTATTCAAATAAGAATAAAGAAAATTGTAACAAGGCAGCACATAAGAATAGAGTAATGTCAACAAAACACACTGTGATGGTAGCAAAATTGTCTACACTTAAAACAGCCACATACATGTGCACAAACATTGAGCATATAAGAGCGAGGTTAGACACAAAGCAAAGCAAAGAAATGTGCAAAAAATGTTGTACAGGTATGTATGTAAGAATAGAAAACGCAAACCGCACCATTGCAATACATGAAGACAAACACCCGATGGTGTGAAAATAAAATTCTAATAAATGAGATCCGACACTGTGGTAATAACTAGCAAATTTTTATTTCAAAGTTTAGTAAAAACACGATATTTGTCAACACAGTTTAGATTTTAAAGTCATTCTTTGGTCAATCAATCTCCTGGTGGGCCCGTTTCTTCTTCCCCCGAATGCTTCTCTTGGTGCACTGCTTGGCGTATTTTTCATCTGGGGTTTCCCGCAGCAGCAACCAGCAGAAATCAGCCATCATAGTGGTGTTCCATCTTCCTTGGTACCTTCTCTCTGCGTCCTTGATGTCCTGGTGAAACCTTTCACCTTGTTCTTCACTGTACGCCCCCACGTTTTCGGGAAAGTAGTTCACATGGGAGTGCAAGAAATGGACTTTCAGGCTCATGTTACAGCCTTGTTCTTTGAAGGCATTGAGCATCCTGGCAACAATATCCTTATAGTTCTCATCCCGCCTGTTCCCCAAGAATTTGAGAACAACATCCTTGAAGGAATCCCAGGCTTCTTTTTCCTTCTCAGACATCGTTTCAGCGAATGCTCCATCTGAAATGAGTTTCCTTATATCAGGGCCAACAAACACTCCTTCCTTTAGCTTTGCTTCAGAAAGTCGGGGGAACTTTGAGCAAAGGTACCGAAAGCACTCACCATCTTTTGGAAGGGACTTGATGAATTGCTTAATGAGACCCAACTTAATGTGGAGAGGTGGTAATAGAATTTTATCACGAGGTACCAAGCTCTCATGAAGAACATTTTTCTCTCACCGGGTCTCAAATACTCCCGAATTGGCCAGTCTTTTTTCCCCCAGTGTAGGTCGCGGGCCCGGCTATCCCACAAGCAAAGGAAGCAGGGATATTTGGTGAAACCGGATTGCTGCCCTAATAGCATGGATAGAATTTTAAAGTCTCCACAAATCATCCACTTATGCTCATCATAACGAATCTTCTGAAGAATCAGGGCCAAATTCTCGTATTTTTCTTGGAGAATAACAGAGTGAGCAATAGGAACTGAAGCGAATGTGTTGCCATTATGAAGAAGAACACCTTTTATGCTGTCTTTTGACGAATCAATGAACAGCCGCCATTCAGCAGGATCATACTTGAGTTTAAACTTTTCCATCACTCCGTATATATCGTTGCAAAATACCAAATCTTCCTTTTTGCTGAAATACTTCAAAAATTGTGTCTCGCGGTTGCGGTACCAATAAAAAGTTGTTCCTGGTGACAATAGATTTTTCTGTTTAAGCCGAGAACCTAGCAGTTGGGCAGCATCTTTTGGGAGTCCTAAATCCCGGACTAAATCATTCAATTCAGCTTGAGAGAAAAGTTCAGGTTTCGGATCTGGTTCAGTTTCAAACTCGGAAGTACTGGACTCATCGGGAAAAGCCATCTGATGAGTCTCATCATGATCAGAACCGTCCACACAAATATGATCCAAAGATTTTGGTGGTTCAGGCACAGGTACTTCGTTGCTATGAGGCATAGGCCTAATTGCTGAGGGAAGGTTGGGGTAACTTATTACGTTCTTATTTTTTAAGTTGTATCCCTTCACAATGCAAGAGCAAAAATAGCAGTCACTGCTGTGGTCTCTTTGTTCACGCCACATCATAGGTATTCCGAAACGAAATGCTTGTTTTTTACCTTTCATCCATAAGCGTAGATCTTCCTCACATGTCTTGCACACTTTGTGAGGAGCCCACGGTTTGTCTTGATCGCCTAACTTCAAACCGAAATAGGCGAAATATACTTTTTTAATAAATTCAGAAATGTTCCTCTGCCGCTTTTTCACGGTATATTCCCCACAAATAAAACAAAAACTGTCCGGAGAGTTGACGCAACCTCTGGCTCTGTGAGCCATCACAAATACACAGCACTGCAAACTACAACTGTAGTGAACCACTTCGGAATAAAGCTGGATTACGACTGAGCAAACAAAAGGTAATAATGAATTTGCAAGAAACTGAAATTTGACAGGAACGTTCATGTCGCAACCACCGTGTTTGAGCGAGCGAACGAGGCGAGGCGAACAGGAAAGAACATGCGCCAGCGCGAGTACTGGATTTAGCCCCCCACCTCCCAATTGTCCTGTTAATGTATAAAATGAATACAAAACACTCTAAAATATCATGAGGGAGTGTTTCTAGTTAGTTAACCATTACAACCTCTATTTTGGGCCAAGAAAATAAACTGCAGTCGGCTAAAAAGAAATTATGTGAACATTCCTTATATGGGTAAGAAATCTAATTTTGCAAGAAAACGTGACGTGATGGAACATTTTGGCTATTTTTCCTGGATTCAGCACCCCAAAATCTATAGGAATCAGTTGCAAAACTGGAGGCAGTTTTTTGGTAGTGTACCTGTGTAATGGGTGATTTCAATTATTCCAATATTGACTGGGTCAGTATCACGGCAAGACATGCTAGGGAGATAAAGTTTCTAGATGAAATAAATAACTGCTTCTTGGAGCAGCTGGTTCATAAACAGACTAGAGGGGAAGCCATTTTGGACCTAGTCCTTAGTGAAACCCCAGATCTGATGCAAGAGATAAGGGTGTTGGGCCACTTGGCATTAGTGATCATAGCATGATCGTGTTTGATTTAATTAATGGAGGAGTGATGGTAAGGAAATCCACAGTACTACTTTTTAACTTTAGAAAGGGAGACTATGATAAAATGAGGAAAAAAGCTAAGAAAAAACTAAATGGAGCAGTTGCAAAGGTTAAAGACTTACATCAAGCTTAGGTGTTGTTTAAAACAACTATCTTTGAAGCCCAGACCAGCTGTAGCCCACGCTTTAAGAAGAGTGGAAGAAAGTCCAAAAAACTGTCAGCATGGTTTAAAGGGAGATTAGGGAGGCTGCTGTTGCCAAAAAAAAGCATCTGTCAGGGAATGGAAAAAAAATCCAAATGACGAAAACTGGAAACAGCACAAGCACTGGCAAGTTAAATGCAAAGTATTGATAAGGTAGGCAAAGAGAGAATTTGAGAAGAAACTTACTGTGGAAGCAAAAACATGTAAAAAGACATTTTCAAGTACATTTGTAGTAAAAAAAAAAAACTGTGAGAGAGTCAGTTGGACCATTAGATGATTGAAGGGTAAAAGGGGTAGTAAGAGGGGACAAGGCTATAGCGGACAGACTGAATGAATTCTTTGCTTCAGTCTTTACTGAGGAAGATGTAGGGATGTTACCCATGATTGAAGTGGTATTTAAAAGTGATACTGCAAAAGAATTGAAATAAATATCGATACACCGGGAAGATGTATTACAACTATTTGATAAACTGAAGAGTAGCAAATCACCTGGACCAGATGGTATACATCGAAGGGTGTTGAAAGAACTGAAATATGAGATTGCAGACCTGGTATTAGTAATCTGTAAGCTATCATTAAAATCATCTGTAATACCTGAAGATTGGAGGATCGCCAATGTAACGCCAATTTTTAAAAAGGGTTCCAGGGGTGATCCGGGAAACTACAGACCGGTGAGCCTGACATCAGTACCTGGAAAAATGGTAGAAACCATCATAAAGAATAAAATTACTCAGTATGTAGATAGTCATGACCTAATGGGAGACAGCCAATATGGCTTTAGACAAGGAATATCTTGTCTTACTAATGTTATGTTTTTTTGAAGGTGTGAATAAGCAGGTAGACAAAGGTGAGTCGGTTGATATAGTATATCTGGACTTTCAGAAAGCCTTTGACAAGGTCCCTCACCAGAGACTTTTAGCAAAATTAAAAAGTCATGGGATAGAAGGCAGTGTACTATTGTGGATCAGGAACCTAACCCTAACCACTTACTCCTCCTATAACTATAGCTACCCATACTTAATCTCAGACACATAAAGAACAGCCTTCTCTTCTCCCACCCAATAATACTTTAGGTATGTAATTAAGTAAAATATTTCCTTGTAAATATGTTGATTGTAAATATGTTGATTATAAACATGTTCCACTAATGTTTTTAAAAAGTTTAATGTAATTGTTCTGTTCTTTGTAAACCGCCCTTGATCGATGGAAGGGGCGGTATAAAAAACCACCTAAATAAAAAAATTAAAATAAATAAAATAAAGCACAGGGTAGGGCTAAATGGCCATTTTTCCCAATGGAGAAAGGTGAATAGTGGAGTACCCCAGGGATCTGTGCTGGGTCCGCTGCTTTTTGACATATTCATAAATGACCTGGAAAAGGGAATAACAAGTGAGGTTATCAAATTTGCAGATGACACAAAACTATTTAAAGTTGTTAAAACCTAAGAGGATTGTGGAAAATTACAAGAGGATCTTCATAAATTGGAAAACTGGGCATCCAAATGGCAGATGAAATTTAATGTGGACAAGTGCAAAGTTATGCACCTAGGGAAGAACAACCCAAACTATGGTTACACGATGCAAGGTTCCACATTAGGAACCACCACCCAGGAAAAAGATTTAGGCGTCATTGTGGATACCATGTTAAAACCCTCGGCTCAGTGTGCAGCGGCGGCCAAGAGAGCAAATAGAATGCTAGGTATGATAAGGAAAGGAATGGAAAATAAAACAAAAGATATTATAATGCCTTTATATCGTTCCATGGTGAGACCGCACCTTGAATATTGTGTGCAATTCTGGTCGCCATATCTTAAAAAGGATATAGCGTTATTAGAAAAGGTTCAGAGAAGAGCCACCAAAATGGTAAAGGGGATGGAAGGATACTCCTATGAAGAAAGGCTAAAAAGGTGAGGGCTCTTTAACCTGGAAAAGAGACGGCTGAGGGGAGATATGATAGAAGTCTATAAATTAATGAACGGAGTGGAACGGGTAAACGTAGATCGATTGTTTACCTTATCAGAATATAGAAAGACTAGGGGACATGCAATGAAGCTACAGGGTAAACTATTTAAGACTAATAAAAGAAAATATTTTTTCACTCAACGTGTAATCAAACTCTGGAATTTGTTACCGGAGGATGTAGTAAAGGCTGTTAGTGTAGCTGGGTTTAAAAAAGGTTTGGACAAGTTCCTGGAGGAAAGTTCCATAAACCATTATTAAAAGGGACCCAGGATATCAATGCTTGACCCAGTACAAGCACTGAGTAACTTGTGTCCCTTGGGGAAACTGCTAGGTACATATGACCTAGATTGGCCACTGTTGGAAACAGGATACTGGGCTTGATTGACCTTGCTCAGACCCAGTATGGCATGTCTTATGTTCTTATGCCCAGACCCCTCGTATTACTAAGCTCCCATCTCATTGTGGCCCCTTCCCTTTTCCATTACTGTCAGTAAACTTTAAATCTTTACAAGTGTTATACAACTGTAATTACTGGGAAGCAAAAAAAATGTGAGTTTTAAGAGACTGTTTTACAGGTCAATGAAGTAGATTTTCATAAATTTAGATGCAGTTTCAAATAAATCCTCTTTATTTCCTATATTGCTAGACATTGTAGCATCCCCTTCATCGTCTACAGGGCCGGCACAACCATTAGGCAAACCAGGCGGTCACCTAGGGTAGCAGTTTTTGGGAGGGGCAGCAAAGAGCAGGGCAGTCAAAGCTAAAGAACAGATTCTGACAGCGTAGGAGGGGAAGTGCACCTAATACTTAAGGTATACCTAGCATGCCACCTTGAAGCAACTCTGGAGCCGGCCCTGATTGTCTCCCCACATTACCCCAACATCGCTCCACACCTTATCCCCCCACCCACAGTGTACCCCTCACTGCTCCCTTCCCACAGCATGTCCTCTACAGCATCCCTCTCACTGCCCCCACACAGAACCCCTCTCCCAGGCTGTCCCAGGATGCCCCCTCCTTCCTTCTCCCTTTACACAGCTCCCTCCTGGCTAACTCTCAGACAATACCCCTTCACTGCTCATGCCACACAAAGCATCACACCAACACCCCACATACACAAGAAGCCCCTCACTACACAATGCAAGTACTACAGCGAGTGTTAGGAAACTGGGGTCATACGCCGCATCCCCTGGATTAGGAATCAGGTTCATGGCTGTCATGGCATGTGCACAATGAACCCTCTCTTCTTTCTGCTCCTCTTCTCACTACAAACATTCAATACTTGTTGCAAGTATACGCGCGTTAGTAGTATGGGCAGGGCTGGCCCATCCAGCAGAGGAACCAGGCGGCCGCCTAGGGCAGCAGATCACGGTGGGTGGTATTGGCCCCCCTTCTCCCCACAAAGTGGCAGTTCATTGCTGCGCTGCCTGCCATTCTGCACCCCCTCCCAGCATCTGTCTTCTCACTTTGGAGAGGGGGGGGCAGCATGGCGATGCCTCCACTGCTTCCGGCTTTAACATGCCCACACTAGCGCGCTCACAACCTGCTGCTCCTTCCCTTTGATGCAACTTCCTGCCACTCCTGTCTCCTCCAACAGGAAGTTGCACCAGAAGCGGACAGGAGCAGCAGGCCGTGAGCGCGCTAGTGTGGGCACTTTAAAGCCCGATGCAGTGGAGGCATCACTGTGCTGCCCTCCCCCCCCCCCTTCCAAGGTGAGAAGATGGATGCCAGGAGGGGGGGCATGGCAGGCCAGGTGGCACTGTAATCTTCGGGGGGGGGGGGGTGTTGAGGGTCTGCCTAGGGTGGCAGAAACACTCAGGCTGAGTATGGGAAAAGAATTCCAAATGTTTTCTCATGCATTCGTTTTGAACTGAAACACAATTTAAAAAATGCAGAAATGAAAAGTGACTGAAGATGCTGATTCAAAGTGTGCACTTCTGCTTCTCAGCCTCTCTCTTCCAGTCATTTGCATGCTGACTGGCAGGAGACAGTGGAAGGGATTAGAGACCATGCTTCTTGTTAACGAACATTGATCAACTCCTTCTGTCTCTTGGTCTCAGTGAGGGCACTTCCCCCAGGAGCCCTCTGGGGTCTGTGCCATGATCTAAATGAATGCTCATTGAAGGGAATATGTATTGACATCCTAATCATTCTGCAACACCCTTTGCAACACTTAAACAAGTTCAGTCTGTTAATGTCATGTCACTGGGGACAAATGTAACCCCTCTGCTGACCAAAAGACGTTTTCACTGAGTGGACAGAATGCACCATATATTATGTCCAGTCTGTGAAATGGTCTTTTGATCAGTAGAGGGGCTACATTTATATACATACAAACCCCAAACTCTGCCCAACTCCGACCCCGGAAGTGTCTACACTGTCCATGAATAAAGTCTATGTAGGAGATTTATGCATGCATACGGTGGTGAATTTAGCATAGCTCACTTGTCTATATGTAAAACTGGATTTTGCATATACTGTAGAAAGTCCTTCTAAAATTCCCTCCATAAGTCCACATATGCACTGCCCCATCTGAAATGAGAACACCAAGCACAGGTGGTTAGAATTTTGTAATATTACCTGTATGCGCAGTCTCCCTTCTCCCCAGAATGATGCATTTGAAATGGCCCTTTGCCCCTGGAAATCATACCCTTTATAGAGCTCCACCCTCATGGAATCTTACTTCTGACATGTCCTTTCCCTTCAGAATCATGCCTCTGAACACCCCCCCCCCCCCCCAATCAAATCACAGCTCTGAAATACCTCCCTCCCTGGAATTATTCTTCTAAAATGCCCCCATGCCCAAGGCTGTCTCTTTTCTATGTAGCTGAATCTTTTTGTACTTTCAATCTGCTAAAATCTACTTAGCTTTGTGTGTGGGTGGGGGGGGGGGGTGATAGGAGGTTACCCCTGTCTTTCAAATGGTAAAGCAATGTACATAGGTAAAAAGTGTTCTCCAGAGACAAGCAGGGGGATGCAGGCACAACCAAAGGGGAAGTTCCCCGACGGAGCATTGTGCCAGATCTCCCACAGCTCAGAGAAACGTCGTTGCTTCATTGAACATGTGTGCCTGCTTCTCGCCTGCCTCTGCCCAGAAAATCAGTTTCTTCTCTCACCTCGCAGAAACCTGCACGAGTCTCCCTTCCTCTTAATTTTTGTCTGCATTTTTACCTTTTTTGGGGTTTTTTTGCAGTTCCGCCCTCACACCGGGTCACTCCCACTGCTGATTTCATTTAGCCATGTGAATCTGGAACTGATGGGCAGTAAAAAAGATAAACATGTCTGCCTTCACCTCACCGTGCAACCGACACTAGATAAACGTGTCTGCCTGCACCTCACCGTGCAACCGACACTAGATAAACGTGTCTGCCTGCACCTCACCGTGCAACTGACACTATATAAACGTGTCTGCCTGCACCTCACCGTGCAACTGACACTATATAAACGTGTCTGCCTGAACCTCACCGTGCAACCGACAATAGATAAACATGTCTGCCTGCACCTCACTGTGCAACCGACAATAGATAAACGTGTCTGCCTTCACCTCACCGTGCAACCGACAGTAGATAAACGTATCTGCCTGCACCTCACCATGAAACTGACTATAGATAAACGTGTCTGCCTGCACTCACCATGCAACTGACAATAGATAAACGTGTCTGCCTGCACCTCACCGTGCAACTGACACTAGATAAACGTGTCTGCCTGCACCTCACCATGCAACCGACACTAGATAAACGTGTCTGCCTGCACCTCACCATGCAACCGACACTAGATAAACATGTCTGCCTTCACTTTACCATGCAACCGACAATAGATAAACGTGTCTGCCTTCACCTCACTGTGCAACCAACACTAGATAAACGTGTCTGCCTGCACCTCACTGTGCAACCGACACTAGATAAACGTGTCTGCCTTCACTTCACCATGCAACCGACAATAGATAAACGTGTCGGCCTGCACCTCACTGTGCAACTGACACTAGATAAACGGTCTGCCTGCACCTCACCGTGCAACTGACACTAGATAAATGTGTCTGCCTGCACCTCACTGTGCAACTGACACTAGATAAACGTGTCTGCCTGCACCTCACCGTGCAACCGACAACAAATGTGTCTGCACCTCACCGTGCAATTGACAATAGATAAACGTGTCTGCCTGCACCTCACCATGCAACTGACACTAGATAAACGTGTCTGCCTGCACCTCACCGTGCAAACGACAATAGATAAACGTGTCTGCCTGCACCTCACCATGCAACTGACACTAGATAAACATGTCTGCCTGCACCTCACTGTGCAACTGACACTAGATAAATGTGTCTGCCTGCACCTCACCATGCAACCGACAATAGATAAACATGTCTGCCTGCACCTCACCGTGCAACTGACACTAAACGTGTCTGCCTGCACCTCACCGTGCAAACGATAATAGATAAACATGTCTGCCTGCACCTCACCGTGCAACTAACACTAGATAAACGTGTCTGCCTTCACTTCACCATGCAACCGACAATAGATAAACGTGTCTGCCTGCACCTCACCGTGCAACTGACACTAGATAAATGTGTCTGCCTGCACCTCACCGTGCAACTGAAACTAGATAAACGTGTCTGCCTGCACCTCACCGTGCAACTGACACTAGATAAACGTGTCTGCCTGCACCTCACCGTGCAACTGACACTAGATAAACGTGTCTGCCTGCACCTCACCGTGCAACTGACACTAGATAAACGTGTCTGCCTGCACCTCACCGTGAAACTGACAATAGATAAACGTGTCTGCCTGCACCTCACCGTGCAACTGACAACAAACGTGTCTGCACCTCACCGTGCAATTGACAATAGATAAACGTGTCTGCCTGCACCTCACCATGCAACTGACACTAGATAAATGTGTCTGCCTGCACCTCACCGTGCAAACGACAATAGATAAACGTGTCTGCCTGCACCTCACCGTGCAACTGACACTAGATAAACATGTCTGCCTGCACCTCACCATGCAACTGACACTAGATAAATGTGTCTGCCTGCACCTCACCATGCAACCGACAATAGATAAACATGTCTGCCTGCACCTCACCGTGCAACTGACACTAAACGTGTCTGCCTGCACCTCACCGTGCAACCTACACTAGATAAACATGTCTGCCTTCACTTCACCATGCAACCGACAATAGATAAACGTGTCTGCCTGCACCTCACCATGCAACCGACAATAGATAAACGTGTCTGCCTGCACCTCACCATGCAACTGACACTAGACAAATGTGTCTGCCTGCACCTCACCGTGCAACCGACACTAGATAAATGTGTCTGCCTGCACCTCACCGTGCAACGGAAACTAGATAAATGTGTCTGCCTGCACCTCACCGTGCAATTGACAATAGATAAACGTGTCTGCCTGTACCTCACCGTGCAACTGACACTAAACTTGTCTGCCTGCACCTCACCGTGCAAACGATAATAGATAAACGTGTCTGCCTGCACCTCACTGTGCAACTGACACTAGATAAACATGTCTGCCTTCAACTCACCGTGCAACTGACCCTAGATAAATGTGTCTGCCCGCACCTCACCGTGCAACCGACAATAAACGTGTATGCACCTCACCGTGCAACTGACAATAGATAAATGTGTCTGCCTGCACCTCACCATGCAACTGACACTAGATAAGCGTGTCTGCCTGCACCTCACCGTGCAACCAACACTAGATAAACGTGTCTGCCTGCACCTCACTGTGCAACTGAAACTAGATAAATGTGTCTGCCTGCACCTCACCGTGCAATTGACAATAGATAAACGTGTCTGCCTGTACCTCACCGTGCAACTGACACTAAACTTGTCTGCCTGCACCTCACTGTGCAAACGATAATAGATAAACGTGTCTGCCTGCACCTCACTGTGCAACTGACACTAGATAAACATGTCTGCCTTCAACTCACCGTGCAACTGACCCTAGATAAATGTGTCTGCCCGCACCTCACCGTGCAACCGACAATAAACGTGTCTGCACCTCACCATGCAACCGACAATAGATAAATGTGTCTGCCTGCACCTCACCATGCAACTGACACTAGATAAGCGTGTCTGCCTGCACCTCACCGTGCAACCAACACTAGATAAACGTGTCTGCCTGCACCTCACCGTGCAACTGACAATAGATAAACATGTCTGCCTGCACCTCACCGTGCAACTGACACTAGATAAATGTGTCTACCTTCACTTCACCATGCAACTGACACTAGATAAACATGTCTGCCTGCACCTCACTGTGCAACTGACACTAGATAAATGTGTCTGCCTGCACCTCACCATGCAACCGACAATAGATAAACATGTCTGCCTGCACCTCACCGTGCAACTGACACTAAACGTGTCTGCCTGCACCTCACCGTGCAAACGATAATAGATAAACATGTCTGCCTGCACCTCACCGTGCAACTAACACTAGATAAACGTGTCTGCCTTCACTTCACCATGCAACTGACAATAGATAAACGTGTCTGCCTGCACCTCACCGTGCAACTGACACTAGATAAATGTGTCTGCCTGCACCTCACCGTGCAACTGAAACTAGATAAACGTGTCTGCCTGCACCTCACCGTGCAACTGACACTAGAAAAACGTGTCTGCCTGCACCTCACCGTGCAACTGGCACTAGATAAACGTGTCTGCCTGCACCTCACCGTGCAACTGACACTAGATAAACGTGTCTGCCTGCACCTCACCGTGAAACTGACAATAGATAAACGTGTCTGCCTGCACCTCACCGTGCAACTGACAACAAACGTGTCTGCACCTCACCGTGCAATTGACAATAGATAAACGTGTCTGCCTGCACCTCACCATGCAACTGACACTAGATAAATGTGTCTGCCTGCACCTCACCGTGCAAACGACAATAGATAAACGTGTCTGCCTGCACCTCACCGTGCAACTGACACTAGATAAACATGTCTGCCTGCACCTCACCATGCAACTGACACTAGATAAATGTGTCTGCCTGCACCTCACCATGCAACCGACAATAGATAAACATGTCTGCCTGCACCTCACCGTGCAACTGACACTAAACGTGTCTGCCTGCACCTCACCGTGCAACCTACACTAGATAAACATGTCTGCCTTCACTTCACCATGCAACCGACAATAGATAAACGTGTCTGCCTGCACCTCACCATGCAACCGACAATAGATAAACGTGTCTGCCTGCACCTCACCATGCAACTGACACTAGATAAGCGTGTCTGCCTGCACCTCACCGTGCAACCAACACTAGATAAACGTGTCTGCCTGCACCTCACCGTGCAACTGACAATAGATAAACATGTCTGCCTGCACCTCACCGTGCAACTGACACTAGATAAATGTGTCTACCTTCACTTCACCATGCAACTGACACTAGATAAACATGTCTGCCTGCACCTCACTGTGCAACTGACACTAGATAAATGTGTCTGCCTGCACCTCACCATGCAACCGACAATAGATAAACATGTCTGCCTGCACCTCACCGTGCAACTGACACTAAACGTGTCTGCCTGCACCTCACCGTGCAAACGATAATAGATAAACATGTCTGCCTGCACCTCACCGTGCAACTAACACTAGATAAACGTGTCTGCCTTCACTTCACCATGCAACCGACAATAGATAAACGTGTCTGCCTGCACCTCATCGTGCAACTGACACTAGATAAATGTGTCTGCCTGCACCTCACCGTGCAACTGAAACTAGATAAACGTGTCTGCCTGCACCTCACCGTGCAACTGACACTAGAAAAACGTGTCTGCCTGCACCTCACCGTGCAACTGACACTAGATAAACGTGTCTGCCTGCACCGCACCGTGCAACTGACACTAGATAAACGTGTCTGCCTGCACCTCACCGTGAAACTGACAATAGATAAACGTGTCTGCCTGCACCTCACCGTGCAACTGACAACAAACGTGTCTGCACCTCACCGTGCAATTGACAATAGATAAACGTGTCTGCCTGCACCTCACCATGCAACTGACACTAGATAAATGTGTCTGCCTGCACCTCACCGTGCAAACGACAATAGATAAACGTGTCTGCCTGCACCTCACCGTGCAACTGACACTAGATAAACATGTCTGCCTGCACCTCACCATGCAACTGACACTAGATAAATGTGTCTGCCTGCACCTCACCATGCAACCGACAATAGATAAACATGTCTGCCTGCACCTCACCGTGCAACTGACACTAAACGTGTCTGCCTGCACCTCACCGTGCAACCTACACTAGATAAACATGTCTGCCTTCACTTCACCATGCAACCGACAATAGATAAACGTGTCTGCCTGCACCTCACCATGCAACCGACAATAGATAAACGTGTCTGCCTGCACCTCACCATGCAACTGACACTAGACAAATGTGTCTGCCTGCACCTCACCGTGCAACCGACACTAGATAAATGTGTCTGCCTGCACCTCACCGTGCAACTGAAACTAGATAAATGTGTCTGCCTGCACCTCACCGTGCAATTGACAATAGATAAACGTGTCTGCCTGTACCTCACCGTGCAACTGACACTAAACTTGTCTGCCTGCACCTCACCGTGCAAACGATAATAGATAAACGTGTCTGCCTGCACCTCACTGTGCAACTGACACTAGATAAACATGTCTGCCTTCAACTCACCGTGCAACTGACCCTAGATAAATGTGTCTGCCCGCACCTCACCGTGCAACCGACAATAAACGTGTCTGCACCTCACCGTGCAACTGACAATAGATAAATGTGTCTGCCTGCACCTCACCATGCAACTGACACTAGATAAGCGTGTCTGCCTGCACCTCACCGTGCAACCAACACTAGATAAACGTGTCTGCCTGCACCTCACTGTGCAACTGAAACTAGATAAATGTGTCTGCCTGCACCTCACCGTGCAATTGACAATAGATAAACGTGTCTGCCTGTACCTCACCATGCAACTGACACTAAACTTGTCTGCCTGCACCTCACCGTGCAAACGATAATAGATAAACGTGTCTGCCTGCACCTCACTGTGCAACTGACACTAGATAAACATGTCTGCCTTCAACTCACCGTGCAACTGACCCTAGATAAATGTGTCTGCCCGCACCTCACCGTGCAACCGACAATAAACGTGTCTGCACCTCACCATGCAACTGACAATAGATAAATGTGTCTGCCTGCACCTCACCTTGCAACTGACACTAGATAAGCGTGTCTGCCTGCACCTCACCGTGCAACCAACACTAGATAAACGTGTCTGCCTGCACCTCACCGTGCAACTGACAATAGATAAACATGTCTGCCTGCACCTCACCGTGCAACTGACACTAGATAAATGTGTCTACCTTCACTTCACCATGCAACTGACACTAGATAAACATGTCTGCCTTCACTTCACTATGCAACCGACAATAGATAAACATGTCTGCCTTCACCTCACTGTGCAACCGACACTAGATAAACGTGTCTGCCTGCATCTCACCGTGCAACCGACAATAGATAAACGTGTCTGGGGGGCGGAGCCTGATGTCCAGCGGGTTAGACGCTTCGCGCTGAAGCTCCCGAGAGGCCTACTAAGAATCCTGACTTAATACCTACCTAAACTTAATATTTTGCTCCGAACTTACCGGGGTACCTCGGGGGGGATGGCGGCCCACAAACCAGCGCGCTTAGACTTCGGGTCTCCCTCTTCTTCACACGGAAAACGCTCCAAAACAGAGTTGTCTTCCCCACAAAAGACAGTTCCACTTCGGGAAAACCCCGAAATGCAACAGGAGATCTTGGAGGAAATACGCGGTGTGAAGGAACTGGTACAGTCCAACGGAGAAGCGCTCCGAGCCATGCGAGAAGACTTCGGTATGCTTCAGGACCGGCTTGAAGGTCTCTCACTACGGCAGGACAACATGGCGGGGGTCCTCGACTCGCACGCGGTGCGCTTGGTGAAACTGGACAAGGCTGAGCGTCAGATACAGAATCTTCAAAAAGAGTTAGAGGATAGCAATAATCGAGCCCGTCGCAACAATGTAAGGCTCATTGGAGTACCGGAGGGGGCCGAAGCAGGAGATATAAGAGAATTCCTGGTCAAAACTCTTCCCTCCTTGCTGAAGATCACTTTTCACAGAGATCTGGAAATTGACCGAGCACATCGTGTTCCTACCAACATGGCCCTCAATCGGACGACCCCCCGGCCTATCATCTTTCGATTGCTGAGATATCAACAAGTTGAGCAGATTCTAAATGCTGCCCGGGCGAATCATCATCTGGAGTTTGAAAGTCATAAAGTCTCCTTCTTCCCTGACTTGGCAAAGCCCACAGTTGACCGTCGGAAGAGACTCCTGGCTTTTCGCCCTAGACTTCAACAGCTACAGGCTCGCTTTGGCCTATTGTATCCAGCGAAGCTCAGAGTGACTCTCCATAACCAAACTAGGACATTCGAAGATCCTGATCTACTAGCAACATTTTTAGATTCCAAAGAAGCAGACCAGATGCGCTAATCCAACAACTTGGATCTGTAACCCGCCGGATCTGCCCACCATTTTGAATGGCCCGACGCGGTGATCACCGCCTGGAACAGAGACTGCCTGGACTTTTCTCTCTGTCTATATATAACTTTCTTGGTCTCCTATCCCTCCATGATGTGCACCTCGGTTGGATTCGGAACATGCACAGCTATACAGGTTATATGTTTCAATTAGGCCTTCTCTGGGGTTTCTCCCCGCAGACACATGGTCGCCAGTAATTTCTGGGGTTTTGCTTCTTCTCTAATGCACTTCGGTGCTTATTTTTTTATATGGGGCGCTTCATTGTTTTTCATTAGCTTACTTTCTATCATGTCATGTGTACAGCCATATACAGTTAATATGAGGGACATTGTGAAATTATGTACGTTATCACGTTCTTTTTCAGAATTTTTAACTTTTCAGGATGGCCTTATGTAAGCTCTTATCACTGAATGTAAAAGGCATCCATAGTCCAATCAAAAGAAAGAAAATCCTTAGCTATCTTAATCATGAGCATGCTGATTTAGTGTTTCTTCAGGAAACGCATTTAAACTCCGCTGAAACACTGAAACTTAATGCTAAGCCTTACATGGTGGCTGCCTACTCTTCCGCCGTTTCCAAACGGTGTGGGGTAGCCATCTTGGTTAAGAAGTCTTTGCAAGCTACTGTACTGGATACTAGCTCTGATAAGGAGGGTAGATGGGCCCGTGCACACCTTAAGGTTGGAGGTAGTGAATTCACGTGTATTTGTATTTATGCTCCGAATGTGGATAACCCTGCTTACTATGCCAGTATTGCGCAGTTGGCACAGGCCTCTGCCAATACTCCATTAATACTTGGCGGCGATTTCAACCAAGTACTTGATCCTTTGATAGATAGACAGCCGCCTAGAACGAGTGGTCCACCCAAGAGTCTTGCTACCCTTACAGCTCTGATGAAAGATCTTGCGTTAGTAGATATATGGAGGCTGCTTCACCCCTCCGACTTAGAGTTCACCTTTTTCTCAGCCCCCCATCACTCACAATCTAGAATAGATTTTTTTCTTATCTCCAAAACACTGATACCCCAAGTGGACACGGCTAAGATTCATCCTCTCCATATTTCAGATCATGCTGCCATATCTTTCTCATTACATGTCACTACGCAAGGTGAACATCCCCGTGCTTGGTTTTTTGATAGATCCCTACTAGACCAAAAAGATTTTCAGGTTGACATAAAGGCCACTATCCAAGATTACTTTCATTTTAATTCACCCCATGACACTGCGAGCTGGGCTTGGTGGGAGGGTTTCAAGGCGTCTATCCGTGCAACTATAACTAGCTATCAAATCCGACAGGGGAAACAACGAAAGCAACATTTACTGATTTTAGAACAACAGATACAAGCTGGAGAGCGTCTCCTCACGTCCCGTACTGACCCATGTATTTTACTTCGCCTACAACGTCTTCATTTTCAATACAATCAGCTTTTATATACCGCTGCTGCTAAAAATATTGAATCACAACAAGGGATGTACTATCGGGAAAATAACCGTGCTGGCAAATTACTAGCCAATGCCATGAAAGGTCAAAAAGAAGCCAAGCGTGTTACCGCTCTCCGCAATCCGTCGGGGGGGAGCTTGGTCACTAAAGATACAGAAATATTAGCACTCTTTCGTGATTTTTATACTCGGCTTTATCAATCTGAATGTGACTTCGAGCCAGAAGTATTTGAACGATTACTATCAGGGATACAGCGACCGACCCTATCTGACGAAGATAGAGAGGCCATGGACAAACCATTCACTTTATCAGAAATTCAATCGGCACTCAAGAGATGTGCCACAGGTCGAGCCGCAGGCCCGGACGGTCTCTCCCAGCTGAATTCTACAAAACTTTTAACGCTGACTTAGCTCCGTTTTTGAAACTTTATTTTTCCGCTCTGGCCGAGGAGGGATCTCCCTCTGGATCCTTCTCAATGGCAAATGTAGTAGTTTTTGAGAAAGAGGGGAGAGATCCGCAACTAACAGCTAATTATCGTCCAATTTCCCTACTAAACGCAGACTATAAAATATTCGCCACCATTCTCTCCGCCCGGCTCTCTGACAAGATGTCTACTTTAATACACCCAGATCAATGCGGTTTCATTCCCGGTAGATCAACTGCTGATAATGCTAGGACCCTATGTCATGTGCTGACGGCCGCAGTTAATCTTGATCGACCATTGGTTGGCCTCTCACTTGATGCTGAGAAGGCCTTCGACCGCTTAGAATGGCCCTTCTTGTTTGCAACTCTTCGCTGGTACGGATTCGGAGAAGGCTTTCTCCGTTGTCTCCAAACCATGTATGCACAGCCTACAGCTAGTATCTGTGCTAATGCTTTAAAGTCTCAGCCATTTCCCCTGCAACGCGGTACTCGCCAGGGATGCCCACTGTCTCCACTTCTTTTCGATCTCGCACTCGAACCCTTAGCTTTACTAATCCGGCAATCCAAGGATATTCACGGAGTCCCTTTCTCTCATAGGGAAATCAAAATTTCAGCATATGCTGATGACCTGATGCTCTTCGTCTCCCTAGACTCAGTGCCGGCTGTCCTAGAGCAAATTGGTAAATATTCACAACTCTCGGGCTATAAGATAAATTGGACCAAATCGGTTGCATTTCCACTAAATCCTTTGATCCATCAGGCAGATATGCAATCCTTTCCCTTTTTATGGCAACCTCGCATGGTCAAATACCTTGGGGTGCACTACTGCTCTCCTTTAGAAGACACCATCACCTTTAATGCTAAAGACTTAACCTCTAAGGTCCGGGCGCTTACTCAACGCTGGACTCCTTTAACACTTACTTGGTGGGGCCGCCTAGAAACCATTAAAATGATGATTGTTCCCAAAGTGAACTACATCTTAGAAATGTTGCCATGTCTCCTACCTCGACGTACATATAAAGATTTAGAGGGTCTTCTGACTAGATACTTATGGCAAAACAAGACACCTAGGATAGCGAAACATAAGTTACAAGCAGATAAAGAAAATGGTGGTGTCAGATTCCCTGATTTCCTGAAATACCACCACTCTTTTCTTCTCAAACAAGGCGCTCGTTGGCTGGAAGACCTAACACCGAGTAGACCAGTGTGGCTAGATATAGAGGAGGACCTTTGCAAACCAATCCCTCTTGCTTATCTCCCTGGTATGACTCTCCCATCAGACTCCCACTATCCACCAATGCTCTTAGACACTTTAGGTGCCTTTAATACCCTTGAGCAATCTCTAAACTCCCGACTTTGTCCGCTAGATAGACTCCCGCTTTGGCACAATGCTCGATTTCAAATACAAAATAAACCGATGGCGTGGAGCCCCTGGTACACTAGGGGCATTTGGATCCCTAACCAGCTGTTCTCTGATGGTCTCTGGAAGACTTTTAGCGAATTACAAATTGAATTCGGTCTCCCAGCGAAACACTACTTTCAGTTGGTGCAACTTCAGCATTGTCTTCGGAGTGCTAAGGTGCTCCCGCCATCGGAACCCCATACCTAAGGATTGTCGGAGATTATCCGATCTATTGGGAGCTTATCGGGTGTAGCATCTAACTTTTACAAAACTTTATGTAATACTGTAAATAGTGGCACTCCTATAGCACAGAAGTCCTGGGAGCGGGAAATGCATGTAACTTTGACCCCGGAGCAATGGAGCCTAGTCTGGAGCAAGGTGACACGGGTCTCTCGATCCGCCTCACTCACTCAGACACTTTTCTTTCTAGCCCACCGATGTTTCTACACTCCTGACAGGTTAGCCAAATGGAACGCCACCCAGAGCAATAGATGCTGGACCTGCCATGCGGCCATTGGTTCCCTCACTCATGTTATGTATGAATGCCCCGCATTACAGTATTACTGGAGTCGGGTCTGGGGTCGTATTCAATCTATTTTGCACTTTCAAGAGCCCCTCTCTTGGAAGATAGTGGGACTCCGCTCAGCTGCGGGGATCCCCTCTCTTCCCAAATCGGCTTACTTCCTCTTCGACTTTATGCTGGGCATAGCTATTTCCCTTATTACGAAATACTGGAAAAATAGTTCCCATCTGAGCCCCAATGAATGGTGGAATCATGTCTGTCTCTACAGTAAATATGAGCAAATACCTCGTATGTTAGCTTCTTCCGCTCAGACCCCCCACCACTTGTCTAAATGGAAGATGCTCAACGACTATGTTCAAACTGCTCAATGCTCTCATCTGACTGTTTAAATCTGTGTAAATCTCTGTCACATGATCATTCTGTATCGCAGATACTATTTCTGTTTGTTTTGATGTACAATTACTGTTGTTTGTAAGCGCTTATATGATGATACTTATCAGCTTAGAGAAGAAGCATAGGGGTGGGGGGTAATTGGGGTTGCTTTTCCTTATTGTATGTTTGTATTTGTTTCCTTTGGTGTGTTGTTTCTTTTGCTTGTTGTAAAATGAAAATAAAAGTTTAAAAAAAAAAAAAACGTGTCTGCCTGCACCTCACTGTGCAAATGACAATAGATAAACGTGTCTGCCTGCACCTCACCGTGCAACTGACAATAGATAAACGTGTCTGCCTGCACCTCACCGTGCAACTGACACTAGATAAACGTGCCTGCTTTCACTTTACCACCCGACCAACACTAGATAAACGTGTCTGCCTGCACCTCACCGTGCAACCGACAATAGATAAACGTGTCTGCCTTCACTTATTTATTTATTTATAGTTTTTCTATACCGCACTATTTACCATCAGCGCGGTTCACAGGTAACAAAACTCGCGCAGTGGGAAGATCCACACTGCGTTTACATTGAACAGGGAATTGAACATGGAACACAGGCTAACTATATACATCATGGAACTATATACAGGTTGATAACTGTAGCAATATATCAACTAGGCTCTATTCACCACGCAACTGTGGCAAAGTGATCTTTGAACTCTGGCCACGCTCCGTCTTTGGCACCTGAAAGGAAAAAGAAAAAATTATAGTAATAAAAATGTTGAGGAGCTGTTTCTTTTACTGCACTAGAGTCAAACCTTGATCAGCGTTTACTGCCTTTTCAAGGCCAGCTCTCATGTCAGACTCCTCCTCCTCTCTCCCCCCACTGGGCCAAGCACAGGCTCGGTTTTGGGGGGGTGTCTTTAAAGGCAGCCTCAAAACCGGTATTGCCACTTCTGGGCATGGCTGTGGGGCGTGGGGTTCCCCCTCGGCTACTCCTGCTGTCAGGTCATACCCCTCCCCCTCCTGAACTTACTCCATGTATGTTGGCTTCCTCCTCTATTCCTCCAGGGGACACGCCTGTGTTGGGTCAAAAGGCTAAGGCTAAGGATAAACATCATCTCCCTCCCCCAGCGCAGTGGGGTAAGCACCATACAAAGTGCAAAACCCTGCCCTCCATGTCTGACAGCCCTCCGCCTACTTGAGAGGCCCCCCCCCCAGTCTTCCCTCCTCTCTCTTCTCCAGAGGTTTCTTCAGGATAGTTCTGCGCTCTTGCAGGCCTTCCCCTAATGGCTTGATGCGCGACCCAGTGCACCCTCAGATTTCCAATTACCTGACAAACAGGAGGTCTCGGGATCCCATCCACTCATTGACTGGTGCAAGCTTTCACCCCTCATCAAGGACATTTGTTCGCTCCCATCTTATCCTTGGGAGCCATGTGAGTCCTACATGGAGGATCCTATTCTGATTTCCCCAGAACAGGACCTCCAGGATGATCCGCCCAAGGATCTTTCCAATACAAAGTTCCTCCAGAAACTCTCCCGCACTCTGGCTCGCAATCCCCAACAAACAAGTGGGATTTTCACTCCATTTTAAAGGCTTGCAGTACTCCCAAGGAGGTTCCTGCCCTCCCTGTGCCACAGATCCTTCAGGATCTACAGTCTTCCATCTGGAAGACCCTATCTTCAAGCAGTGCTGCATTCTGGCACACTGACCTTAAGTACAAAGTCCTGCCGGCTCCGAGATTCCATCACCCTCAGCTCCCTCATCAGTCCATCATATCTGAGGCTGTCTTTAAAAAATCCAAAAGCACTAAGTCGCCATCCCAGACACCTCCAGGGAAAGAGCAGTTGACCCTAGACACCATGGGGCATAAGTCTTGTCAGGGCAGTACTCTTGCCATGCGCATACTAGCTCATCAGCTACACATGCTGTACTATCATCATGACCTTCTGCTGCAGCTGGGTGACCTCTCCTCAGCGAACCCAGCTCCTTTGGCTGTGGACTTACACAAATTCCTCTACCATATTATTCATGCCACATACGGCATCTATAACTCTGTGGTCCGGTCCGCAGCTATGGCTATTTCGGCCAGACACACTGCCTGGCTTCACATGTCTGGTTTCCATGAAGACCTTCATGACTGCTTGGTAGATGCCCACTGCAAAGGCGACAGCCTCTCTGGATCTAAAGTTCAAGAGACAATCTCAGAGATCAAGGGCCATTCTACCACGGTCCAAGAGCTCTTGGCTCAGCTGGCAGAAACAGCTTCCTCCTGCCACTCCTCTCTGACATCCTATCGTTGTCCTTTCCACTATAATTACTTTCAACAATTTTACCCATGGTGGTGCTGCCAGCACTATTTGAGACAGCCCCTCCCTTGGCCTCAGGGCCAGTCATTCCAGTATTACCCCCAGCAGAGTCACCCTAAAGAGAGGAAAACCCAGGTGCTCCCACAGACTACCCTTCCCAAAATCTCCCCTGGTTTTTGACTAACTACTGGTGGGGAGACACATCCGGCACTTCGCAGAGGCCTGGCAGTCTATCACCATGGACTGCTGGATTCTCTCCATTGTTCAATCAGGGTATAAGATTCACTTAATGTACCACCGTCTCCTCGGCCTCCGGCACTGATTGGCCATTCCCTGAGGCAGCATGTACCCCAACTGACAAAGGAGATAGTTCAGTTCATCCTCAAAGATGCCATCAAGCTTGTCCCACTTCCCGAGAGGGGTCAGGGGCTTTACTCCCAATTTTTCTTGATCCCCAAAAAATCCAGTGGCCTTCGGTCAGTTCTCAACCTCCATCATCTCAATCTTTTCATGAAGCGGGAAAAGTTCAAAATGCATTTTTTGAGCACATTCCTTCCCCTGCTAAGTCCTCAGAATTGGTTCGCCTCACTGGAACTCAAGGATACCTACATCTACATCACCATCCACCCTCATCACTGGAAGTTCCTTTGCTTCACCTTCCTCAACCACCACTATCAGTACAAAGTTCTTCCTTTTATTTATTTATTTATATTCTCTTATATACCGCGCTATTCTGCATCAGTGCGGTTTACATTGAACAAACTGAAATTACATTGAACAGGGCATTATAACTTGGAGATAACTATTTTACAGGGAACATGGGCTATGGAGGGTTAAGTGGCTTGCCCAAGACCACAAGGAGCATCTGTGGGACTAGAAACCCCAGTCCTTCCGGCCCAAGGTTGCTGTCCTCTAGTGGGATTTGAACCCCCGACCTTCCGGCCTGAAGTACCTTGCCCCAACCACTAGGCTACTCCTCCACCCCTCATGTATTCACCAAGTGTCTCGCGGTTGTGGCAACCCACCTTTGGTGCCAGGGTCACTGCGTTTACCCTTACCTAGACACTGGCTGATATAGGGTGCCTCTCAAGACACAGTGGGCTCGAGTTCAATCTCTGGAGGCTAGAGTACCAGACTTGAAGGACATGAGGAATACAGAGAGATACACAGACAAGACCTACAGGGGCGTAGTACTGAAGTCCTCCAGTCTAGCAGCCTCTCAGTTACCATGGAAAAGAGAAGTAACATGAAAGGACAGCATCACCTTGGTGTGGCAGTAAGTGATCCTGTAGCTAAGACCTGTTCACCTTGAGATGTATAATCCTCTAGCACCGAGGAGATTTCTCCAGGTCCATGTGCCCATAAGGGAAGGGTAGGATGACCGTTATAGAAGGCGATTTGATCATTAGGCATGTAGATACTGTACCTGGATGGCTGGTGGATGTGAGGATCGCCTGGTAACATGCCTGCCTGGTGCGAAGGTCGTGGACTTCATGCGCCACTTAGAGAGGGTTTTAGATGGTGCTGGGGAGGAGTTTGCTGTCTTCCTACATGTTGGTACCAATGACAGGAAAGTGTGAGAGGGAGGTTCTGGAGGCCAAATTTAGGATTTTAGGTGGGAAGCTGAAGTCCAGAACCTCCAGGGTAGCATTCTCCAAAATGCTTCCCGTTGCACTAAGCACTACAGCCTGGATCATTCATCTGACAGACTGCCTTCAGCTAGGCTGTGCTCTGGAATCTGTTTGCTACCTTATTCTACTCCTCCACCTGAGCTCACTTGGGGCCGCCCTGATCACACAGTCATTTCAGACAACCAAGGTTACATGATGAGGCGGCCTCTAACTCTAGACTCATCTTTGAATGTGCTTGCAGCCCCCTGATTGTCTCCAGAGAAAGTGTAGTTGCTTACCTGTAAGAGAGATTCTCTGTAGACAGCAGGGATATGCAGCTACACTTTCCTGTCCGCCTTTCCCACAACCCAAAAAAGTCCCCACAGGAATCAACACCAACAAAGGAATTAGCATTAATTGTTCACAGTGCCTCTTCTCTCAGAACGTTTGTCTCGGTCTCTTCTCTGCTCTGGTACAAACGCATGCTCAGTGAAGCAACAAAGTTTCTCTGAGCTGTGGAGATCTGGCACAAGGCTTGGTCCGGGGACTTCACCTTTGAGTGTGGCTGCATAACCCTGCTGTCTATGGAGAACCCCCGTTACAGGTAAACAACTACGCTTTTTAGTACGTAATTGCCCTCTCTCAATGTGGTTGCAAGACTGTATGCCATTTCATATCACACCAACTTTTAGCCACATTGAGAGGAGACTTTCCCAGGGAGGGTGGGGGGTAGAAAAAGTATGTGCATAGATGGCATTTCTAAATCTTCCCACATACTTTGACAGCAAAAGTGCAAATGACAGCGTACAGTGTGGGCACTTTGCCTTCTGGCAGTCTTGCAAGGGAAAGTCTGGGCCATGTTTCTCCAATGAATTTCTAATATGGCTAAACCTAAGTGTGCTTTTTCTCCATTATCTATACTTTCCTTCTTGATGTGGGGGGTAGAGGTATGAGTGAAGCTTGTCCAAGGCCTCCTGTTGTTCTCTAACCCCCAGTGTGGATTGCTTTCAGGCTTTTCCCCATTTCAAAGGAAGGTCTCAGCTGTACTTAAGGTTTAAGGTTTAATCATTTGATAAAAATCGCCTTTCTATATCAATCAAGGCGGTGTACAATAATAAAATACATAAAAATTTGGCCGAAGCCGGTAAAAAGAAAGGAAATGTACAAAATTATAAAGGACAGAAAAGGAAAAAGATAATAGAGACAGGACAGGATACAAAAGGCAGATCTAATATACAAAAAAGGGGTAAACTCATACAAAAAGAGAAGGGACATTAAATGCTAGGGAGAACAGATGGGTCGAGGTTTTGTTTGAAAGTGACATATTGTGGTTCCAGACGGAGAGAAGAGGGGAGAGAGTTCCAAAGAGCAGGACCAGCAAAATAAAAAGCAGAAAGGCGGGTGAGCTGCAAGTGGGCACGGGAAGGGGAAGGAAGGGCGAGACGGTTGAGGTGGAAAGAGCGAGGTGTATACCTAGGAGAATGGAAGGAGAGGAGATCAATCAGATACGATGGGGTGCTAGTGTGGTAAACGTTATGTAACAGGGTCAAGAGCACGGGAAGGGGAAGGAAGGGCGAGACGGTTGAGGTGGAAAGAGCGGGGTGTATACCTAGGAGAATGGAAGGAGAGGAGATCAATCAGATACGATGGGGTGCTAGTGTGGTAAACGTTATGTAACAGGGTCAAGAGCACGGGAAGGGGAAGGAAGGGCGAGACGGTTGAGGTGGAAAGAGCGGGGTGTATACCTAGGAGAATGGAAGGAGAGGAGATCAATCAGATACGATGGGGTGCTGGTGTGGTAAACGTTATGTAACAGGGTCAAGAGCACGGGAAGGGGAAGGAAGGGCGAGACGGTTGAGGTGGAAAGAGCGGGGTGTATACCTAGGGGAGTGAAAGGAGAGGAGATCAATCAGATATGATGGGGTGCTAGTGTGGTAAACTTTATGTAACAGGGTCAAGAGTTTAAATTGAGAATGAAATGAAACAGGCAGCCAGTGAAGACGGAAGAGTAAAGGGGTGACATGATCCCGGAGAGTGGAATGTGTGACAAGGCGTGCAGCAGTATTTTGTATTCTTTGAAGTCTGGTTACCTGATTTTTAGGGAGACCAAGGAACAGTGAATTGGAGAAATCTACCCGCGACATAACTAAAGATAATACCAGTGTGGTCAGGGCTGAAGGAGAGAGAAAAGGGCGAACTGAACGAATTTGACGAAGAAAAAAGAAAGAAGTTTTAGTGATATGGGAAATATGAGTGTGAAAAGAAAGATCGGAATCAAAGTGGACACCTAGGTACCGAAAGGTGGAGACTAGTGGGACCGGAGAGTCAGAGAAAGAAGGGGCTAAAGAGGGGGAAGGACCACCATGGGTGAACCAAATGGCAAGAGTCTTAGTAAGATTTAAGTGAAGACAATTAGTGGTGAGCCAGTTTGCAACAGATGAAAGACAAGAGTTCAATGGGGCAACTTGATATCAGATTGTTGTCAAATTCTCCTGAATTTTCTTCCAATTAAGTTTTGGCATCTCAGGACTCTTATGAGGAACTGTTGGCATTGCTTGAAGCTGTGGATGGTGTTTCAGGAAGATAAGCCCGACGACTGAGTCGCTTTCTGGTTTGAATTCTCAGGCAGTGAGACACCGCCTAGAGATTTTACAAGGGCAAAACTCTGCGCGGCAACCTGGTCGGCCTGCAAGGAAAGTTAATGCTGTGTCAGTAGCGACTGAGATCTCTTCCTCACCAAAGGACTCAGTTCTGCTTCGTCTGTGCTGCATTCTTTCCCAGCTATTCCTTTCAAGACAACATTCTGCTTCTGTGGCGCATATGGGAGGTAACTTTACCAATGCTGAACCGGGCTCTCAGAATGCTGATGAGAAAAAATACAACTTAGTTTTTAGAAGCAGCCCACCTTCAAGAGGAAGATCATGTGGCTGAGGGCTCAGCTGGACTAATTGTGAAAGCTTTGGTAAAGCTTCAGAAATGAGTTATTACTGACTTAGAGTTACAGCTCGATGTTGTCTTGGGACCACATGGCACTAGCAATCATAATATGATCGCATTTGTCTTAATAACTGGAGTGAGTATGCAAAGGAAATCCACTGTGTTAGTGTTTAATTTTTAAAAGGAAAACTATGATGAAATGAAGAAAATGGTTAGAAAAAAACTAAAAGGAGCAGCTGCAAAGGTCACGTTTACATTAGGCATGGATGTTGTTTAAAAATACAATCTTGGAAGCCCAGGCCAGATGTATCTCACGCATTAAGAAAGGTGGAAGGAAGGTCAAACAACAGCCAGCATGGTTAACAGATGAGGTAGAAGAGGCTATTAGAGCAAAAAAAAAATCTTTCAAAAAATGGAAAAAGGAACCAAATGAAGAAAATAGGAATAACAGCATAAGCATTAGCAAGTTAAATGCAAGTCATTGATAAGGAAGGCAAAAAGAGAATTTGAAAAGAAGCTTTCCATAGAGACAAAAACTCATAATAAAAACTTTTTCAGGCAAACCTGAAGCAAGAAGCCATGGAAGGAGTCATTTGGACCATTAAATTATGAAGGAGAAAATGGGGTATTCAGGGAGGGCAAGGCCATAATTGAGAAACTAAAGGACATTACTATTATTAAACAGTTATATAGCGCCACGCACGCAGCGTTGCACAGACATACATACAAGAAACGGTCCCTGCTCTTCCGAACTTACAATCTAGTGAAGACAATATGGAGCATTAGGACATGTTTACTAACATGCGCTACTGGGGTAGTGTGGGGTTAGTGCACGGTTCGGTACAATGCTAAAAAGAAGAATGGGGCCATATGCAAAACAATTCCTCTAATTGTTATGTTGTTTGATATAAACCACCTTGGATAAAGGTGGTATAGAAAACCTGTTAAATAAATAAATAAATAAATAAAATGTGCGAGGTACTGTAGTAGCACATGTTGGGGTGTTGACTAGGGGAGATGGGGTATTCTCAGCATGGCACAGGTAGTAAGGGCATTCATGACCTATGCTACTTGCACCTGACGCTGATAGTGGTGGTGTTAGTTGCACCCATGGCAGGTTCATGATATTGATGCCTGGTAACAGCAAGGGTACAGATGTACATGCCCTCCATAGTTATTGAGGAACCCCCGTACTGGTAACCTAGCTCACACATGCATTACCGATGCAGGGATTAGTAAACATGCCCCTAAATAAATTCTTTGCTTTAGTCTTTATTGAGGAAGATGTGAGGAAGCTACCTATACCCAAAACAACAAAAACACTCACTGAGGACACACACAACCCACTTAAGCAAAAAAAACTCAGTGTGGCCTTATCACTTAATCTACTCTTTAATCATTCTTCCCAAATGTTATACTCCTGGAAGAATACCTTAAAATGAAGGAGAAAAGACCTCAGTAATCCTACGGTCAATGCTTGCCTAAAGGGAAACTACTCCAGAATACCATCACAGCTCTAAAAAACTCCTTCTGCCCAATTTTAATTATTTTTATATTAATGTTGCGAATTTACAATACCAAAATCACTACCATGATAATTTTTATAGTCAAAGAAATCAGTGCATAGCTGAAGTATTTTCTCCTTCACTTTAAGTTGTTCTTCCAGGAGTATAACATTTGGGTAGAATGATTAGAGAATAGGAAACTACCTATGCCAGAAAAAGATTGTTTAATGATGATGTCAGAAGAGCTGAATGAAATCTCAGTGAACCTGGAAGATGTAGTAGAACAAATTGATAAACTAAAGAACAGCAAATCACTTGAACTGGATGGTATATACCCAAGAGTGCTGGGAGAACTCAAAGATAAAATTACAAAACTACTATTAGTGATTTTTAACCTATCATTAAAATCATCTATGGTACCAGAAAATTGATTGGAGAGTGGCCAAGATAACACCTATTTTTAAAAAGAAGGGGCAATCCGAGAAACTACAGGCTGATGAGCCTAAAGTCAGTGCCAGGCAAAATAGTAGAAACAATTATTAAGGACAAAATTACTGGACACATGAACAGACATGGTATAATGGGCCAAAGTCAACATGGGTATAAACAAGGAAAGTCTTGCCTGACCAAGCTGCTCCATTTCTTTAAAGGCATGAATACACATGTGGATAAAGGTCAGCCAGTTGATATAGTGCACTTAGGGGTATGTTTACTAAACCCTCTTAACGTTCGCGCCACGGTAGTCTGCAGGATGCCATATAAGGAGTGGGCGGTCCGGTCAAAAATAGCTAAACGGGATTAGCGTGTGTGCTCTTCTGCGCCGCGCGCTCTTGTGCGCAGCGCACATTAGCGCATGGGTAACGCGCGCGGGAAGCATAAGCAGGCGTGCTGATGTGCAAACAGAGGAACAGGGCTGCAGTACAATGGTGAAGACACTGATAGATAGTGCAGGGGTCATGGGTTCAATCCCCCACTGTGCCCAATGAATACAGCTGGCTGAGGCACTACCATTTATGTGTAAGATTGCATTATGAGGCTTTTTAATTTTATTTTAATTACTGCTGCTAGCAAACGCACTCTCAAAGCACTGTAACATAAGGTGCTGCATAAGGCACCCCATAAGGTACCCCAGAGGGCACATGTTAAAGTGCACTGTCTGCCACGGCACCCTACAATGTTGCTGAAAGGGTGGCATATAGGGCGCCATATAGGGTGCCCTATGAGGCACAGCAAGGACATAGCACTGTTTTTGATGGCAGCACTGTGCATTTCAACGCATGGAAATCTTATGTAGGTGCTCTGAAATGCAAAGAGGAACAGCAGTGTAGCACAATGGTGAAAGCACTGACTGATGATACAGGGGTCATAAGTTCAATCCCCAGTGTGCCCAATACGTAAAGCTGGCTGAGGCATCAGCTTTGACATGTAAGTATTGTTTCCTGAGGCATTTTATTTGTATTTTAATTATTGCTGCCAGCAAACACACCCTCATGTGCCGTAACCTAAGGTGCCGCATAAGGCACCCTATAAGGCACTCCATAGGGCACATTATAAAGTGCACTGTCCGCCACGGCACCTATAATGTCCCCTATAGGGCACCCTATAAGGCACTCCATAGGACACCTTATAAGGCACCTTATACGGACTGGCACCCTATCAGTCGCTCCATAGCATACTGTATAGTGCACCTTATATGGACGGTAACCATAAGTTGCCCTATAGGGCACCCTATAAAGCACCCTCTGAGGCACCTTATGGGTACAGTACGCTGAGGGTGTTATTGCTGGCAGCACTAATGTACTTTAAAAATAGATAATGCTTTGGACAGCCCTATCAAATAACCCCACTGTGGGTTTGAACCCATGACCTCTGGTTCCACTGGCAGTGAAGTAACCAGTGGGCTACAGCTACTAGCAAACCCCTGGCTGACTGCAGAAGGACTGCAAGTCACCACACAAACAGTCTGCTGTGGTCACCAGGATAGGACTAACCCACCCATACCCATGATGCACTGCACATGCAAATCAGCATTCTACAGATGATCACAAGATGGGGTATGCACCCCCACAGCACCTCGACCTGTAGGGGGAACTGACCTTGTGTGGTACTGGCACAGAGTAGCTACACACCGTCACATTGTGCAGGTACTGCACTCACCCTGAGGGTGAGATAGGGCGCCCAGCACCAGGTCCACAGCAGAGCTAGGCCATGCTGCAGGTCCCCAGCAGTGCTAATGTGTGAGATAGGTAGTTTCTCCAGACACACCTTGGATATATCTGTATGTCTCAGTCAGGTGTAGCCCCTATGGACCCCTAGGAGGATTATGTACCACCACCCTCCTCCTCCTCCAGGGCTGAGGGTGGTAAACAGGGTCTCCCACCAACAGTTCCACATTCTACCTCCCTGCAATGGTGGCAGTAGAGGGAACCATCAACCCCAGTCCTGCTGGGTAACAAACACCCTACAGGGCAGTCAATACAGCTCTGTACACATCCATAACGCAATAGCAGACAGACATTAGGCCTGGTTATGCTAAGCTGCACCCCACCACTATCTGATATTCTCCTGCAGCAAGCCTTCAGTCGCTGCACCCTGCAAGGCGCTCCATCAGGACACATACCAGCTGCAGACAGTCTGCTAGCTAGTCCATACTGCATGTTCCTGGTGGAAATGCATGCACCCAGAACTGGGATGTCAGCATACACACCAAGCAGATAAGTCAGTGACTGGGCCCCAAAAGGAAACCCATAAATATCATATGAGAGAAATGCTATATAGCACTATGGGGGTGCCTAGCCATGCTGTGGTCACTGCACAGTCAGGGTGAGAGTGATCTCCCAGCAGGACATGCTGTGGCCACCCTGTCTGTGCAGGTGGTGGCCGGGCACTACAATGTCCCAGCCAGTGCCCTATGCCCTGTGCAGATGCATCCTGGCCAGGCCACCCTGTCCGGGCTATACCCATGGTACCTTGCTCCTCATTATGCACATTGGCAGGCCAATACTGGCAACAGTGCTGGCAGTGTGGGCTGTGGAGGGTGTTTGCAGCCACCACACACTGGATAGACAGACACACACTCCCACACCTATGCCAGCATTGTGCTACTCTAGAGGAGTTTAGCAGCCCTGGCCACCACACCAGTCCTGGGCACAGTGCAGGCATGGATATGGTATGCAATACTGTTGGGGGTCACTGCCCAGGGTGGTAAACACTGTCAGAGACCAGACCTGAAGCACACTCCACAGACATCAGAAAGGTTGCTATGATGGAGCTCAATCAGCAAACTGTGCTTAACGTAGGAATTGGTATCTGCCAGTAATCATAGCAAACGTTTGATAGCTGTGTACCGTATTCCCAGGTGTAGGGTGGCATTGCTAAGGTATGCAAGGGCTAGTATTGGGAGATGCACGCAGGGCCCAATGTCGTGCCTCTCCAGGAGGCATTGGCGAATGGAGCCTGTGGGTGTGGGTGTGTCTGCCCCTGTTGGCTGCTGCTTTACAGCAGAGGATCCCAAATCCAGTCCTGGTGTGCCAAACACTGTTCGGGTTTTCATGCTGTCCCTCATGAATATGCATGAGATACATCTGCATACCATGGGGGTGGTGCATAGAAATGCAGCATAGGCATCTTTATTAGAGGCAGCATGGAACCTGAATGGTGTTTGGCCCTCCAGGACTGCATTTGGGAGACTCTGCTCTAGGTAATGCGCCTGTTTATGGTGTCTTTGCTCTGTAGGGTATAATGTAGGTGTTTTGGGCATGTTTACGTCATCTGCAATAAAGGTTCTGTCTGTATTAGCACGATGTAGTAGTGGGTAAAATATGGGGACTGGGTTGGCAGGCACCATAGCTGTGACCTTCTGCTTCCAAACACACTGGTTGTGTGCACCGCACCACCGTGTTGCCACAGAGACAGTGCATTCCCTGGTGATACCATGACTGTTTGTCAGGCAGGGCCTGTCTGTTGCAGTGCATGGCACCCACCTACACAGGGCTAGGCCATGGTCGGCTCTGGGCAGCTGCCACTGCCCTCCTCCACCACCAGTACCCCTCTGCCATCATGCTGACATGCCCTTCTGCTGGTGGTGCTGGTGGTGTGCAGTCTCAAGCCATCCAGTGTGCAGGTAGGCAGATGCCTATGGTGCGTGTTATGGGGTAGGGGTGCCTGCATAGGCGTCCACGCTTCCCCCCAACACCGCCTACCAATGTTCTGTGTCATTGGGGGTACCTGCTGGGTACTATCCCCTGTGACACTGTGATAAACACTCTCGTGCCAATGTTGGGCCCTCATCAGTTGCTGTCTGGCTGCTGTTCAGTTTCAGCATTCTTAAGTGCCACCTAGGCATCTGCCTAGTCCTCACTGTGCCCCAGCTGCACCACAGCATGTGGAGCCTGCAGCCTTCTGTATCCCCTTTCCCAGCATCTGTCCAGTTGCCCATTCCGACATGCCCGCCCTGCTGTTGTGGAACATGTGCATGTCATAGGTAACCTGTCCAATGGAGAGGGAAACCCTGATCAGTGCTATTTCACTGTGGGATCATTCACCTTGTATGGGGACGGAGCGTAGACCCTTCCAAAATTCATATTTATTTTTTGGGGCTTTATTGGGAGTGTTTTTTGATGTTTCCCATTACTATCACTATTGCCCAGCTTGATTATAATTTGTTTTAATTTTATTGGGGTCCTTTTCAATGTTTATTTGTACTTTTGTTCCGTGCACATGTATCACACTTATCACTTTTTTGTGGGTTTCCCTGGTTTTGCTGTACATTGCTGACAGAAATGGTTTCTCTTCCCTTTAAATCGGCTCTAACGCAAGGTTTTCACTCGCGTTATTTTTAGCCTCAAATTTCACCTCGCTAGTGTGCGGGGAGCCTCTCCCCTCCCACTCTCCACCCATTGACCCCTTCTCTCCGCCCCTGGGGAGCCTTCCTCTGCCCTCCGGGAGCCTTTCCCCGCCTTCATCGCACATCAGCGCGCCGCGCACATCAGCGTGCACATTTGTGCCCCGTACCCAACATTAGCGTGCGCTAATTGCGCGCCGCGCACGTTATGAACCTTTAGTAAACATACTCCTTAGACTTTCAGAAAGCATTTGACAAAGTCACACATCCGATGCTTCTGGGAAAATGAAAGTCAGGGCATAGGAGACAGTGTCCTATTATGAATTGGAAACTGGTTAAAAGATAGAAAACAGAGGGTAGGGATAAATGGTCAATTTTCTCAGTGGAGGAAGATGAATAGTAGTATACCCCAGCGATCTGTACTAGGACTGATGCTTTTTAAAATAGTTATTAATGATCTGGAATTGGGAAGAACAAGTGAAGTGATCAAATTTGAAGAGGACAGCAAAATATTCCGAGCTTTTAACTAGCATGCGGATTGTGAGAAACTGCAGAAGAACCTTGGGACACTGGGCATCCAAATGACAGATGGAATTTAATGTGGACAAGTGCAAAGTGATGCATGTAGGGAAGAACAACCCAATGCCAGGTTCCACATTAGGAGTCAGCACCCAAGAAAAGGATCCGGGTGTGATTGCAAACAAAACATTGAAATCTTCTGTTCAATGTGTGGCGACAGCCAAAAATGCAAACAGAATGTTAAGAATTATTAGGAAAGGAAAATAAAGCAAAGGATCTCATAATGCCTCTGTATCGCTCCATGTTGCGACCCCACTTTAAGTATTGTGTGCAATTGTGGTCCTGGTATCTCAAAAAGGATATAGCAGCATTAGAAAAGGTACAGAGAAGGGCCACCAAAATGCTAAAGGGGATGGAACCACTCTCCTATGAGGAAACACTAAAGAGGTTAGGGTTCTTCAGCTTAGAGAGGAGATGGCTGAGTGGAGAGATCATAGACGTCTATAAAATCCTTAATAGAGAGGAACAGGTTGTATAGTAGATGTCAAAAAATACAAAGGATAGGGGACATGCCATCAAGCTACAAAGTAATATATTTAAAACAGAGAGGAGAAGATATTTTTTCTCTCAACATACTATATAATTAAACTCTGGTAGATGTGGTAAAAGCAGATGGCACGGTTGGTAGTCCAAGCGGAAAGCGCTGCCTCTCCCTGGGATAAGTAACACAGAACTGGATTGGCCACTCGTGGAAGTGACTCAGTCTGGAAGTTCTGACTGTACTCCTGGCAAAACTGCTGGAAAACCATGTTTCAGAAAGTGCGCGTTGTCAGCTGCCAGGCCCAGTATCTGGAATTCTTTTGAAAGGGAACAAAGGGCCAACAATGATTTACAGAACTTTCCTCAGCTGTCTGTACATGTGTTCCGTGGAAAATCCTGAGATAAGAGCGTTTTGGTGGGATGGAGATTGCTCTTAGATGTGCTTTCCCATTCTCTGTTATCATAAGCTTTGTCATTTTAGCATTTGCCTTTGGTTTGTTTTATATGTGTGAAGATATTTATTGATCCTATAATCTGCTTAAACTCTGGGCTGGCAGAAACTTTTAAACAAATAAATAAATTATATTGTTTTTCTTGAAAAGATTTGCTTTTTTGTCTCCTGTTAGATAATATGTCATCCACAGATGCTGCTTCTTTTTTCAAATGGGAAAATGGGAAATTTCCAGAACAGGGTTTTTTTTGTCTTATGATGCTGCTCTGTGGATCTAAAAAACTTGTTCTCACTTTTGGGAATTTCCAGCTACTACATTAAACTCAGGTTATGCCGTGAAAAGCCCTTAACATTAAGCAAACTCCAAGGGGTATGTTTACTAAACTGCGTTAGTGCAATTCGCGTTAGGAGCCGCGTTAGTGGAAGGAAAGCCAAAAAAGGACATGGGCGGTACATCGTAACCGATAACGCGCAGTTGTGCGCGTTATTACATGCGGCGCAGCAACGATCGTTACAGCGCGTGCGCTGCTGCGCGCAAGCGTAAGACAGCGCGCAGACACCCAAATACAGAAACAGAGCTGTAGTACAATGGTTACTACATAGACTGATGATACGAGGGTCATGGGTTTGATTCCCCAGTGTGCCTAATGAATAAGGCTGGCTGAGGTGTCCTGTGTAACCCTTTGAAAGCCGACTATAATATTTTAGTCTGCAGGCGGCTTACAGTTTGCATATATCAAGAAAATTGTACCCATCCTATGAAATAGGTTCCAATAGTGACGTTCTCTCTGACATGGTCATGTATTATATGCCAGTTGATAGGAATATTTAGGCGATCCCTATAGGGCGAAGTGTAAGGCGCGCCCTATAGGGCACCTTCTGAGCTACCCTAAGGTGACGGTACCCTGAGGGTGGTTGTGCTGGCAGCACTAATATACAGTACAAATAGACAATGCCTAAGACAGCCCTATCAATGAACCCCACTGTGGGTTGTGAACATATGACCTCTGGCTCCATGGGCAATGAAGTAACCAGTGGGTTAGAGCTGCTAATAAACACATGGCTGGCTACAGGAGGACTGCACCACACCACACCCACATTCTGCTGTGGTTACCAGGGAGATTACATACCACCACCCAACGCACCCTCTAGGGCTCAGGGTGGGGGACAGGATCTCCCGCCCACAGAGCCACGTTCAACCCCCTGCAATGGTGGCAGTAGAGAGGACCATCACCCCAGTCCTACTAGGGATCAAACACCCTACAGGGCAGGCAATGCAGAGCAGTACACATCCATAACGCAATAGCAGACAGATGGCAGGTCTGGAAATGCTCAGCTGCCCCCCCACAATTATCTGACATTCTCCAGCAGCAAGCCTCCAGCTGCTGCACGGTGTTCCAGCAAGACACATACTAGCTGCAGACAGTCCGCCAGCTAGTCCATAGTGCATGGTCCTGGAGGAGATGCATGTACCCAGAACAGGGATATCAGCATACACACCAAGCAGATAAGTCAGTGATTGGGCCCCAAAAGGAAACCCATAAAAATCACATAAGAGAAATACTATATAGCACTATGGTGGAACCTAGCCATGCCATGGTCACTGCTCAGTCAGGGTGAGACTGACCTCCCAGCAGGACATGCTATGGCCACCCTGTCCGTGCAGGTGGTACCGGGCACTACAATGTCCGGCCATTGCCCTATGCCCTGTGCAGATGCGGACAGGCCAGGACACCCTATCCAGGCTATTCCCACGGTACCTTGCTCCTCATTATGCACATTGGCAGGCCAATACTGGCAACAGTGCTAGCAGTGTGGACTGTGGAGGGTGTTGGCAGCCACCACACACTGGATAGACAGACACACACTCCCCTCACCTATGCCAGCATTGTGCAACTATAGAGGTGTTGGGCAGCCCAGGCCACCACACCAGTCCTGGGCACAGTGCAGGCATGGCTATGGTACGCAATACTGTAGGAGTCACTCTCCAGATTGGTAAACACTGTAAGACACAAGACCAGTAGCACAGTCCACAGACATCAGAAAGGTTGCTATGATGCAGCTCACTCCGACAATTGTACTTAACCTAGGAATTGCTATCTGCCAGTACTCATAGCAACCTTTTCATAGCTGTGTACCATATTTCCAGGTTTAGGGTGGCATTACTAAGGTATGCAAGTGCTAGTATTGGGAGATGCACGCAGAGCCCAAAGTCCTGCCTCTCCAGGAGGCTTTGGATAATGGGGCCTGTGGGTGCGGGTGTGTCTGCCCCTGTTGGCTGCTGCTTTACAGCAGAGGTTCCCAACTCCAGTCCTGCGGTGCAAAACACTGTTCGGGTTTTCATGCTGTCCCTCATGAATATGCATGAGATACATCTGCATACCATGGGGGTGGCGCATAGAAATGCAGCACAGGCATCTTTATCAGAGGCAGCATGGAACCGGAATGGTGTTTGGCCCTCCAGGACTGCATTTGGGAGGCTCTGCTCTAGGTACTGTGCATGTTTATGGTGTCTGTGCTCTGTAAGGTAAAATGTGGGTGTACAGGGCATGTTTACGTCATTTGCAAGAACGGTTCCGTCTGTATTAGCACGTTATCGTAGTGGGTAAAATATGAGGACTGGGTTGGCAGAAATCACAGCTGGGACTTGAACCTGTGTCCCTCTGTGTCTGAATACACTGGTTCTGTGCACTGCACCACCATGTTCTCACAGAGATGGTGCATTCCCTGGTGATACCATGACTGTTGGTCAGACAGGGCCTGTCTGTTGCAGTGCATGCCACCCACCTACACGGGAAAAGGCCACGGTCTGCTCTGGGCAGCTGCCACTGCCCCCTCCACCACCAGTATCCCTCAACCACCATGCTGACATGCCCTTCTGCTGGTGGTGCTGGTGGTGTGCGGTCTCAAGCCATCCAGTGTGCAGGTAGGTGGCTGTTTATGGTGCGTGTTCTGGGATGGGGGTGCCTGCATATCTGTCCACGCTTTCCCCCAGCACCGCCTGCCAATGTTCCGTGCCATTGGGGGTACATGCTGGGTACTATTCCTTGTGACACTGTGGGAAGCACACTCTTGCCCATGTTGGGCCCTCAGCAGTTGCTGTCTGGCTGCTCTACTGTTTCAGCATTCCTATGGGCCAGCTAGGCATCACCCTAGTCCCCACTGTGGCCCAGCTGCACCACAGCATGTACCGCCTGCAGCCCTCTGTATCCCCTTTTCCAGCATCTGTCCAGTTGCCGTTCCAACATGCCCGCCCTGATGTTGCGGGACATGTGCCCGCCATAGGAACCCTGTCCGATTGAGGGGAAAACCCTGAGCAGCGCTATTTCACTGTGGGCCCATGCACCTTGTATGGGGACGGAGTATGGACCCTTCCACGAATTATATCTGTTCTATGGGGCTTACTCGGGGGGGGGGGGGGTTGATGTTTCTCATTGCTACCACTATTGGCCAGCTTGGTTGTTGTTTTTTTCCAGTTTGTTGGGGTCATTTTCAGTGTTTCTGTGCCCTTTTGTTCTGTGCACATGTATCACACTTATCACCTTTTTTTGGTTTCCCTGCCTAGGCTGTACATTGCTGACACTTAAATGGTTTCTCTTCCCTTTAAAGTGCTTTTACCGGTAGGTTTTCATTCGCGTTGGAATTCAGCTCTGAAATTCAGCGCGTTAGTGTAATGGGAGCCTCTCCCTGCCCACTCCCCGCCCATTGACCCCTTCTCTCCGCACTCTCTCCACCTTCTGCGTTGTTTTACCGCGCCGCGGAGCATTACGATCGTTAGCGCGTGATAGTGCGCGCTATAGCGCGTTTACAATCGTTAATGCGCTATAGCACGCTAACGATCAACATCATACAATGCGCGTTATTCACATTTACCGCAGTTTAGTAAACATACCCCCAAATATTAGTTTAGAGCTGGGAGACCTAAAGTAGTGTATGGAATCTCCGGAGAAGTGTGAATGTTTCGGACGTCTCACTGTAAACCCAGCATTAGTCACAGATATGGTCATTTTAGCTTTGAAGAGAACTTGCCCAGGTTAACAGGTTAGATCCATCCAGATGTGGAGTTAGGCGATGTTCTAATACAATCCTTAGGCAAACTGCCTCAGATTTGAAAAATTTAGCAAATGAATTCAAATGAAGCAGGTTTACAAGTCATGCAGACCTAAGTCAGACAGCTTTGGCAAAGAACTTTAAACAGCATTAAGAACAAAATACAAAGGAAGACTTGTCTTCAGTGCATTTCTTTAGCAAGAAAATGGGAGTCTGGTTGCTCTAAGCTCGGGAAGGAAACATTTTATTCCTACCACAGGTGTCCTGGCCTCTGGTCTCTAGCACTTCAGAAGAAGGTCTTCGTCTACAAAGCCATTTTGAACTTCTTTTGGGTAGAAACCCATTGGCTTGATATCCAACCCAAGGAGGCAGCTTTCCCGACTTGCTGGTAAATCTCTCTCCAATCCCTTCTGGAGACCGTTATTCTATGCTCACCAACAGCTGTCACAGCTACAACAGGAATTCAGTCTCTATCACCAACACCTCTTGCAGCTGAATGATTTGGCTGGAATTATGCTTGTTTTTAATGAAAGAGAGTTTCCCCTTAAAGTACAACTGTGGACTAACTCGTAATTTCCCTTGCTCCTAGAGTTGCCAGATTGCTCTGTTGTGGGGCATCTAGGAGACTCAGACTACTGCAAGTGTTGGTTGTCACAGCTAATGAACAGTCTTGACCAATTGTGCATTTTGGTCTTATGAAGGCGATACATAATTATGTTATATTACGGTTTGCAGATTCTGAGGGAAGCTCCACTAATTACTCTTCTCTTCCTTTTGTTTTCCCGTCTTTCCTGCCTGGATTAGAGAAAGGTTATTTGTTGTGATTGTATCAGAAAAAAGGAAGCAGTTCAAAAACGTCCAGGTTGGTGACCTGGCAGAAAGTCAGCCCTGTGTGATGTTGGCTAAGTCTGCTTTTCATTTGGATCAGGCAGAGATTTATATTATCTCCCTGGATTTCTGAACACAAAAAAATGGAAATGCAGAGTTCCTCTGTTCCATTCCCATCTGTTTGAGTGCATTCCGTTTTGGATAGTTATTTGGGGGTGGAATTAATCAGGGAGCATGAGTCGCAGCAGGATGTCATTATGCAGCTACCTGCAGATTCTATGCTCTGAAACAGCAATGTTGCGAGCGCATTTCAATCCAAGATGGCAGAAGAGATGGATATTTCTGTGGAGCTCTGAAGTGCTCTTTGGGTATATGGGGAGGCATATAGGGAAGTGAAAGCGATAAGATAGAGTTTACCCCTCTGCTCTTTCACAGAAATATTCCCAGGTGCAGATATCTTTAAATAAATTTGCTGTCTTCGCTGCTTTGGTGCAAGTTGTCTTGGTAGGAGTTGGGCTTAGCATAGGAGTTGCTTTTCTGATAAGCATTACGTGTCCTTCAGTCCAGAGGATCCCGTTACTCCACCTCAGCTGGGCATCTGCGTTACTCTGGAGTAACTGCTGCTGATGCTGGGTCAGAGCATGCGGCACCTAGCAAGGCTTCTGAGGAAAGTTGCAATGAAGATGTTGACTACCCCTACTATACCGGAGACTGCCACTTATGGAGAGAGGCAGTTTAGTGCACATTTGAACAAACCAGGAGGGATGGGGAGCACATCGCTATGCTAAACCTGCAACTTGGATTAATGCGGGTGCCCTTTCCACCAACCACTGAGACGCACTTCAGTAAGCATGCCCCTGAATGTCTGGACCTCAGGCTAGACCAGACTCTCTCGAGACCGAACAGAATCTTGCTCATTTGACTCAACAAGTTTCTAAACTTCAAGCTCATACTACGGAGTTGATTAAAGACAAAAGATGACTCATAGTAAGTTGTAGGATTTCAAAAATTATTTAAGGAGACTGAATCTAAAATTCTGGAGTTTTCCTAAATCTCCCTTGTTTTCCCCTATAGAGTCCATACTTCCTTTTTCTAGAGATTTTTATATGCCTGTTTGTGATTCAAATGCTAGAAATTTAACTTCCGGCAAGGGTTTGCACTCGGGAAGCTTAAATCTTACAGATATCTTGGAATGTTCTCAAGAAAAGGTCATGTTGCATTAAACTTTGTTGGTGACATTTGTCTTAGACCTGGAAATTATGGTCTCAGAACAGGGCTGGCCTGAGAGTATCTGATGTCCTTGGTGAACCTTCAGCTGTGCATCTCCCTGAGGCAGCTCAAAGCCCTGTGCTTCCCTACGGAGTGGATGAAGTTCCTCCCTCCCTTCCTCCTCTGTACTCCAGCATCTTTCCTACATCTCCTCCTCCATCCAACATCTCCCCTTTCCTTCCATACCCTATCCCCTCAGCTTCCAGCATCTCTCCTTCCCTACCCCACCTTCAGCTGTCCAGCATCACCGCTTTTATTCCCTTCCCCTTCCCCAGGAATTTAGCATCTCTCCTCCCCTACAGGTGTCCAGCTGCTCTTCTTCCCTACCCCTCACCCCTTTCAGGTGTCCAACTGTGCCTTCAACACTCCTGGGAGCGGCACTAGCACCACAGTCTCAGCTGTTGCCATCAGCGCTCTCCATCAGGCTGTAGCCACTGTGAGGCCTTGAGCAGACACGTGCAGTCAAGGCAGGCCACACCCTGCTCCCTGTCCAAGGGGTGGGATGTGCCCAGCCTTGAGCATGAGTGTCTACTCAAGGCTTCACTGTGACCACTTTTGCTGAGTTTTAGAGTCGGACTGATGGAGGACGGTGACGGTGGCAGTTTTCACTTAGGATGCTGAGACTGTGTGTGCCGGTGCTGCCGCTGCCCCCAGATTTGTGGCACACTAGGCAGATGCCTAGTCCACCTGGTGGAAGGCCGCCCATGACTCGGAGAATATTCTTCAAATATAGAGATGTGTGATTTTTTGAGTCAGAAAATATACTTTTTCCAGAAGTTTCTAAGGTGTCTCAGGAAAGATGCAAGCTGTTTTTGACTAAGAGGCAGGAGGTGATTGCCCTGGGAGATACCTTCATTCTAAAATTTCCTTGCATTTGTAATGTTAATTATCAGGGAAATAGGTTTCAGTTTTACTGATCCTACTCATTTGCAAAGCTTTTTGGAAACTAGAAACCTATAGAGATGGCAGATACTGGTTCTTACTTTATGCTCGGATTCTGATTAAGGGCCATGTTTACTAAACTGTGCTAACATCAGGGCCGGCCCAACCACTAGGCATACTAGGCAGCTGTCTAGAGCAGTAACTTCTGGGGGGAGGGGGGCAGCTAAGTGCAAAGTATGCAAAGCTAAATAATAGATTTTGACAGCCAGTGGGAGAGTAGCCTAGGGTGGCAACAGTTTGAGCTAGTTCTGGATCTGACCCTGGCTAACGGTCAGCACTAGGTTTCCTGCATGCATACCCCAGTGACCACTACAGTGGGCTAAAACTGCAGCCAATGTAAGATCCTGTGCATAGCACTTAGCATGGCTTGGGACGGAGTGTGGGCACTGACTGCACATTGCAGTTAGCAGGGGTTAGTCACCGCTGCAGTGGGTGTGGGTAACTGCAGCCCCAGTAATTGCAGCAAATGGCTTAATGGGAGGTTGGTGCTAGACACATGCTAACTGCATGCAAATCCCCCTTCAATAGCATGGGTCCGGCGCTACCCCCTCGATATGTTCAGGGGCTAAATGCAAGTGGCATAAGTTACAAAATTTTGCTGAGGGTCCCCCATTTTCATGGCAGTGATGCACCTCCCCGTGCAGCGGCGGCAAACTTACTGTGTTTGCTGCGCTGCTCTGCTCTTCCAGGTTTGCTGTGGACCCAGTGGCTGTTCCCAGCGGGGCCGAAGTCTCGCAGTGTGGCTGTTATTGTGATTCTTTGACTGGGGAACAGCAGTCACCAGAAGACCAGAGCAACGTGGCAAACATGTGCTGTCGCCACCACTGTGGGGGCTCCTTATCTGCCCAGGCCCCCTCCCCTGCACTGTGGGGGCTGCTTATCTGCCCAGGCCCCCTCCCCTGCACTGTGTGGGCTCCTTATCTGCCCAGGCCCCCTCCCCTGCACTGTGTGGGCTCCTTATCTGCCCAGGCCTCCTCCCCAGCACTGTGGGGGATGCTTATCTGCCCAGGCCCCCTCTCCTGCACTGTGGGGGCTGCTTATCTGCCCAGGCCCCCTCTCCTGCACTGTGGGGGCTGCTTATCTGCCCAGGCCCCCTCCCCTGCACTGTGGGGGCTGCTTATCTGCCCAGGCCCCCTCCCCTGCACTGTGTGAGCTCCTTATCTGCCCAGGCCCCCTCCCCTGCACTGTGGGGGCTGCTTATCTGCCCAGGCCCCCTCCCCTGCACTGTGTGGGCTCCTTATCTGCCCAGGCCCCCTCCCCAGCACTGTGGGGGCTGCTTATCTGCCCAGGCCCCCTCTCCTGCACTGTGGGGGCTGCTTATCTGCCCAGGCCCCCTCCTCTGCACTGTGGGGGCTCCTTATCTGCCCAGGCCCCCTCCCCTGCACTGTGGGGGCTCCTTATCTGCCCAGGCCCCCTCCCCTGCACTGTGTGGGCTCCTTATTTGCCCAGACCCCCTCCCCTGCACTGTGGGGGCTGCTTATCTGCCCAGGCCCCCCTCCCCTGCACTGTGGGGGCTGCTTATCTGCCCAGGCCCCCCTCCCCTGCACTGTGTGGGCTCCTTATCTGCCCAGGCCCCCCTCCCTTGCATTGTGGGGGCTGCTTAAGTGGAATTTATTGCCACTGCTAAACACATAGGGGTATGTTTACTAAACTGTGGTAATGTCATTCACGGTAGGTTCTGCGGTAAAGGTAGAGATGCCCATATAAAGGCATGGGCGGTGCATCGTTACAGCAAGCTGACAGAGAACGCGCGTTACAAGGTGCCTTAGAATAACGAGCGTTACAAGGCGGCTTGTAAAGCACCTTGCAAGGCACCTTGTAAGGCGCCTTATAAGGCGCCTTGTAAGGTGCCTAGTAAGGTGCCTAGTAAGGTGCCCTGTAAGGTGCCTAGTAAGGTGCCATGTAAGGTGACTTATAAGGTGCCTAGTAAGGTGCCATGTAAGGTGCCTTATAAGGTGCCCTGTAAGGTGCCCTGTAAGGTGCCTCAGAAGGCGCCCTATAGGGCCTCCTAGGCTAAGCGCCATATAAGGCACCCTTGGACAAGGCACCGTAGAAGGCACCCTGGGCTATTGAACCATAGGTTAAGGTGGCCTAACAAGGTTATGGTGTCCTAGGTTAGTGTGCCCTAGGGACTGCAAGTTGCCTCAGGATGACATGCATGACCTGTGCGGAACAGAGCCAGATGTAGCCCTAACACTAGATAGAGCACTCAGGAAAAGCAATGAACAGGTGAGTGAAGGAGGGAGAAGTGGGAGCCGCTGGACATGCCATATCTGCGGGCATCCCATGTGCCTGCCAGTACTGATGACAAACATGGTGGGGCAGCTCTACCACAGCACAGGGTGTTGACAATGTAAAGTACTGGAAAAACAGTTGGTGGCAGACGATGGGAATACGTGTCCCCCAGTGGAGGCAGAGGTGGCAGGATAGTTACAATGATGGGTGGACAGAGGAGTGGTGGTGCCATGCAGATCAGGCACAGGCGAGGCAAGCACGATGAGGCGCAATGCAGGAAAGGGTAGCAGTGCAGGACATGGGCTGGTAGCCTGCACAGGCAGACAGGACTCTACACAGCTGACAGACGCAGATAGATGGACCGAGGGAATGTTGGCAATTGTGGCGAGGGTATTATGGGCTGGAAGCACAGATCTGCAAAAATATGACCTCTACAGGCATGCACACTATTTGAGTAGGACAGGCATGAGAGGAGGGAACAATGAGGAACTGAACCAATGAACACTGCCAAGAATGGCAATGTATTAACCAGTAGGCTATACCTCCATGGTGTATGTCACAGCAGTACCCATGATGCAATGCACATGCTGAATAGCTGTCTACAGCTGATCACCAAATGGGGTCTGCACCTCTCCGGTACCTCAGCTGGGAAAGACGAACTGACAGTGTGTGATACTGGCACAGAGTAGCTACAGACCATGCCATTGTGCAGGTTCTGTGGTCACCCTGAGGGATAGGATTGGTGCCCAGCACTAGGTCCGCAGTACATGTGATGCTAGAGATAGGTCCTGCTGTACATCCCCATCACTACCAGTGTGTGACAGGTGTTCCTTGCAGTGCAGCCGAAGGTAATTTGGTGTCCATCTGTATCCTGCAGTCACATGTGGTCCTGTGGGACCAGACACTAGCCAGATTAGTGTGTACCCCGTGTGAGGGTCTGGCTGACATGGGCAGCTGTTATCAGGGCAGAGAGATTCCTAGAATTGCATGAGGTGTGTGTAGCAGTGGCTGTATAAGTCACAGTGGTATACACTACATACCCCAAAGGGCCCACATCACCCTTTTGTAGGTAAAGAACAGTGCCCCCACCCCAGGGAAGCAACTTCCATCCTGTTTGTACGAGACAGCCCTCCAGGGTTGGTGGGCCAGAGCCATACCTATGACTGGGACAGTGGCAGACCAGAAGCTATGCTGGGGTTAGGCCTAGAAACCCCAAGTGCCTCCCACCACTGTCTGCCAGTCACCAGCAGACAGCACAGTCAGCCTGTACCTTAAAGGTGTTCTGACCATGCACAGTCTAACTGCAGACAGTCCACCAGGAACTATGTACAGCAAGCAGGCATCTCAGTGATTGGGACCCCAGCACTGGGGAACACAAATATAACACTCAATGTATAGAAAAATGTATTATAGCACATGCTGTATCATAGCGCACAATGTACATAGTTCAACCTAATCAAACACACTATAACATCTTACACGCAAATCATAATATATCTTTCACTGCATGAAATACATATTCACTACTTTTGATTGTTTTGCTGTGATACCGCCTTGATTGTAGGATAAGGCAGTATAGAAATACTATTAAATAATTAAATAAACACTAGAGACAAATAGTGTAGAGTGCTATGTGGGAACCTAGACCTGCCATGGTCACTGCTCGTTCAGAGTGAGTGCCCTCCCAGCATGCCATGCTGTGGCCACCCTGTCCATGCAGGTGGAGGTCAGGCACTACAGTGTCCTAGCCATTGCCCCACACCCTGTGAAGATGCATCCTGGCCAATCTCCCCTGTCCGGGCCATACCCAGAATACCTTGCTCCTCATTATGCATCTAATCAGGCTAATGCTGGTAACAGTGGGACATTTTGGGCCCAGTGAAGTATGGGCAGCCACAGAACAATGGATAGACATACAAACACGCTCACTCCTTTTGCAGCATTATACAAAGATAGGGGTGGTTGGCAGCTTTGCCCGCCACACTAGTCCTGATCACAGTGCCGACATTGCTAAACTGTGCAGGGGGTAGTAGTAGTGCTCTGGTGATAACATCATCCCAATGCTGGGGCCAACAGCCTGCCGCTCCATGCATCATTGGATTGTGGAGCCTGTGTGAGTGGGTGTTTGCACCCCTGTTCGCCGCTGCTTTGGGCTTTGCACATGTTGCTGTTGTATCTGCATTGTAGGGTAAAATATAGGGACATGCTCTGCAGGAACCACAGCTGGGACTTGCACCTGTGACCCTCTGCTCCTGGACACACTGGCTGGGTGTACTGCACCACACTGTTGCCACAGATGCATGGTAGTCCCTGGGGCTACCTGCACTTTTCCTCAGCCAGACCTTTTATGTTGCACTGCACACCACATACTGATGCAGAGCATGGCCTAGGTCCACTGCAGGGAGGTGGCACTGCCCCCTCCAGTACGGGCACACGCCCCCCTGCCAAGCTGACGTGGCCATTTGCTGTCGGTGCTGGTAGTGCGCAGTCCCAGGCCATCCACTGTGTAGGTAGGCGCCCGCCTAGGGAGCAGGTTCCGGTGTGGGGGGGCATACATGGACATCCTCACATCCCCCCCATCACTGCCTACCACTATTATGTCCCCTCCACATGGGGGCGGGATGGCTGGGGGGATGTCAGGTCTGTGCCCTAGCGACTATTGGCTAGGGTGGACCAGGTAGATATTGGTGGATTGTGTTTGGCCTTGGTCAACTGCTGTCTTGCTGATCTCCGGTGTCTATGTTCCTATGTGCCACCTAGGCACCCGCCTGGTCCACCCAGTGCCCCAGCTGCCCATGCTACATGTCCCACCTGCGGCCCCCTATGCCCCATTTCCACCATCGCCATAGTGGCCATTCATACTTTGGCACTATGGTATTGCTGTACATGGATCACTACTATCACAGTTTTTGGGCTCCCTGCCTGGGCTGTACATTGCTGACACGTAAATGGTTTCTCCCTCCTGCATATGTGTATCTAACGGCAGGTTTTCAATCGCGTTAGGATTCAGCTCTTCAGATCAGCGCGTTAGTGTGAATGGAGCCTCTCCCCGCCCACACTCCGCCCATTGACCCCTTCTCTCCGCCCTCTCTCCACCTTCTGCGGTGTTTACCGCGCCGCGGAACGTCTACGATCGTGCGCGTTATGTAACGTTACTGCAGTTTAGTAAACATACCCCATAGTAAACTACCATGTCTTAATAAACATTATAATCTCACACGCCTCCCTCTTCCTCTCCTTTCATTTTATGCTTAATTTCAGGCAGTCATGCTCCTTGGTGAACTGGATCTCATTTTTTTTGTGGTCCCTTCTTGTAGAGATAACATTTTCTACATTGTTTTGGTTCTTATTTCCTTTTTGATGCATAACAGTTAATAATTATGTGCAGAAGTGTTTTACTTGTAAAGAATAATAATTAATACATATAAAATATTTTAAAAAAGGGAACAGTAATGTCAACAGGAGGTGGGTTTAATATCCAAAACCTGCTGAGCAGGTTTCATAAGCAGCTGGATTTACACGGTTACTTTTACTTACCTGACTAGCTGAGCAGCTGAATGTCCGGCTAAATCTCCCTAGTCAAGGCCGGTGGTTGGGCACTTTTAATTTTCTTCTGCCGCAGTGGCTAAGGATGTGCTATTTGACTGCACTGGATAAAGAAAGGCTGACGGCAGGAGAACACGTGTTTAGTCTGCTACTGGCCTTATCATGGGGGATAGAGGAAGCAGTGCCTCTTTGGTCTACAGGTTGCATGAGAAGGGGGTGGTATCATGGATGCCCTCTGCGTTGGCACATTTCACGTGGGAAGGTGGGGGTGGTATCATGGATGCCCTCTGCGTTGGCACATTTCACGTGGGAAGGTGGGGGTGGTCCACTGCAGTAGTCTTCTTACACCTCAAAAGCCAAGTTAGGAGGGGGCAATGGATAACGTCTTATGTGACTGCACAGCTCTCACCCCAAAAACTGGCCCTGGCTGTCTTAGAACCCAGGGTGTCTGTGCTTCTTGCTACCGGAGTAAAACGCAGGATCCAGTTCTGCAGGTCACTGGAGCTGGGGTTTTCCTCGGTTGTGATCTGAAGCCTTACAGAGGAAACTTCATAGCAGAATGTCTATGTGAAACTCGCAAAAAGAGACCAGTTTCTATGCTTGTCCTATAAAGCTCACCCCAAAGCCTTCCCAGCACTATTCAGCGCGCCCCACTGCACTGCAAAATTTAAATGTTTTAGTGAACCATCAAAAATTGTTTCCACTCGTTTAACATAGACTTAAAACCCTTATAAAGCGCATTATTTTATTTCATCATGTCTATTTTATTAATACTCACTTCAAATCACAATCGTAGACTGTTTATTTCCCAACATACCACTGGTGTTTCCAAAGATATAGTCACTTATCTTTCTTCATCAAGGTTTTCACAGCTCAGGTCTTCAGTTATTCAAACTTTACATCAGGGATCATCCACTCCAGCTAGTGCTGCTGTTGCCAGCTATCATACTAACTGAAAGAAAAGCTGCCTTTTCCTGTTTAGTCAGAGGTCAGCTACTCCCCCTCCTCCCCCTCTTCACTCCCACCTCTGCTACCCTTTCTTCTGTGATCTCTGAGGAGGAAACCGCACACCTTCTTTCCTCCTCCAAACTCACTACCTGCTCCTCTGATCCTATTCCCACCCATCTCCTAAATTCCATCTTCTGTTCTCCCTTCCATCTCTCATATTCTCAACCTATTGCTCTCCACAGCAACTGTCCCTGCAGCCTTCAAGCATGCTGTGTAATACCTGTCCTCAAGAAATCCTCACTAGACCCTACCTGTCCTTCCAACTATCGACCCATCTCCCTCTTCCCCTTTGTTTCTAAATGACTTGACCGAATGGTTCACTGCTGTTGCCTCGACTTTCTCTCCTCTCAAGCCCTTGTGGATCCTCTACAATCTGGCTTTCGTTTTTTACATTCTATCAAAATGGCTCTTGCTAAAGTTTCCAGTGACTTCTTCCTGGCAAAATCCAAGGGCCTTTACTCAGTTCCAGGACCATACCTAGCCCTGTGCGAGCAGTGCGGCCGCACAGGGCACAAAGGCTTAAGGGGTGCATTTCAGCTATCTGCTGTTGTCTACTGCCACCACTTTTTCTTATCTCAACAGCGGCAGGCAATGACAGAGAGCTGAAATGGCCCCTTAAGCCTTCTCGCGGCACACTAAGCAGGTCTGCTCCCTCCCTCCTCTGATGCAGTGTCAGAGCGCGCAGGCGACTTGCACATCGGGTGCACCTCTTCTCTCCCACCGCCATCCAGAAAGTGACTGGATAGGGAGGGAGGGGGGCACGCACCAGGGCGCAATTCACGTTCGGTACGGCCCTGCTCAGTCCTCATCCTTCTTGACCTCTCTGCTGCTTTTGACACTGTTCACCACAACTTTCTCCTTGAGACCTTGTCACCACAACTTTCTCCTTGAGACCTTGTCCTTGCCCTTGCTTGTTTTTAAGAGCTCTGTGCTATCCTAATTCTCTTCTTATCTCTCCCATCGCTCTTTCAGTGTTTGTTCTGCTGCTATCCCATTCTCGGTTGGTGTACCCAAGAATCTGTCTTGAGTCCATTCCTTTTCTCTCTCCATACCCAATCCCTTGATGCGCTTATCTCTTCCCATGGCTTTCAGTACCATCTTTACGTTGATGACTCCCAGATCTACCTCTCTACACCTGAAATCTCTCTGGTAATCCAGACCCGGATCTCTGCCTGCCTTTCTGACATTGCTGCTTGGATGCCTCACCGCCGCTTGAAACTGAACATGGCCAAGACTGAACTTATCTTTCCCCCTAAAACCTCCTCTCCTCTTCCTTCTTTCTGTCTCTGTGGATAACTCTCTACTCTTCCCTGTCTCCTTAGCTCACAACCTGGGGTTGTCTTTGATTCCTCTCTCTCTTTCTCCACCCACATCCAGCTGACAGCTAAGACCTGCCGTTTCTTTCTCTGCAACATCAACAAAATTCGCCCATTTCTTTCTGAAGCACACTAGGACACTTATTCACTCCTTAGTCACCTACCGTCTAGACTACTGTAACCTACTCCTTGCTGGTCTCCCTCTGAATCATCTCTCTCCCCTTCAATCTGTTCAACACTCTGCTGCACGGCTAATCTTCCGCCAGCCTCGTCATGCCCATATTACCCCTCTTCTCAAGTCACTTCATTGGCTCCCTATCCATTTCCGCATCCAGTTCAAAGTTCTCCTGCTGACCTATAAGTTTATTTATTTAAACAATTTTTCTATACTGCTCCTTTCATCCATCAGGAACAGTTTACATTAAACAGTAAACAGTTCTCCCAGGGCAAGCAGGATGAGTCAGCCACAAGTGGTGACGTCATCCGACGGCGCCAGTAGTTACAGAGAACATGTTGTAAACTATGATACAGTTGAACTATATACATACCAGTTAGCCACATACACCGTAGTATAGAGGTAGCTGGTTAAACTTAAGTGCATTCACTCTGCAGCTCCTCACTACCTTTCTTCTCTTATCTCTCTCTACACCCCCCCCCCTTGGGAACTCTGCTTTTCTGGCAAATCGCTTCTATCTGTGCCCTTCTCTTCTATTGCTAACTCCAGACTTCACTCCTTTCACCTTGCTGCTCCTTACGCCTGGAACAAACTACCCAAATCTGTGCGTCAGGAGAGTTCTCTGACTCTTTTAAATCCAGGCAGAAAACTCACCTCTTCGCTGCCGCTTTTGGATCTTGACTCACCTGATCTCCTTTATGTTTCCTCATCATTCCCCCTACTAGTACTACTACTATTCAGCACTTGTAAATCACCACGTGCGCAGCGCTGCGCAGCTGACCTACGAGAGGTAGCCGACATACAAGAGACAGTCCCTGCCCGTCAGTCAAGCCCATCGGCGCTTACGATCTAGTTAGAACAAAACATAAGTTAGAACAGTACAGAGCATTAGTCAGTTCTGGGCAAGGTACGGTTTGGTCATAAATGAATAAATTCCCCCTAGATGTATCCAGTGTCTACAGCTACTGTGTTCTCTGATGAGCTGGGACCGTCTTTTAGATGTGTCTGTGCAGCGCTGCGTACCCCTTGTAGTGCTAGACAAATATTCAATAATGGTACTAGCAGTAGTAATAGTAGGGTGTAAGTCCCACTGACATTCCTTGTATCCTAGGGCAATTCACTTAATCCTCCTTTGCCTCAGGTACAACCTAAAATTGCAAGCCCTCCCCTAAGAGCCATTAAGGGTGTGCAAGAAATAATTTTCAGTTCATTTTCGGATTATTGTTGATATTTTTTGCTGATTTTCTGACATTTTTATCAGTTTTGAAAATTAATATATGTAAAATATAATTAAAGCACGTTAAAACAATGTTGGAGTCGAGGAGTAGTTTAGTGGTTTGAGCAAGAACATAAAACCTAGGAGATTTGGGTTTGATTCCACTTGGTACTCCTTGTGGCCTTGGGCAAGGCACTTTACCCTCTATTGCCTCGGAAGAAAAGGCCTGGCAATCTGCTTCTGGTCACACCTTGCCAAAAGAACACAGGTGCTGCTGGATCACCAGAAGCCAGCATTGACTTGAAAGCACTTTAAAAAAATGTTTAATTCATGTGAATCAACCCTATGCACATTAATTCAGAAGTTTTAACCCTTTCCACTCAGCTGTGCCACCCCGTGGGAAATTTACATTTCCCATTCCGATCGATATGAACAATATGCTAGTTTATGGCCCAAAATACCACATGACTTGTTACTGTAGAATGTGTATGTCATATTGGTTGTAATTTGGGCAGTTTCTTGTTAAAATTTATTCCAATCTGGCATGAGCGACATAGAAAATTTATCCGAGTGGAAAGGATTAAGCATGCAAAGTGAATTTAGCGCATGTCTTGTAAAATGTTCTGACCCAAAACTGCAAACTGAATGCACTATTTAGGAAATGTGTTGAAGTACTAAGCAGGAGGTGCCAGAGTCTCTGAGTGGTGATTTTGGCAGTCCAAGAAGCCTGGCTGTAGGGAGCCTTCTTTCACCCACTCTGATCTAAAGCACAAGGACAGATCTGTGAGAGCTGACAGGAAGCTCCCGTAAGCGCGGCCCATCAGGCACCCTCCGCAATCTGGTTTTGTAAAAATGTTTCATCTTGGTACCTTTCATCAATCGACAGAAACTCCCTGTCTTCTTTCATACCCACAGGAAAGAATGATTCCTGAAAGTGAGGGCATTCTTATAAAACCACTGAGTTTATATTCATTGAAAAGGACGGTTCTGTGCACACAATTAAAAGCCACATTTTGATAGGCCTCAGGACTGTGCTGGAATAAAAACAGCACAGAAATTCCCCTCTCTTTTAGGCCCTTTCCTCATTCTTTGTCTTCACAAATGCTGGCGAAAGGACTTTCAAATTAAAGCTCTGTTGGGAGAGGATTCGCCATGATGCCTGAAGCCCAGCCGAGGTGTTTGAAAGAAGCTCCTCCCCCCAGGCACCTTAGCAGACTCAGTCTAAGGGGGAAAACCGGTGCAGACAACAGGGGGTTAAGTAAATCCCTTTCTATTGTTTCCCTGATGATGTTAGTTTCCTTCCTGCCAAGACTCATTTTGCTCAGCTATCTTGTGAGAGACACATATGGTGCGCTGAAATTGCCATCGAAGAAGCATGTCCCAGCCTGTTGAGACATCATCAAATAAGATTAAAGCCAAGTAAAAATAAAAAGAGGAACAGGTTATTCTTCCTCTCATAGAGGGAACATCTGATGAAAGTCGCTGAGGCACTTGAAAGCTTCTAAAGGTTTTGGAAATGTTTCTTTCCTTGGTCTCATAAAGAAAAAGGAGAAATAACAAAGGCGGTCTGTCCGTTTCCTTCTTGAAGTTAGTGAGAAGCTGCACTTGATAATCCAGGAGATGTATTAGTAGAATCAAACATCATCCTGTCCTCTCTGATCAAACAGCACTTCACTGCAATTTAGAGAGCAGCCCCCTCTGCGCATGCTTTCCCCTCTGCCACTCCCAGAATTCCAAGGCACAGAAAATGGCCTCCTGAAAGACAGATAGTCCGACTATGCTAACATGAATTTCAGACTAAAATATTTTTAATTGCTAGCTGATGATGGAAAAAGAGAGATGAAAATAAAAACCTGAGCCTGAATGACAGCTACAAAGAACCGGTCCTAAAGTACTGCCGTTCCCGCCTGTTCTTTGCATTGGGTGTTTTATTTTGAGGGTAATTTTAGAAATACCTGCACTGGAGACTTTTCGCTCCCCAGGCTCTACAGGATTTCTGTAATATAGTAACATAGTATATGACAGCAGATAAAGACCAGTATGATCCATCTGGTCTGCCCCGCAAGGTGGCAAGAGCAGGTGCACGTGCCGCTCTGTGCAGGTCACCCCTCCCCATGCCTTTGTTTAGGGGTGTACCCACCGCTCCATGTAGACAGCCCTGTTTGTTGACATATAAGAGATAGTTATGTTTATTGTGATTTTATCCTGTTGCTATAAAGGGATCCACTGTGTCTGTCCCATACCATTTTGAATTCTGTCACTGTATTTGCCCCCATCACGTCCATCGGGAGGGCATTCCAAGCATCCACCACCCTTTCAGTGAAAAAGTATTTCCTGACATTGCCTCTCAGTTTACCCCCTTGCAGCTTCATGTTATGCCCTCTAGTTTTACAGCTTCCCCGTCTTTGGAAGAGGTTTGTTTGTTCATGCTTACTTTCATTTTCAAAATTATCCTGGAACAGCCTCCACACACTACACTTGCTAATTTGTGCTGATAGTTTCTTTGGGAACATATGTACACAAAGATATTCAACCAATGTCTCAAAGCCAGGCCTGAGAGCGCCCCTTCACACCGGCACTTTCTCTTGTGGAGTCTCACCACATACTTACACCTGTTAATCTACGCGGACACTTCCTCTGACTAGATACCTGAAAATTCAAAAGTATGTAGCTACTCCCAAGTCCACCCCCTACAGTGAGCAAAAGCACAGAGGAAGGGTATCATTATAAAGTCTGTTTTACAGGTACAAAAAGGCTTTTAGAAATTGTGTGTGGGTTTACACACCTAAAAGCTATGAGCACATCCTTTTAGGTGAAACATATGTGGACTTCCTCAGGGATCTAGTCTGGGAGGGGGAGAGAGTATTGGGGGGCATGCATACTGTTATGGCCTCTTTGGAGCTGAGGTTAATTCATATGGGAGCTTTTGCACGCTACTGGACCTTCTTTAGAAAGGCAGGTAGCTCCTGATGTTGGCTTCATAAAACAGGCTTAAAAGAGGCACCTTTGTCTGATTTTCATATAGGTGCCCTGCCATAAAATTACCCCCATGAGTTTGCTTTTACCCATATGGAGAGAGGGGAAAGCTTTCTAAGCCCTTATTTCTAGAGCAGGATTGTGCCTCCCCCAGGTCTGTTTAAGAGCTTCCTGTGTAGCTATGGTTGGACAATGAATCATGTCTCCAAGGCCCCGAGCAGCTCCAGCCTGGGGCCAGACAGGGCTGCGGCCGCCTCTCCACCAGTGCACCCCTGTGTCTTCCACATTAGCATTGCTTCTGAGAGCTCACCAAATACTGATCTGCCTAAGATCCTGCTCTTGGTAACAATCTTCTTTTTTTTTTTGCTTCAAATGTATTAGGTGAGTGGCTATGTTAACATATTAAACATTGCAGCTGTTTTTAGAAGCAGGAGCCTCCCTCAAACGCTGGGCTCTAATTGGAGCTTAGGCAAGCAGGAATGCGTCAGTAGCTGAGATTAGCACTGGCTTTAATAAGCTGTCGTGGGCTTTGAAAAGAAGTAGAGTTTAAAACGAATCTAACCAGCTCTGAGACAACCTCACCAATAGCCTACAGCAAGGATTAAAGGAGGAAGGATTTGAAGAGAAAAAAAACACAAGAAAGGGATAATGTAGAATCGTTTACTTATTAACCTCCCTCTCTTCTGACAGTGGGCAACTTCTGATTCAAAATACAAATTATCTCCAATTACTTCAAGAGAGAGAGTTCCAGACCTGTCACTTAACCTTCCCCATCTGTACAGCCTGTCGCCTTGACCTCAGCCTTCACTCCCTCGGCCCTGGGCTGGAAGCGGGAGCTTTATTGTTCCTCAGAGAAAAGCCCAACCGTGTCTGGGGGGAGAGGCAGAAAGAAATTTAGTGACTGTGACTTTATTCAGATTAGATGGGCAGAAGAGGATGAGTTTAGCGGTCTCCTCTGAGGTTTTGTGGCGTTTCTATCCAGGCAAGCTTGCATCAAATTAGTTCCCTCCTCCCCCATGACTGCTGGGTGTAGTGAGAGCATGGGAGCCCCAAATGAACCAAGGAGAGTTCTCCAATGACTTATATATATCTGAAATAAACCATCCGAAGAATTCTCACCACCGCTGTGCAGTTACAGGGATGAATGGGACAAAGGCCAAAAATCCAGACTCTGGCATGTGAAAATCACGTAAGACCTAAAGACTATAAACCTAAAGGCCATCCTCAACCCCGCGCTCATATCTGCTGTCTGCAACACGGGCAAATCTGCTTCACATCTATTCTGCAGCCAGTAAACAACTGCAAATTGGGTCTTTTTTTTCTAAGGATGAATTGGGCAATTTTATCTGGTGATTAAATGCTAGACAAATATTTGCCTGCTAACTGTGTGAAAAGCATGAATAGGTACAAAAGGTTTACCGAGATTCCTGAAAGCATAAAGAGACCTCGAGGTGATGATATCAGAAGATTTCAGGGAAGCAAGAGGAACAGCGCAAGTGACAGAGGGAAGCTGGGATAGGATGCGGAGGGAGTAGCACAGGAAAGGATTATATAGCTGTAGGTCACTGGTAGATGCTCACGTGAAGGCTTGGGTCAGGTTCTGGAGGCCATTCCTCCCAGAGACAGACAGGATGGAGGCGCTTCAGAGAAGAACTATCACAATGAGTGAACACATGGCTGTTTCCAGTGCGGGGATTTGGTCATTTCGGGCTCCTGTGGAATGCTACAGATGATGTTCTTTGATATGTTATGATTTGTTTATGTGTTTTGTTGTATGTTTTGTGCTGTTTTAATTAATTTGTTGTACTTTAATGTTTGATGGTTGCAAGCTGCTTTGGGTGACCCTTGGGGACCGGATAGACAGTCTATAAGTATTTTGAAGAAAAAAATGGTGAGGGGTCTGCACTAAAAGCTCTGAGAGAAGAGAGTAAGGGATCTAAGGATGTGAATCCTACAAGAGAAGAGCAGCAGGTGAGATATGCGGGAGGCCTGAAAGGTGGTAATAGTACACAAGAGGCAAACCTTTAGCACTGGAAAAGAAATTCTAGAATAACAGAGTTGTGGTATCTAGGCCCCAAAGACATAGGTTAGGAGCAACTTCAAAAAGCATATTTTTCATATTGAGGGTGGTGGATGTATGCATTACCCCCCCCCCCCCACCCCCCAGACTGGATGATGGAGGCTATAAAGATGAGAAAATTGCAGCAGGTATGAGATAAGCATGGAGGATGGATTTCTAATTACAAAAAGTGAAAGTGGGTTTGGCTGGTAGGCTGCATGTACAGAAATAAGGTGAAGCTTTAGCAGAAATGCAGACCTAGAGCTAGCTGAGTCTGGGCTCGATGGAAGAACTGGCATTATCATGTAGAAAGGCGCTACTCTTACTCTTAATGTAGTGTGAGATTTCAGTGCAGGAAGAATTAAACCACCACGTTAGAGGGTCGTGCGGAGGACATGCAGAACAATAGCTTAGGGCTGGAGGGAAGATCCTAGCAAGGGCTCAGATGACCCAGATCGGCAAAGATTCCTGGTGGCCCAAGTGGCTCTAGGAGGCCCCCTAAAGAAATCCCTAGTTGAGGTCCATTCATACCTTTCCCCAAAGAAATATGTGGTGCTTCAAGTTGGTCCTGAGCCAAAAAGAGAGTGAAAATCATTTTCTTGTATGTGAGCTAGCGTGTGTGCATGTTTGTCGGAAGAGCAGCCATGAGCTTAAATCCACCTCTCGAAGCTATACTTCCATTTTGCTCAAAGTTTAATGAGCTCACATCAGAGCTGTACGAACACAGGTAAAACACCGTAAATACATAAAACCAAACGATTCTGTGGTCTTGTAAAAACTGTGCAGAAGATCAGAACTGCTACTTATCTTAGTTGTTCTCTCACTGTTTTCTCTACGTCGCTCTCACAGATCTTCTCAGGCTTCGCACAGTATAAACTGCAGTTACAGAAAATTACACAGCACTGCGTTTCGGGCAAATACCAAGTTCGTGCCCTGTCTCAACGCTTAATTCAACTGCAACATTAGAACATGCGCTGGCGTTTTCAAGCAGTGGATTAGCCGGGAGACTGTTCTAATGCTTTGGGAGTAAATGTTGTTCCAGCACCTGCTTTAGAAACTGTACATTGAAGTACTGCACACGTTATTAAATTGACCCCTGTGGGTGCTCCTCACATTGACCAGACTGGTGTGGGGTGTTCCTGGTGGCAGGGCTCTATCTGGAAAAGCCTCGGGGACATGGGAGACTAGCTGTTCGCACAATAGCCACGCCAGTCTCGGTGTCTGTTTAGACTACGACAGGACATGAGCTAATAAGGAGTTCTGCAATCTGCAGCTACCAAGAGGAGGACTGCAGTAAGGGATGAAGAGGAAGAACTGGGCAGACTGGATCATGGGCCACACGGTCATTTGCTGCATTAACTGTGTTTGTGTTTGAGATCCGTTTGGCAGAATGATGCACAGCACAAGGCAGAAGGAATGAAAAGTCCCCAGGATATGTCCTGTGCTGTATTTAAAGGACAGGAAGAGGAAGAGAGAGTGGCTGAAATCCCATGCCCGTAAGAGGGGCAGCTTCATGTACTCCAGCAACCCCACTCTTCCTAGCGCAGGTCTCTTCTACACCCTTGAGAGATAAAGCAGAGCTCAGACTGTCAGTGAGAGCAAACCAAACTTGTAAACATTTCGTGTTAACAGCTCTTACGCCGAAGAAAACTTTCCAAGCAGAAAGGCCCTGATGTGCAGTGCAGACATTCTTTGCTGCCCAATAGATGGAGAACGCTTTTCCTTGTCAAGCTTTATTTATGGAAAAGGGCTCCCAGAAATGCAATCTTAGGAGGGACGGCAAGAGTATCATAGAGATGGTAATCAGTCATTTGCACACAGAAAGCTGCAGGCTTCTGGCCCCAGCTATCAGTGCAGAGCATGGAGGGAGGGAAGGAGGTTTATGGACCAGTCTGTGTAGGGTACAGTGTGGCCCTCTCCAAATCCGAGGGGAGCAAAGGATGCACCAGCAGTCAGGGTGTGAGCCGCTCCAGAACAGAACGAGTCACAGCATCTGCAAACTTGTCAGCTTTGGGGTTTCAGAAACTCCACACTCTGGGGCTTGCCGTCTTCTTTCTTTTTAAATTTCTTATTTCTCAGATTTTCAATTAACAATACAGGTAATAGAAAGTAAATACAAGCAAATAGCAAAAATGTACAACAGAAATACACGATGCCTTCATAAAATAGACCACAATATTCTGAGGGGGCAACTAAAGGAAATAGTCAAGAAATAAACTTAGAACATGAAGGCTGTAAGGGCAGCAGAAAACGCACACTGCGGTCCCCACCACAAGTCCCCAGCTTCCCCTCGACAGAAACTATAAGCTCTAAGAGTTGTTCAGGGTCAGAGAAATGATCATTTTGCCCCTCAAAACTTACATAACAAAATGAAGGACATTTCAAAAGCCAAGTCCCCCCAAGCGAAAGGGCATGAGGCCAAAGAGCCTTCTTCGGGCCTGGGTCTGCTTAGATACATCAGGAAACATACGTACAACTGAACCCATAAACTGCTCTTGCACATGCCAGAAATATAAGCACAAAACAGACACTGTATCCTGCTCAAAGGCGAAAGTCACTAGCAATGTGCAGCTTGGTGTTACCAACTCCATGGACCCTTCCAGAAAACCAGTCAGGCCTAGCTGCTCTGGGGTCGAATGAAATTCCCAGAACCTCTGCAGGAGGAGAGCACATAGAAAACTCTAACAAAGGAGGAAGATTGTCCGTTGCCCAACCCAAAACTTCACTCACTTTTTTACCAGCTCCACAGGACCAAGCAAAGGGGATCGGGGAAAACCCAGGAACCACAGATTATTCCTCCAGGACTGATTCACCATATATTCAAGTTTCCTCCAGAGCTTAAAACTTTCCTTCACATGTGCGTCCTTAAATGTCCCCATTTCCACCATCTGCCACTCCAGTTGTTCCAATCTAGCACCATACTAGACCATTTCATTCCTCTTTCTATAAGGGAATCAACCTTCAAGGCAATCTGTGACAAATTAGAGTTAACGGATCCATCCAGTGCCTTGATCGAGTCCTACAGCACCGCAAGGATAATTCCCGAGTCCTTCCCACCGGAACACTCTCCTGATCTCCCCCACCAATGTCCTGCAGACTTACCTCCCTCTTCTTGTAGCAAGCCTGCACTTTTGGGGGAAGGCTGTGCAAGGGGGAAGCCTGGCAATCCCTCGGTCACCAACAAAGCAGCTTCACTTGTGGGTGGAGGATCTAGCCCCCCACAGGAGAGCTTCTGGGTTGCCGGGGAAGGGCCCATTCTTTGGGGCTTAACAAAGCCCCCTCTGTTCTCTGCTCCAGCAGGATTCCACCGGAGCGGTACAAGGCAGCTGCCAGCTCTTTCACCGGCCGAACGCCAAGTTTGTCAAGGTTAAGCTGACCACCATCTCCTGCAGCCAAACCCACCAGGCGGACCAGCTGCTTGCCCTTCCACTTCGGTATGGAAACAGAAAGGTGGGTCGATCCCCTGGCACAGCTTACGGCACTCTGCTCAGTCAGCCTTCACACATTGCCATCTTGCTCCCCACCGCCTTTTTTAAAAAAATTTTATATTTATTAAATTTCAAATAACAGCAGGAAACCTGCTGAAGTACTTGGGGTCAGAGCAATAGAAACTGTCTCCTATGCTGCTGGGTATTCCTAGCCACGTCCAGAAACATCCGTATTTTACAATTCATAAATAACACCTCTATATTTAAAGAACAATTTCAGGAGCCACTCACAATCAACATCCAGGGCCAATTGCACCAACAAAGTGCACCCCTTCCTCCACAGATTGTTCAAGAATGTCTGAACCCCATCGGAGGCAACTTTCCCATGTGCAATATAGTACGCATTAGTAGTTGGTGGGACAGATTGCTCAGGGATCTTTAAACATCTCATGGGGGAAAGAGCAGCAGATTTAGGAAAGTTCAGTAGCCGAAGATTCTTACGTCAATCAGTATTCTCCAGATTTTCCATTTTCAATTGCATTGCCAAGTTGTCCTTCACCAGAGCCACATTCTGCAACTCCAAAACCTTAATTTTTAAATCCTGAACACCGGACCTTGTTTCCAAAGACTCAAGGTCTGAGCGGCAACACACACCAAATCAGCAGAAAACTGTGTAGTATACTGTGCCAAACTCTGGGATAACAAGATAATCGAGGCCTGGAGACCTTGAATGGCTTCCCACAAAGTCTGCAAAGTAACTTCCAATGGACGGGCAGAAGAAACCCCAGATGGACTGTAGATGAAGACGCACTCACAGAGGAAATGACCACAGAATTCTCTGCTCCTCCCAAACGTTGTCCCGAGGGGTCTTCCAATGCTGGGACTGCTACCATAGCTCCTCCACCTGCTTCTCCCGCTGCTCTCCCACTCCCTTCTGGAGTCGCAGTGTCGCCGGAGCTGATGTCTCCAGAGCCTGATATTTCAGCCAGCCCAAAGCTCACTGCCAAAGTCCCAGCAGCAACTCTCCCTCCAGGAGATAACAAAATCACCTCCAATGAGCCCGAGGAGTTCTCCAGTGCAACCGCGGACTCAAGCAAGGCACCACTGGAGGTATTTGCCAGCAAGGGAGTCTCCAGAGCAAAAAAGGAGATAATAGGAGGCTGGGTCAGCATTGATGTTCCACCAGGGCCCAGACCTAAAACCTTAGCTGGGGCAACCTGGGTTTTCGCCTTCCGTTTCCACATTCTCAGGGAAGCAATTGTCCCTCACACTTGTGTGCTGTCGCCATCTTTCCATGCCCCCGCCTTCTTCTTAAAAGCTGCCTGTATCAGAAGACATTCCTTTGCTTGACATAGCCTCACTACAAGATGACAACACTCAGCTTCTCCCTGTCTTAGCAAGTCACCAGAAAACTTTACTGTTTTTATATCATTCTAAACTCAGTTTCATCCAATATCCTAGATTTCAGATACTGCAAATCTCTTTTTGCTGTGTTTTATTTATTTAACAGGCTTTTTATACCACTTTATCATTTCAGTCAAAGCAGCTTACATTGTAACTTAAACTTGGCAATGTACATTAAACAGAGACATTGATAACTTGGATTCTTCTGAGGCAATGGAGGGTTAAGTGACTTGCCCAAGGCCACAAGGAATGCTAGTGGGAATCAAACCCTTGTCTCTTGGTTTGCAAGCAAATGCTCTAACCATTAGGCTACTCCTCCATTTTTCTCAATGTCTCTACGCCCGTAATATCTGAAATTTTCTTTTCCAAAAGCTGTATCAGGCTACAGAATATATGATCAGAGAATTTGTTTCTAATTTTCACAAGTAAGCTAAAGGATCATACAAACCACCAAAAGTAAGCAAAGCACAGTTCCTGGGGTTGGCTGTGCCTGTCCTCTGCAGCAGTCTCCCACTCGTAGCTGCAAAGAAACAAGAATCTCGATACACGAAGGTCGCTGATGCTCCTATTGCTTACAGAGTAGCAGCTTTATTCGGTTTCCTCCGGTACCTGCTTGTGGGTGACTTTCTTTGTGAATGTAGGCAGTAGCTGAAACGCAGGAGCTCTATACTGCTCCGTGCAATTTCTGAGTCCTGTAACATGGACAGGACAACTGAGAATCCCATCTGTATCGAGAACGAAAGAGCAGCAAACACAGAACAGACAAAAGAGACACCGAATTCATAAGACTGGAGGAGGTATGACTGATATTCTCCTACACTACTATGAGGAAAAGCAGGCTGAGAACATAAAAAAGAAAGTTACTAATCAAATTCCATTAAAAATGATCACGTAAACCAGACCAAATGTGCTGAGGAATGGTCTGCAGTTGGAGTGACGCATAGACTCTGGATAATTCCTTGATGTCTTGCTCCCATTCACGTTTGGGAAAGGATGCTGGCTGGGAAGTTGAGATATAATGTGATCTGTGACACATCAAGTTTAATAAACAGAAGCATTGTATCGATTATTGCTAAAATCAGGAATCTGAGGCAAATAGACTGAGGTTAAATGATGCTTTAGAATTCACCCAAGCAAAGCTGTGCCTTACATCTCTAGGCTGGTGGCCCTCAGAAAGCACACGGTGCTCCTTCTCGGCTAGCGTACTCATGTGTGCCCAACTAATGATCCGTGGAAAATTCCCATCACCCCTCCCTCTTAGTGACCCTTGGAAAATACACAACTCTCATTTGCTCCTTAGCCATCCTTGGAAAGTGTGCATCACACCTCCCCCCTTAGTGACCATTATAAAGTGCACATCACACTTTCCCCTTAGCGACTTTTAGAAAGGGAGCAGCATTGCTCCCTCTTACTGGCTTTTGGAAAATGCGCAGCACCCCTTTCTATCTAGCAGCTCTTGAAACGTATGGAGCCAGCTCCCATCTAGTGGCCCTTGGAAAGTGTGTGAAACCCCTTTTAGCTAGCCCCCCTCGGCTAGGTTTTGGCTGCCCTCAGTAAGTCTGACCTCCCTCAGCCCTCCTAGATATCACTCAGAAAACCAGAAACTGCTACATGCTGTAAGTGCCTGAGTGCAAGGAAACAGAAACATCCTTTAACAAAAGCAACCACACTAAAAACAGCTCTTGGACCTCCTATGTAGTCCGTATCTCTGCACTTTGTAAGTATGTATTTATTTATTTCTTGAAACTTGATCACACGCCCACTCATGAAAGCTCTGGGCATGTTACTTTAATAAAAATATTAAAAAGAAGAATACAAATACATACGGAGAGGAATGGCTAGCAGAAAAAAGGAGGTGATAATGCCTCTGTATAAGTCTTTGGTGCGACCTCATTTGGAGTATGGTGTGCAATTCTGGAGACCGCACCTTCAAAAGGATGTGAACAGGATGGAGTCGGTGCAGAGGGTGGCTACTAAAATGATTAGTGGGCTTCATTATAAAGCATATGAGGACAGACTGAAGGATCTTAATATGTACACCTTAGAGGAAAGGCGGGATAGAGGTGATATGATTGAGATGTTTAAATACCTCTGTGGCATAAATGTTCAGGGAGAGAGCCTCTTTCAATTGAAAGCAAGTTCTGCTACGAGGGGACATGGGATGAGGGTGAAGGGAGATAGATTCAGGAGTGATATGCGGAAATATTTCTTTACGGAAAGAGTAGTGGATCCATGGAATAGTCTCCCAATGGAGGTGGTAGAGATGAGGACAGTAACTGAATTCAAAAAAGCATGGGACCAACACAGAGGATCTCTAAAGGTAAAAAGTGGACTGTTGTAGTTGTTGATATGGAAGGACAGACTAGATAGGCCATGTGGTCTTTTTCTGTCATCATATTTCTATGTTTCTATGTTACCCACTAACCATCCCAGCAACCTAAAACTAAAAAACGCTGGACCAACAAATCTGATTGGTCGATGTGGCCTAGCAGCGGTGGAAATCGCATGAGCGGCTTTTCAGGAGTTCTGGTGAGTAAACTATAGACTGTGTTGGCACCATCGGCACCATGTAAGGTCTCTGAGCAGAGCCCTAACCATCTAAACTCCCTCACAATATTATTCCAGATGGTAAAAGGAAACCCCGTCCCCCTTTTCGTTTTACCATACACACCCCAGCGCCCTCTAAACATTGGGTCCGGCCAGTCTCTCAGCATTGGGATCCCATTGCTGGACTGGGTCCTGCCTCTTTTTGGTAGGTCCCCTGCTATTATAGTTATAAATAGAAAGTTTTTGTTGAAGCTACAGTCCCTGTTTGTACATTCCTCCTCTCTGTGCCGTGCCACACTTACTGAAGTTCACCCTACCTGGAGTGGAGGAGTGGCCTAGTGGTTGGGGCAAGGTACTGCAGGCCGGAAGGTCAGGAGTTCAAATCCCACTAGAGGACAGCAACCTTGGGCCGGAAGGACTGGGGTTTCTAGTCCCACAGGTGCTCCTTGTGGTCTTGGGCAAGCCACGTAACCCTCCAGAGCCCATGTTCCCTGTAAAATAGTTATCTCCAAGTTATAATGCCCTGTTCAATGTAATTTCAGTTTGTTCAATGTAAACCACACTGATGCAGAATAGTGCGGTATATAAGAGAATATAAATAAATAAAATACCTCCAAGCAAGGTTTGGGCACCTCTCATCCTTTCAGGATGACTGAAATCCTTACTGATTGCATTTAACTGCCAAATGAATTAGGGAACTTGAACATCAATGTTATCTTTCCCAAGAAAAGCAAGTGCCGGCCCGAGAGCTGCCCTCCCTGAGTTCATTCGCCACAGGCAAGGCAGCAGAAGCGAACATCAGACATGCCCCACCAGCTCACACGCCAGACATGGAAATGCACAACAAATGGGAACTTTAGGTAGACGAAAAACAAATGCTACCGAGCTGCAGTGGGCTGAGAAGCGAGAAACCGGAGTTTAATCCTGCTCTTTGTGCCTCTGGGCAAGTCACTTCACCCTCCAGTGCCTCAGGCCTAAATTTACCAGATTCGTTTTCCATATTAACACCTGTTAATATGATTTAATGAAGATCCCATTACTGCCAGTGGGGCCTGTTTAACAAGTCACTAAATCTAACCCTTCCATTGTAAGCCCTCTAGGGAAGGGACCTTCCAATTCTACTTGTATAAGTAATGCACCTTGAACTTGGATTTACAAGTAAATAAATCTAAAATGCAGCTGCAGCACAAATCTGAAAGTGAGCTGAAAGTTTTGAGCAGTGAGAGAAGCAGACTCCCGCAGCAGGCGGATATGCCGACTGCCCCTCTTCCCCTTTCACAGACTACTCTCGCGTCTATCTTTGTCTTCTATACGATGCTCAGTGCCTTCATGTATCAAACCAAAAGGCAGTCGATCAAGTTTACAAATAAAACTAAAACTAAACCTTGAGGTTATAGGTCAATGCCAGTCTTATTAGAGTGAGATCTTTATCCATTTTAATGCTTGGAGCTGGCTTCACAAGCGTGGCACGCAGGAACCTGCTGCCCGGCAAAGCTGCCGCTAACTTCCTCTGCCCGCCACACACAGTTCTCACCAGTCTGTGCATAAATGGCCTTTTGCTGGGCTCTTCTAAAACTGTCAGCATTGAATATAGATTCATTTAAAGGGAAAGTCATTCGTGCTAGTGATCTTACCTGTTTATACCTGGTGCAACCAAAGCAAACTTTGCACACACTTCAAATGGTCCAAAACACTGCAGCTCGCTTAATCACAAGCACAGCCAAGTACGAACACAGAACACCGGTTCTCCGACACTTGCACTGACTACCAATAAGTGCACGGACAAAATTCAAGCTAATACTAACCATCTTCAAAATCATACACCACTGCTCAGCATAACTAAAGACACAAGCGAAGCCAAAGCAGCAAAAGGCTCCACACCCCAGCTGGATACCACAGGACAAAGCAAGCAACTTCCAGGAGGACGTTATCACTCTCCGCACCGGATGTATGGAACGCCCTCCCTGAGGATCTACGAGCACAAAAAGACCTCAAGGACTTCCGCAAATCCCTTCAAACCCACCTGTTCATGGACTCATTTGAACAACCCCCATAACTCAATCGCCACCAATACAGACACCAACACCAAAGAACCAGATCTGGACTCATCCCCCAGAATTAAATGTTTGTCTGTTCACCCTTTTTGTCTTGTCCCTAAGCACCTTGATTGAAGGAAAAGGTGATAAACAAAACTGGCTAAATAAATAAATAAATAAATAAATAAAAACTATTGAGGAGGAATTTTCAGAGTCTCTTCTTGTCCTGTCCTAGTTACACGTTTTCAGGAATTCAATTCTTTGTTTGAAAACCGACTGGAGCACATTTGTAGTGTGAAATGAACATCCAGTATTATAATTCAGGGAACCACTCCACAGATACCAACAAGCAGCATACAATTTCCTGACCCAAAATGATTTCTGCCTACTTAGAGGAAACAGGAAACCAATGAGAGGGTAAATTGCTCTCCTGTCCCAGATGGGAAACCTGAAAGATGAGCGCACTAGGAAGCCCAGGTCTGTCTCGGGCAAGCCACAGTTTCACAGCTGCGCTTCCCTATCCAAGTCAACTCATGGAACACTGCTCAGACCATGTTTCAATTACTGTAGCTCTAGAAACAAAACTTAGTTGTTAACCCAGAAAGGACAAAGATAGGGAGATCCTTGCAAGCCCACCCTGCCCACTGGAGAGGAGGAAGTCACAGTTCAGTCCTAGCACGGTGGTGAATGGACCCAGCTCCTGTCATTAGCGCTACACCGCTGGTGGATTTACATGTGTTCTGAATCCCACAAATTTGCCTTTTAAAACGAAAAAGCTTTCCTTTTAATCTGATTAAGACCACAGCTCCTGGCTGTTAGGCTCTTTCAGAGAGCACACTGCATCTATTCACATAAATGATGAAACAGGCGTTGGTTTTGAAAGAAGCTGCTAATGTTGGGAACTGGTCCGATTTCCAATCCAAGCTTCGATTATCATTCTGTACTACCCCTATGAGCCCAAAGGTCACTGGGAGATTCACCTGCAGACTGAGCTGAGTGAATGTATAATTTAACATTCTCCTCTCCCATCCTGCCGTGCGTTCCTAAAAAAGATGTTATTACAATAACAAATTGGTTTCAGAATCATGCATTATGTATTTCAAAATTAGCTATACCAGTGACTCTCTCTCTACAGACCATGCAAAGAAGTAGAGAAGTGTCTCAAAGTACAGAAGGAGGTCACTGAGTATTATATGATGTGCAACAAAGCAGAGCTGGTGAAACAGCCCCCAGGTAAAGTACTGTGAGGCCACAGCCTGGTGCAGAGAAGTGCCGTGAGGTTTATGCATCTGTGGTGCTGGGGTCAGCTTAGTGCCCACTCTGCACACATGGAATGGGGATTTACAACAATGTCCCAATCTGGTCCTGCACACAGAGCTGCAATCTCGGAGAAAATAGCAGCTATGGTGTGTGGAAAAGGTTGGGGAGGCACTAGAACTCCACTAGAAATGGTCCACTCGATCACACGTCTCCTCAAGCACATGCTCCAGTGAGCTGTCCATAAAAATGCAAACCCCAGAAATTCCCACCTCCACTTCCCTGCCCTCTACAGCATTTCCCTGCATCTCTTCGGCAATAATCCTGCAAATGACATCCGGCAAAGCTTTAAACTGTTGCGTTCATTCATTACCTGATTCTGCTGTAACACGGAACAGAGGAGCAGAGCCAGGCAGACCCACTTCCCTCTTCTCTGAATTTCATTCCTGATAGTGTGAATGTGTTCCTAAAATTAGCGTTTCACCAATTAATGCACTTCGTTTTGATTTTCCTTTTGGCAAATTTTCACACTGTCTGCATTGGGGTACATTTTCTACCCAAGGGTTTTGTCCCAGATTTTCAAAGCAGAATGATGTGCACAGGCAGACGTGGACCTCCTTTTTGTGTGGGCCTTTTCTATCGAAAATAACTCAGATAGAGCTGAAAATGCAGTCTAGAAGGATTGTTTTCCTCTCTCAAGCTAAAAGGGCCCGCAAGAACGCCTGTCCGGATGTAGCTACAGCCAGCAGCAGACAGATATTAGCTGCATGAAGGGACAGCAATTTTAGACAGTCAGCTTCCTTGGGTAAAACGAAAGTTCCCCTTCCTTGATCCCCTAATCTTTTTACAGCACAAATATCGTTTTCCTCATGCAAAAGAAAATCACAACCAACATTTGATCAAAATAGACTTGAGGTAACTATTTATGAATAATTAAGAAGAAAACATTTCCTCCATTCCCCGAGTGCTATTTTGTTTTTAAAAATTTATCTGATGACAGAAAGGAATTAATGTATCTAATGCACGATTTGTATTACAATGTGCATAACATAATATTCAGAATTTCTGAGAAGGTCAGGGTTCTCGGTTACAGAAGGCCTCTTACTGGCAGACTGGGCTAAAAATCTCCTGAATGTAAAGACGCCTCCATTTCAAAAGAGCTGCCGCTTTCAGAAGGATCCTTATTATATTTTAAAGGACAAATAAATTTATGCTTACCAAAACTGTAGATTAATTTTACATAAGTAGAAACAATACTTTGTAAAGGTGGAAGCTGAATGTCTCTTTTTCTTCTGGGGGATTTTGGCATGTTTCTTGCGGAACAGCCAGAGGATAAAGCTGGGGTCTTTGCACTTTACAATCACCGTCTACACATGACTTAGCAATACAAAGCTTCTCTCTTTGGTATAATGGAAATCCTGTAAGAGATAAGACACAGGTTGCATGATGTGGATTTGAAGCCTTTTCTTATTGCACAATTAAGAAAGAAATGTTAATAAGCAATCATTTCCAGAATTTACCGACTAAACAAGCTAAGAACAAATCTTCTGTACCCTTCACAATGTTTATATGAATATCTGAAGTTGAAATTAAAATACTTTCTACTATATTTGCTCACAAAAAAACAAACAATACTGTATTTTAGTTCTTCAGAGGAACAACATATCAATCCCTCCAGCTTTTGTGTTTAACTAAATGCATTTCTAAAGAGCTTTTACAAGGCTGCTCCACTCTCACTGGATACTCAGCTCATCCTTTCTGATTTCATATTTTATCTAAAGCATCAGTACTGTTAACTACATTTTATAATTGTAATGTTTTTCTTTATAAAATATGATTATTTCAAGGTTGTCTATGTACATTTATAACAGAAGTATATTAAAATCCTCATATTATTTTGCATTTCTGACTGGTGCCTTCCAGATTTGTTTTTCTAAAAGTGAACAAACCACTTATATGAGTTAAATATTAATAAAAATGGTAAATTAACTTTTAATATTAGAAATACATTTTTCTGTTCTGTTCCGAGGTGAAATTTCATTAGCAAAAATCAGACTGGGAATGGAAAGGGTCTGATTCGCAAAAACGTGCAGTAACAAACGTTTGATTTATTTCTATATTTAATGAATAAATAACCTGGTAGTCCTATAAGAAATCAGGTCTTTTTTTTTTTTTTTTTTACTGTGCCTTAGGAAATGTCCTTATATTTCCCTTCCTAATATCTATGCGGTTTCGGAACATCTGATCCCACATTAGGATCCTTAGCTTTCAGCAGTCAAAGTTAGCATAAGTGACGAGAATCCGGCCGCAGCTGCTAAGACTCTGCTTATCTAAAAGACATTTTGCTTTCTACTGTTTTGGGTTATTCTAAGCAAAAGCCAAACAAAACCATCTTGTTCCGTGTTTAGCATCGGCGCATTTCCTGCTCTTCCATACATGTGAAAATATGTGGGAAGGAGAAAGTATCTTAGTTTTTGTACACTGAGGCCATGAGCTTGTAACTAAAAGAAAAATAAACACAGACCCTAGGCAAATCTCAGCTTTACTCCAGACTGAAATTTTATTTGCAAAAAGATGGCGTAAAATACATTTGTAAATACAGTTAAAAAGCCTTCAAAATGCATTTTTATTTAGTGCAAAAGCAATGTGCATTTGTGCCGCTGAGGATGATAGAAGCTGGCCCAGGCTCTGAGGCAAGGGGTCTACACTGAACTGCAGCTCTGAAGCCCCCTCCTTGTTTCCTTTGCTGGTTCTCTGATTCTTACCCCTCACACCTCTTTGATTTGGTTGTTTTCAGGCCGTGCTCTGAATACTCTGCTGCCTCTCATAGGGATGGATGGGAAGGGCTTGCCAAACTTGAAGTATCATTAAGCCTGCCGAAAGAAAAGAGGAATGAAACTAAAAACAGGACATTTGCTTTGTGCTTTTGGTTTGTGTTTACTATTTGAAACATTTCTTCGGCGAAAGCCTCTGGTATTTGGGCTGGTGCATCCATCTCTTCAGAGACTGAAGGCTCAGAAGGGAATAAGAGGACAGCATAGAAACAGCTCTTAGAGCTCTGCGCATGTTGTTCCACTGCCAGTAACCAGTATCTGCTTTTATCTTTCTGCATTTTCTTTGTTAGAGACAGAATAACAGTATTGGTCCCTGCAGATAATGGCGAGACCTATATCGCAGGTCACAGCACAATACAATGAGCAGCAAGAGCTGATGTTAATTTTGCATTGGTTAGTGGGATAAAAATGCCTAAGTTAGGATTGTACTAATTAAATTTTAAAAACCCCGCGTGAAGCAGTAATAAGGCCTGGGCCAGCATGTCAGAAGTCGTAGCACAAATGGCTGTGAACTTTGACTGAAATGTATCAAGAGTTGCCCACTTTCAGCAGAAGTGGTGCTGAGTCAATGGCAGAAGCTTCTGGAGGGAGGACAGATGAGGCCCCAGGCCACAGTTTGTTGGGTCTTTAGACATAGTAAAGTGCAATCGGTCTGATGAAACATCTTTCATGCAGTCACACGCAGCAATATTCCAGAACAGAGCTAGACTTAAGGTAACACAGGATGAGTTTGCAGCCAGAAGAGAAGGGCAAGGGGGGAGGTAAGAGATGGGCAGATCATTTCAAGGAGGGGACGCAGCAATGTTGGAAGATGAGTTAGGACAAAAATAAGACAAAATGTAGAATGAAGCAATAGATCAGAAAGGGAAGCAGGAGGACGTTTCTGCAGCAAACTCTGATTTCTAGTGCTTTGTATAAACTGGTGCAATGCTACGATCTCAATACTTGAAGTAGGAAAGGCCTCTGGAGTGCACCTGAGGCACACTGAACACCAGAGATTTTGGACATGGAAAGGCCAAGAAATGAAACAGCTCCAGTAATAAAAGGGGCCTAATAAAAGCACAAAGATCGATCTGGGGAAAAGTGATGACTATCTGCAATATTCTACATTTACCAACATCATACATGAGAGAGACGTCCGCGTCACGCGTGATCCCCAGATTACGGGGAAAGGGGAAAAACAGGAGCCAGCGGATGAACATTCAGTTTGGAGAATTTTATGTGTGTCAAGAATGCGCACTAAATCAACTTTACACGTATAAAACCTCCATGTGAGTGCATGTAAAGCTGATCTGCGGGCATGCTTTAAGCAAATACTACACACATTCATTTCTGAAAAAAATGAAAAAAGACCCAAAAATCAGTCAAAATATATCAGAATGATCCATAAATGAAGGGCTATTTAGTCTGTACACATCCCTAAACTTTATCAGAACAATGAGGAAGAGGGCTAGCTCATCGAGGCTGCACAGTGCGGTAGAAATGGGAGCTTTATCCCCGAGTGAAGTGGCAGCCTGTGGGGAGAGGGCTCAGCCTTGCTCAGAGAGCACAGCCCTCTGCAGAATCAGACACGAGAGATTTCGATCAGCTTGACCAGACGCTTTTAGATGAATTCCTGCAATCCCATGGTCATCTTTTATAGGATTGTTTATTGCACTGTTGTCTGGGAGATTGCTCTAGGGGGTTCATTATCACATGCTTTTATTACTGTACCGTTCTGCAAGTTTCCTTATTTTAAGTCTTCATGAGAGACCTAATCGAGGGAGGCGTGAGTCTGTAAATTCCATTATTCTACCTGTTCCACAGCTGAGCCTTGAACAATAGGGGAAGAAAAAATGGTCAGGTACAGGAAATGCTGCATCCTCAGCACCCAGCTCCACAATGGACGATGCAGACTTCTGGCTTATTAGAGGCGGGGGGTAGTAGATGTTCCTATAAATACAGAATTCTGGTTTGCTATTGCAGGACTCCTTCCTTCCGCCAGCTTCCTTCTGCTCCTTGTCCTCTCCACGCTGCAGGTTTGGAGGCAGGAGAAATATATGCAAATACCCCAGTTGATTTCTGAAAATAACAAAGTAGAAATGTGCTACAGTCCTTTCCGCCTGCTGCGATTAAGATTCTGAAGAAAGCAAATACGTTGCTATTCTGAATACATAGAAATTTCAGGTTTTTAGTAAATGCTGTTTTACAAAGGAAAGGGGAAGAGGATGGGGGTTTGGATTTAGCTCAGGAAGCTGAAAGTGAGTTGCATTCAGATTAGAACATAAGATATGCCATACTGGGTCAGACCGAGGTCCAGCAAACCCAGTATCCTGTTTCCAACAGTGGCCAATCTAGGTCATAAGCTCCAAGCAGTTTCCCCAAAAGACACAGGTTCCTCGATGCTTGTACTGGGTCAAGCATTGATGTCCTGGGTCCCTTCTTAATAATGGTTTATGGACCTTTCCTCCAGGAACTTGTCCAAACCTTTTTTAAACCCAGCTACACTAACAGCCTTTACTATATCCTCCGGTAACAAATTCCAGAGTTTCATTACACGTTGAGTGAAAAAATATTTTCTTTTATTAGTCTTAAATAGTTTACCCTGTAGCTTCATTGCATGTCCCCTAGTCTTTCTATATTCTGATAAGGTAAACAATCGATCTACGTTCACCCGTTCCACTCCGTTCATTAATTTATAGACTTCTATCATATCTCCCCTCAGCCGTCTCTTTTCCAGGTTAAAGAGCCCTAACCTTTTTAGCCTTTCTTCATAGGAGTATCCTTCCATCCCCTTTACCATTTTGGTGGCTCTTCTCTGAACCTATTCTAATAACGCTATATCCTTTTTAAGATACGGCGACCAGAATTGCACACAATATTCAAGGTGTGGTCTCACCATGGAACTATATAGAGGCATTATAATATCCTTTGTTTTATTTTCCATTCCTTTCCTTATGATACCTAGCATTCTATTTGCTCTCTTGGCCGCCGCTGCACACTGGGCCGAGGGTTTAAACATGTTATCCACAATGACGCCTAAATCTTTTTCCTGGGTGGGGTTCTTAATGTGGAACCTTGCATCGTGTATCCATAGTTTGGGTTGTTCTTCCCTAGGTGCATAACCTTGCACTTGTCCACATTAAATTTCATCTGCCATTTGGATGCCCAGTCTTCCAATTTATCCAGATCCTTCTGCAGTTTTCCACAATCCTCTTGGGTTTTAACAACTTTAAATAGTTTTGTGTCATCTGCAAATTTGATAACCTCACTCGTTATTCCACTTTCCAGGTCGTTTATGAATATTTATTTTATTTATTTATTTATTTATTTAACAGTATTTCTAAACCGCCTTATCATAATAATCAAGGTGGTATCACAGCAAACAATCTGGTAGTGTGAGTGTGTTATACATGCAGTGAGAGTGAAAATTTAGTTGAGTACCCCAGGGATCTGTGCGGACCCAGCACAGATCCCTGGGGTACGCCACTATTCACCTTTCTCCATTGGGAAAATTGGCCATTTGGCCCAACCCTCTGCTTTCTATCTTTTAACCAGTTCCTGATCCACAGTAGTACTGTAGATACTGGAGGTATTTCTCTCTCTCCATAGGGCTCACAGCCTAAGAAAGGAATGAAGCTGCACCCTTCAGAGTGGCTTCCAGGTTATCTGTCAGTATCTTCATTGGCTGGTTCTTCGCCCATTCTTACTACACACAAAGTCAAGCAGGTTTTCAGGCTTTTCCCAAAGAGTTTGCATGAAATAGATTTGCCTGCAATGGAGGCACTTAATGCCAAAGCGTCTCATGCACTTTCATTGTAGATACCCTGAAACCCATGCTGGCTGGCCACTGTTGCTTTCGGTACGAGAGCTTTGGAAGCATCACGTTCATATTTTCCACAGTCATTGGTTTTGATTTCTAAAATGTCATTTCATCTTCCTGCTAAAAGGAAACTTTATGGGCTTGCAGGGCACGTATAGGCAATGTGTGCCATGAGTCAGTGCTGGCTCCTGGTGACGCCGAAGGGCCGGTGCAAGGACTGGAGGTGTCTTAGGCAGCCCTTCCACTCTGCCACCCCCGCTGTCTCCCCCCCATGCCCATTGCCACTGTTGGCACCTCTCTCTGGGGCTGACAACAGCGGCAATTGCCTCTTAAACTACGACACAGCACTTACCCTCCCTCTCCAGGGCGGCATCACAGATTCATTCTTCCCAACCTGCCACTTCGGTCCTCCGCCCCCTCCCCCCCCTCCATCATAGACTTCTGGTTTATACAAAACCAAATGTCTGGGGCGGAAGTGGTAAATTGGTGCAGCCCTGGAAATGGAAGGTAAGTGTTCTGTTGCAGTTTCAGGGGCAATTGCTGCTGCTGTCTGTCCTGGAGGGCCAGTACTCTAGGTGACTGCCTAGTTTATCTGATGGTAGCCCCAGCCCTGTCCCTGGGTGTGGGAGACAATGGAGAGTAGAGTGACTTACCCAAGACCACAAGGAGTGCCAGTGGGAATTAAATCCTGGTCTCCTGGGCACTAGATCACTGCTCTAAGCACTAAACAACTCCTCCACTGCTGGAAGGTCCTATTTTTTAAAGTCCACATGTGCTTGAATGTAATCAGCTCCCAGATCCAGCCTTAATAGTGCTCAGATGTGAACGCAGATATTTACATCTGCCCCAAGGCAAGCATCTGCTTGCATATAGTATAAAATAGACATGCACATTGCAACTCTGCTCCTGCTCTGCTGAAAAGCCACCTCTGGGAATAGCTGCACATGACGCATGTGTATGTAGATGCCATCTTGTCGGCATGTGTACTTTACACATCAATATTCTGCCATGCAATTCCATAAAAGTTTTTTTCTGAATAAGAAAAAAGGCTTTACACATGGAAAAACCTTCATAAAATTACCCTGACCTGCCCTGAAAACCCCACAAAGTTCTCAAGCTGTTAAAATCCCAAGGTGAGGATTCTGGAATTTGAGCTCCTGGCTGCACATGGGAATTAGCACAGAGTTCTGTCCATGTTCCCAATAAATATAACAAAATTAAGAAAAAGAAATGAGAGGGACCCCTTTCTATTTCAATCTCTGACCTTAGAAGTCTCTTTTTTCACACAGTAGATTACAGGAAGAAGCTGCCCTTAGCCAAGGGAACAAGAGAGAAAGCTGGGAGCTGTGGTGTGACTATGGATCACCCTCCCAAACAGAGTCATGTCGACTCCACGCATTTAGCAACCCTGTACCCTCCCAGCTCCGGTGCGCAAGTAATGCCATTCTGCTCTTAATGGGGGCCTTGAAATATGCACTTTAACCTCTTCCTAGAGGTGAATTCTAAGGCTGCCTCTCGGTTGGTCGGGAACCTTCGGGCTCTCTCTCACTTGAGGTACGGCACACTGCTACTTTCAAATATCAAGAATTAATTACCCACTGTCAGAATCAGAGAAACCGAGGACTGTCATCACAGCAACTAGAACAAAAGACAGCATTCATTTCTTTCAAGTTTTATCTTTGTTAAAAAACAATTCATATTTAAGGAATGACAGCCAGGCCTCTGTAGTCTGTACATACAATTTAATCCTTTCAAGAATTAGTAGCACCCACATCAATCAAACCTTCATCAACTTGTAAAAACAATATTTTGATTCCATCAGATTCCAAGTCCTCAGATTCAGAGCTAATTAATGCAGAATCACTCCAAGGCCGGGCAGTGATGAAAAGAGCACGATGGTCAAATATTTACCCCTCGCCATCCAGAGCCCACCTGGACCCATTAGACAGGGCAGGACGGAAGAAGTAATAATCTTTCGTGGCAGCTGGAAAATTAATTATGAGAAATGAAAGTGAAGAAAGAAAATACAACTTGAAGAACTCATTCAGCAATCCATTTCCTGACCGACAAAGCTGAAATCATTCTTATTTTTAACTTTCCTGCCTCCTTGGCTGTAGACAGACGTCCACTGAATATCTGGGATCACTATACAGCAATGAAGCTCTAACATTATTTCGTCCATTAAACAGGAAAGAGGATCTTTGACAGACAGAGATTACTACTACTACATGTGATAGACAGTCCCTGCTTCACAGACCTTACAATCTATTGAAGACAGACAAACGGGACAAATAAGGCTTTAGCAAGTCACATTTATTATAGGAAGTAATTAAAAGCAACATGAGTACTGAACAGGATTTAAAAGCAGCATCTTAAAGGTAGGCTTTTAGCCTGGATTTTAATAGCATGATGTACCAACCTAGGAAGTCTCTGTACTGCAGAATCACTCGATTCCAGGTGGAAGGAAGAGTCAGTGGTGGACGAGAAGGGCGCAAATAAGAGTGATGTTATCTGATGAGCAGAGTTTCAGGAGAGATAAGAGAGGAGAGCTAATGAAGAGCCACAGAATGAATGCATTTGTTGGTGAGTGACAGAAGTTTGAACTGGATGTGGAAATGGATAGGCGGCCAGTGAAGCAGCATGAGAAGAGGGGTTATATGAGTGTAGCAACACTGCTGGAAGATTAGTCGCACAGCTGAATTTTGAATAGATTGAAGAAGAGAGAGAGAGAGTTCAGCGGGCGACCTGTGAGGAACTGAGAAGGGTTTTGGCCCTGTGCTGAAGAAGAAAGGGTCAGATCTTGGTGATATTAAAGCGCAATGACAGGTTTTAGCTGTCTGTTTCATATGTGCAGAGAAAGAGAGAGGAGTCAAAGATAATTGCAAGGCTACGAGCTGAGAAAACGGAGAATGACAGTGTCATCTACAGAAATAGAGAAAGGGGTAAGGGGAGAGCTGAATTTAGGAGGAAAGATAAGCTCTTTCTTAGCCATATTAAGCATCAGAGTGCAGTAGAACATCCATGCGGCAGTGTCAGATGTGTGGTGAAATTTCTGCTGTAGAAAGGTAGATTTGGGAGTCATCAGTGTAAAGATGCTACAGAAAACCCCAGAAGGATCTCAAAATGCCAAGGGAATGAGTACAGAGAGGTACATCAACTGATAATGGGATAGTAATGAAAGAGGATCCACCAGAGCATACACTAAACGTGCAATGGGAGGGGCAAGAAGTAAACTAATACAGAAGAGAGTTCTGAAATCCAAATGAGGACAGAGTATCAGGGGGTGGGTGGTAATCAACAGTGTCAAAAGCACCAGACAGTTCAGGAAGAATGAGAATCAAGGAAGGCCCTTGGATTTGGCCAGTAACAGGTCGCTGGAGATATTGGCAAGGCCCCTTTCTGTAAAATGCAGAGGGCAAACGCCAGATTGGAGTGAATGGCTTGAGATGGAAGAACATCCAGGCAACAGTGGTGAAAAGCATTTTTGAGTAGTTTGGATGTGGAGGGGAGGAAGAAGATGGCATGATACTTGGAAGGGCAGGGAGGGTCCAGTGAAGGTTTGGGGAGTGGTGTAATTGCAGCATGTTTGCAGGCAGCAGGAACAGTTGCAGTGGAAACCAATAGGTTGAGGATTTGGCAGATGGAAGGGGTGGAGCAGGGGAGATAGAGCTGAATAGATGGGTGATAATGGGATCAGAAGAAGAGGTAGTGCATTTGGGAGAGCCGAGAAGGTGCAACGTTTCCTCTTCTGTGTTCTTAGAAAATGAAGAAAGCATGGCAGTGGTTGAAGGAAAGGTGTAGTGAGGGAAGGGGGATGGAAGTAAGCTGGTGGGGAAATCAAGACTATCCTTGTCATGGAAATAGTCAGTCATAGTCTGGGAAGAGATAGAAAGGGGAGGTTGAAGATAGAGGTATTGTATGAAATGAGTTGTGTGTCAAAGAGACAGTGAAACCTGGAGGCAAGAGAGTTTGTCAAATGGATATAATCATCTTGCTTAGTGAGTGCGATGGCAGACTGGAATGAGGTCAGCATGAATATAAACTGTATGAAGTCAGCATGGGCTTGGGATTTTAGCCTGAGAGGCTCAGGAGAGTGGGTCCAGGAGCCCAGGGAGTGAATTTGAGAAGTCAGCCAAGAGATGGGATGGGGCATCAGCCAGGCATCTCCCTTGAAGAATCAACATTAGCAGGAAACATGCAGAGCACTGGGCAAAGAACCAGGCAGGAGTGGAACACCGGCGATACTACTGGACTCTGGGAAAGGAGAATGGCGGTATCCGTAAGTAACACTAAAGAATATTATTCAGTCAGTTGGCAGTACGGAATGATCCCAGGGCAGGAGAGGAGAATAATAATACCTTCTAGAAAAGAAAGACATGTATATATACAGAGATATGGAACATTAAAATATAAACATAGCAGCACTTGAAGAATATACCAACCAGATGTTGGCATTTGTTTTAGAGCAGTAAATCTGATGTTGGCATGACATTTGGGAGGGTCCTCTTTCTGACATACCATAACCTCCTTCTATCTTACCAAGCCTGGCGCCTTACAGTTATATTGCAGAGACACAGTTTTCAAGTATCTCTGAACAAAAAGATGGTGGCATTGAGGATGCAGCTTTATAGGCAAGAGTCCCCTTGGTCCGATGCACCTGCCTCCTCAGCTCTGTTTTGAGCATTGATTCTTTGAGTAGCTTTGAGTGGCTGGATGGACTGCACGGAACGTCTGGCTGCCTTTTCAGGGCTTGTCTAAGTCAGAATTGCTTTCACTTGAAATACTTCTACATCCTGGAGTTTTGAGTTACAGCAAGGGACAGAGACTGTGTATCTTTTACATGGCTTTCTACAAAGGTCAGTAGTGAAGCCTCACCCTTGCTGCATTCATCAGACATGTATCTCCCTCTAGACATTAATGATTCTGGGTAGGGGAGAGTTGAAGGGGGAGGGCAAAAATAATCTTGTCTGAGTAAACTAGTTCAAAACAAGTTCGGTATCAAATCTCAGCCACCTGATTTATAATTGATAACTTCCTTCTCTCAATGGGATGCTGAAATGACAAGGTGGTGCCGTAAAAATGACTAACAGATGGTTTTATCCATTTAACCCAATTGTACAACTGAAATCCTTTTAGCTGGCAAAACCTTTAGATGAACCTACACAAGGGATCCTGCTCCAGTTTGCAGAGGTTCCGTCTTCACAGGTTCATGGGCTACAAAGTCTTTCTTGTTGGTCACAACCTACAAAGACTTCCGTTTTCTCCAGGATGCCTTTCAGCCTGAGCTGAATAAAGATAAAAGATCAGCGCTAGAACTGTATACTGTAGCATTTCAGTGAAAGGTGCTTTGCTCACTGCTTACTGGTCACACTTGAAAGACTTTTTCTCATGACTGACTCCCATTAATTCTGCCCATCCAAATGGGAGGAATAGATAAGTGCAATCTAGGCTCTCCTTAAGATTTCTCTTCGTCCTTCTCAACGTCTCTTCAAGTCCAATTGCATAGGGGATTCCTTTGCAGAGATATAGTGAGAAAAGGGGGCTTTGATGAACAGTTGCAAGCCAATATTGAAATTAAGTTATGCATTGAACCCTGAGTGGCCAGTGCATAACTTACTTATCTCTAGATTTTAAAAAGTTGCGGGCTCGATAGTCAAAAGGGTCCCGTGAGTTCAATATCCGGTGGCACTTTCTGGATAGTGTCGCAGAATATTTCCTCTTTATAAAACACCAGCATAAGTTTTAGAGAATGTGCCTTGAATGAAAGCGTAATCACATACACCTGTTCACATACGTTTTACACATACACACGTAGATTAAAGTATTTCATGATCTATGCACGTACACTGCCCAGAATGTGCCCTTACTAGGTCTACTAGCAAAGTGCACACCTTCCTGCTAAAGCATGAACTTTTACCCTGGTTACTATGTTTATATAAGGCCATTTAGGTGTGTCTTTGACCAATAAAATTATCCCCTAAGTACCCTAGTGTACAAGAGACTTACAAGCACTACCTCGTTAGATATTCCTTCTATTTAATACAAAAGAATCCTCTCTAGGAGCCAAGATTGTTGATACAACAAAAAGAAAAAAACTTCTAACAATGTGAAAAAGATTTTAAAATAATCATCAAAAGGAGCTTCCAACACTAAGAACTGTGCTATCTTTAAGAGGAAAAGACCTCAGCTGCCCTCTTATTCAGCAACAAGAGGATGAGCTAGTCAGTCAACGCTACAATGTCTGACTAGACTCAAAACATCAACAATCAAAAACCTTTGTAGTGGGGAGAAAAACCCTTCCCTAAGGAAGTCCAAACATTATTTTGAATTATTATATAACTCTCGATGTCCATCCAAAAACTTATTCAGACTTTCAACTTCTTCAGATGTTGAATGTCTCCCCAATCTACAACAATTATGTAATAATATGCACAATGCTTAGTGAACACAATATTAGTGATTAATAAACACAGTGTTAGCCCATGCACTTGTGGTAAGTGGACACTTCCTTCCTTAGATCTTACTGGTTACGTAGAACTCCTTAAACGGCAACTGGGAAAAATTATATACTCAAAATGCAATGTTCAATGTCCAGTATCAAATTAGCAGTGATTGCCGACAAATACTCTATACTTAGCTTGACTTGGTTTGACATATTCTTCAACCAAATAGAGTTCCCAGCTGATTTAGTAGAGCACCGACACCGGGTGTTTTGCCTCCATGGCTTCTTCAGGGAGCCCTCTCATAAACATCACCAACCAGAAGAAGGCAAAAGCCAACCACTTAAAAAACGGTGCTAAGCCTACTGCTATGCAATCCAACTTTTGGATTGACATTGAGAGTTATATAATAATTCACAATAATATTTGGACTTCCTTAGGGAAGGTTTTTTCTCCCCACTACAGAGGTTTTTGATTGTTGATGTTTTGAGTCTAGTCAGACATTGTAGCATTGACTGACTAGCTCATCCTCTTGTTGCTGAATAAGAGGGCAACTATTTTCCTCTTAAAAATAGCACAGTGCTTAGTGTTGGAAGCTCTTTTTGATGGTTATTTGAAAATCTTTTTCATATTGCACCTAAGTTAGGAGTTTTTTTCTTTTTGTTGAATTAGATATTCCTTCTGACACTGACTATTGATTTATCTTAATGTATTATTTTATTTTTCCTCACTCTCTGAATAATGGTATAACTGTTAAGGATGTTCCTAGATGACTCTCTACAAGGAAAGCCCAGGGAGCAGTTGCAGTGTCATAGAAGATTTTAAATGAGAACTAGAGGGAAATATGTCCTTTTCCTTCCTCTTTTTCTAACTCATAGAAGCAGGTTCAATGCCTGACAGCCAAGGGAATCAGGCCCATAGAAGGTGTATTCCAAGCACTAACCTAGTCTTAGAATAACTGAAAATAATCATGATCCAAGCATGATCCCAGAGTAATACATCTCAAGGGTGAACCCAGGCATGATACAGCTCAAGAATCAAGAGTAGCTCTAGTGATCCCTAACATGATACACCCAAGAGAGAAGAGTGATAGAAGGGTGATCCCAAGCATGAGACATCTCAAGACAGATGAACAAACACTCCCCGGGGATACACACTAGGAGACAAGGATAATACAAGGGTGAGCCTCAGTGTGGTACACCCCAGGAAAGAAGAGTGATCTAGTGGTGATCCACAATGTGATACATCTCAGGAGTGAAGAGTGATCCATGAGTGATTCCCAGAGCGGTACATCCCCAGTCAGAAAAGATCCATAGTGATTCTTAGTATGATTTATCCCAAGACAGAACAGTGATGCAGGGATGATTCCAAGCATGTTACACCACAAGAAAGAAGAGTGATCCAAGCTTAATCTCTGGTGTGATACACCCAGGAGAGGAGTGATCTTCAGCATGATACATCCAAAGACAGAAGAGTGATCTAAGCAAGATCCCCAGCATGATACACCCCAAACAAAAAGAGTGATCCAAGGGCAATCCCAAGCATTATAAATGCTCAGAGAAGAGTGATCCAAGTTTGATCCAAAGTGTAATACAACCCAGGAGAGAACAGTTATCTCAGGGTGATCACAACATGATACACCACAAGAAAGAAGAGTGATCCCATGATGTTCACAAGCATGATGTACCCCAATAGATAAGAGTGATACCAAAGTGATCATAAAAAACATATGAGCCAAGACTGAAGAATTATCCAAGGGTGATGAACCCTGGGAGAGTACAGTGACTCCATGCTGATCTCTAGTATGAAACTCAATAAGAGAAAAGAGTGATATTGGTGTGATTCCAAGCATGATACATCCAAGACAGAAGAGTGATCCAAGGATGATCACCACTGTGGTACACCCCAGTAAAGAAGAATGATACAATGGTGATCCTCAACATGATACATCCCAGTAGAGAAGACTACTACTACTACTATCACTTATCATTGTATAATGCTACTAGGCAAGAAAGAGTGATCCTAGGGTGTTCCCCAATATGATACAGCCCAGGAGAGAAAAGTGATATAAGGGTGATTCTCAGCATGGTATATCTCAGTAGAGAAAAGTGATCCTCAACATGATACAACCCAGTAGAGAAGAGTGATCCAAAAGTGTTCCCCTGTATGATACACCCCAAGAGAGAAGAGTCATCCAAGCATAATCCCAGCCATGATAAATCCCAAGGAAGAAGAGTGATCCCAGGGTCATCCCAAGCATGATATATTCCAAAATACAAGAGTGACCCAAAGATGATACACCCCAAGAGACAAGGTGATCCAAGGATGATTCTCAGTGTTATACATCCCTGGTGAGAAGAGTGATCCAAGATGACCTCAATCATGATGTAACCCAGGAAATAAGAGTGACCAAAGGGTGATTCCAAGCATCATACACCCATGGAGAGAAGAATAATCCAAGGGTGATCCACAGTGTGATACATCCAAGGAGACAAGAATGAGCCTTCGGGTGATTCCTAGTATGACACACTCCAAGAAAGAAGAGTGAGCCACGGGTGATCCCAAGCATCATGCACCGCAAAAGAGAAGAGTAATTTTTAGGTGATCTGAAGTGTGATACATTCAAAGAGAGATCAATCCAAGGGTGATCCCCAGCATGTTACATCACAAGACAGAAAAAGTATCCAAGCATGATCCAAAACATGATACACCCCAAGAGAGAAGGGTACTCCAGAGTGATCACAAGCATGATGTATCCCAAGACAGAAGAGTGATCCAAGATTGATCCCCAGTGTATAGCATCCCAGCACAGAATGATCACACAAGGGTGAACCCCAGTGTGACACATCCCAAGAAAGAACAGTGATCCAATGTTGATCTACAGTATAATACAACCCAGAAGAGTGATTCAAGGGTGATCCCAAGCATGATACATTCCAATGGAAAAAAGTGATCCAAGGGAGATCCTAATCATGATACACCCCAAGAGATTAGAGTGATCACCATGAAAAAGAAGAGTTATCCAAGCATGATCCCCAGTATGATAAATCCCAAAAGAAAAGCATGATTTAGGGGTGATCCCAAGCATTACAGATCACAAGCAAGAAGAGTGATCCCATGGTGAGCCTAAGAATGATGCACTCCAGGAGAGAACAGTAATATCAGGGTGATCCTAAGAATGATACATTCCAAAACAAAAAGGTGATCCAAGGGTGATCCTCAATGTGGTACAGACCAGGAGAGAAGAGTGAAGCAAGGGTGATCCCAAGACAGAAGAGTGACTCAAAGGCGATCTGAAGCATGATACACCACAAGAGAGATGAGTAACCCAATGATGATTTCCAGTGTGATACACCACAAGACAGAAGAATGATCCCATGGTGATCCCATGCATCATAAACCTCAAGATATAAAGAGGATCCAAGAATGATCCCCCAGTGTGGTACAGCCCAGGCAAGAAAAGTGACACAAGGGTGATCTGCAGTGTGATATACCACAAGAAAGAGTGATCCCAGGGTCATCCCCAGCATGACATATCCCAAAAAAAGAGTGGCTCAAAGGTGACCCAAATCATAATACACGAGTGAAGACTGATCCCATGGTGATCTGAAACATTATACGCCCCAAGAAAGAAAAATAATCTCAGGGTGATACCAAGCATAATAGATTCCAAGACATAAAAAGGACCCAAGAATGATCTCACAATGTGATATACCCCAGGAAAAAAGAGTGACCCCAGGGTGATCCCCAGCATGATACATCCCAAACAGAATGACTCAAAGGTGATTCCTAGCATGATACACCCCAAGAGAAAAGCATGATCCCATAGTAATACCAAGAATGATGCATCCCAAGAAAGAAGAGTGAAGCAAGAGTGATCCTCAGGCTTATATACCCTAAGAGGATCCAGGCCACTATTCAAACCATGACACATCCCAAGAGAGAAGAATTATGCAAGGATGTTCCCCAGCATTATACATTCCAAGACAGCAGAATGATCAAAGGGTGATCCCCATTGTGTTACATCCCAAGAGAGTGATCCTAAGCATGATACATCCCAGTACAGAAGACTGATCCCCAGTGGGATATACCGCAGGTGAGAAGAGTAATCCAAGAATGATCTCCAGTGTGATACACCAAAAGAGAGAAGAGTGATCTAAGGGTGATCCTAAGCATGACACATCCCCGGGGAAAAGAGTGATCTAAAGATGATGACCCAGAGTGATACACTTGAGGAGTGCAGTTATCCAAAGGAGATCCCTACCATGATACCTCCCAGGAGAGAAGAATGATGCAAGGGTTATCCCCAGTGTGATACACTCTCAGAAAGAAGGGTTTGCCAGCTGTCAGCAGATACTCTATATGAGTGTGTACAGGCTGGTGACACTAAAGGCACTGTATCTCCTATACTGTGAAAAACAGGGATCAAGAGGAAGTGCAGCATAAAATTCACTAGTTGTGGTTGGTGAATTGCTGTGCTTCTCTTAAGGGCTGAGAATATCGTTCTCTCCCCAAGTCTTGTTGGGTACCTTCACGTGATGACCCCGTTGTACAAAATTTATACTGAATCTCAGCAATGCAACACTACAAAGTATGGTAGGAATGAAAAAGAAAAATACAGTGTTTTCTCAGCTCGCACCCTTGGGGTCATCTTTGACTCTTCTCTCTACTTCTCCACACACATCCATCTGCTATCTAAGAACTGCCATTTCTTTCTCTATAACATCAACAAAATCTGCCCATTCCTTTCTGAACACACTACTAAGACACTTACCCACTCCTTAATTACCTCCTGTCTTGACTATTGTAACCTCCTCCTTGCTGGTCTCCCGCTGAATCATCTCTCTCCCCTTCAATCTGTTCAACACTCTGCTGTGCGGCTAATCTTCCACTAGCCTCTTCATGCTCATATTACCGCTCTTCTCAAGTCACTTCATTGGCTCCCTATCCATTTCCGCATCCAGTTCAAACTTCTCCTGCTGACCTATAAGTGCATTCACTCTGCAGCTCCTCACTACTTTTCCTCTCTTATACCTCCCTAAACCACTCCACGGAAACTCCGCCCTTCTGGCAAATTGCTTCTATCTGTGTCCTTCTCTTCAATTGCTAACTCCAGACTTCGCTCCTTTCACTTTGCTGCTTCTTATGCCTGCAACAAACTACCTGAATCTGTACGTCAGGCACCTTCTCTGGCCCTTTTCAAATCCAGGCTGAAAACTCACTTCTTCACTGCCGCTTTTGGATCTGGACTCACCTGATATCCTTTGTGTTTCCTTACCATTCCCCCTAGATGTATCACTGTCTAAACCTACTTTGTGAAGACAGGGATACATCTACACCTGATTTGTGTTGTCTGTCTTGACTAGATTGTAAGCTCTGATGAATAGGGACTGTCTCTTACATGTCTGTGCAGCGCTGTGTACGTCTTATAGCGCTATATAAATGTTCAGTAGTAGTAGTAGTAATGTCGCCCAGGATAAAAAGGTGCCCACCCATAGCTTTTGCACTAGGGCTAATAATGGAGGTTGCAATAGTGCAAGCATTGCAGATGTAGAAACATAGAAACATAGAAATATGACGATAGAAAAAGACTACATGGAAAAGAGACGGCTGAGGGGAGATATGATAGAAGTCTATAAATTAATGAACGGAGTGGAACGGGTAAACGTAGATTGATTGTTTACCTTATCAGAATATAGAAAGACTAGGGGACATGCAATGAAGCTATAGGATAAACTATTTAAGACTAATAAAATAAAATATTTTTTCACTCAACGTGTAATCAAACTCTGGAATTTGTTACCGGAGGATGTAGTAAAGGCTGTTAGTGTAGCTGGGTTTAAAAAAGGTTTGGACAAGTTCCTGGAGGAAAGGTCCATAAACCATTATTAAGAAGGGACCCAGGATATCAATGCTTGACCCAGTTCAAGCATTGTGGAACCAGTGTTTTTTGGGGAAACTGCTAGATTGGCCACTGTTGGAAACAGGATACTGAGCTTGATGGACCTTGGTCTGACCCAGTATGGCATATCTTATGTTCTTATGTTCTTATCTAGTCTGTCCTTCCATATCAACAACTACAACAGTCGCCTTTTTTCCTTTAGAGATCCTCTGTTTGTCCCATGCTTTTTTGAATTCAGTTACTGTCCTCATCTCCACCACCTCCACTGGGAGACTATTCCATGGATCTACCACTCTTTACGTAAAGAAATATTTCCGCATATCACTCCTGAATCTATCCCCCTTCCCCTTCATCCCATGTCCCCTCGTAGCAGAACTTGCTTTCAATTGAAAGAGGCTCTCCCCCTGAACATTTATGCCACGGAGGTATTTAAACATCCTAATCATATCACCTTTATCCTGTCTTTCCGCTAAGGTGTACATATTAAGATCCTTATGTCTGTCCTCATATGCTTTATAATGAAGACCACTAACCATTTTAGTAGCCACCCTCTGCACCGACTCCATCCTGTTCACATCCTTTTGAAGGTGCGGTCTCCAGAATTGCACACAATACTCCAAATGAGGTTGCACCAAAGACTTATACAGAAGCACTATCACCTCCTTTTTTCTGCTAGCCATTCCTCTCCGTATGCACCCAAGCATCCTTCTGGCTTTTGCTATTGCCTTTTCTACCTGTTTAGCTACTTTAAGATCAACAGACACAACCACGCCTAGGTCCCACTCTTCTTTAGTGGACAAAAGTACTTCACCCCCTATACTATATTGCTCCCTTGGATTGCTGCAGCCCAAATGCATGACCTTACATTTTTTAACATTAAATCCCAGCTGCCAAATTCTAGACCATTCTTCAAACTTAGCTAGATCCCTCCTCATGTTATCTACACCTTCCTGGGTGTCTACTCTATTGCAGATTGTGGTATCATCAACAAATAGGCAAACCTTACCCGACAGCCCTTCCACTATATCACTAACAAAAATGTTAAAAAGAATCGGACCAAGGACAGATCCCTGGGGCACACCACTGGTAACATCCCTGTCATAGATAAAGGCCATGATGAGCATGTTCATGAACTCACTATGGCAGGAGATAAACCACAGAAATAAAACAGTTAGAGGGATTAACTATGGTTAAGTGGACTTCTGCAGATAAGGAGGAGATAATGTACTGCTATTTTTATGCTGTTATTGTTAAGTGTCATCGAGTCAGTGTCGACTCATGGTGACCCTCTGGATAGCTGTCCTAAATTGTGTTTGGTCTTCAGTCGGGCGGCTCATTGTTGACAGACTGGCACCCATAGCTGCTGTTATTGTATTGATCCATCTCTTTGCTGGCCTTCCTCTTTTGCATTGACCTTCTACCTTGCCAAGAATGATGTCTTTCTCTAATGATCTCTCTCTTTGCATGATGTGTACAAAGTATGAAAGTTGAAGTCCTGTCATCTGAGCTTCTAAAGAAAGCTTAGGTTTGATCTCCTCTAGTACTGAATGGTTTGTTCTTTGGGCAGTCCATGGTATACACAGCATTCTCTGCCAGCACCAACATTCAAAGGCATCAATTTTCTTATTGTCTATCTTTTTCACTTGTCCAACTTTCGCATCCATATGATGTTATTAAAAATACCATGGCTTGAATGAGTCAAATCTTTCTATGGAGAGAGACATCTCTGCTCTTCAGAATCTTGTCTAGGTCCTTCATAGCCATTCTGTCAAGAGCAATGCGTCTTCAGATTTCTTGACTGCTTGTTGCTTCTTTATTGATGGTTGATACAAGTAGGTTAAAGTTTTCCACGATTTCAATTTCTTCCCCATCAACAATGAACTTATTGATTTTGCCAGTTGTCATGATCTTTGTCTTCTTTACATTAAGGTGCAGGTTCATTTTAAGACTATGTTCCTTGATCTTGAGAAGCAAATGTTTCAGATCACCTTCACTTTCAGCCAGTAATGTGGTATCATGAGCATAGCGAAGGTTGTTGATGAGTCTTCCACCAATCTTCACACCTCTGTTGTCTTCATACAATTCTGCTTCTCTGATGATTTGTTCTGCAAAGCGAGGAATAAGAGACATCATTGAGGATGTGAGATGGATCCTTGAAAAGACTAAAGAATACTAAAAGGATATCTATTTGTGCTTTATTGACTACAGCAAGGCTTTGACTATGTAAACCATGAGAAACTCTGTGCCACATTAAGAAGAATGGGTATACCAGAACACATGATCGTTCTCTTGTACAATCTTTAAATTGATCAAGAAGCAATAGTTCAAACGGAACAAGGAGAAACAGAATGGTTTAAAATCAGCCAAGGTGTATGACCAGGCTGTTTATTTTCCACCTACCTGTTTAATTTTTATGCCATACACCCTATATTTAAATTAAGAGGGTATACGTCAGGCTTAGAAGTGACATCCATGACTGTCGTGGTATGCATAAAATTCACCCATTTGGAGAAACTGCCCCTGAAAAACACCCAGAATTTTATGACTGTAGAGGATGCAGAACCTCCCCCCTCAACTTTTCCCATCCAATAGAGAGCACAATTCATGTATGCTTGTGGAATAATGTGACTTCCTCTGGTCTTTATGTAGATCTTCTAAGGGCAGGGATGAGAGAATTAGGATATTCTCCCTACCTTTCAAAAGATTTCAAGTAGTGGAATACACCTTCCACCAGTAGGAATGCTCGAGGGTCTTAGGGTGCTGAGTTTCCTTCCTTTGGTTTGGGAGAAGGGATGGACGTCTCTGCTCCTCTGCTGGTTGGAGGGGGATAAGGTGTCATTTTTTTCCATGCTTACCCTCCACTTTCCTGTGACTGGGGAGGGAACCTTCTCTGCCCCAGTGATGGACTGGGGTGGGATGCTTGCTCTCACTAGTTGAGGAATTAGTGTGGGGACACTGTCCTTCCTCTTGACTGGGATCATGTCCCAGTTCAATGGCCCTCTTATTAGGGGACTGGAATATCACCTCATATAGGGAGCTCTACCTGGGGGCTTATGGTAGTATGGGATGGTGGTTCCTCTCTCTTGCTCCCATCCCTTAGGCCCTCAGAGCCGAATACCACTCCCACAACAATCTCCAACAGAGATACCCACCACCAGAAGGAAGAAATCTGAGCACACTCCTTCCTCTGATAGATGAATGGCTCACTCGCCTCCTGAGAACAAATCATCCCTGGGGTGGGAAGTAAGTAGGTGCTGATAAGCAGTTTCAAAAGGCACAGAAAGTGAAATGGGAGAATAAAGCAGGAGAAAGAGCTTTGAGTGCCTCTCCTTCATCTTTGTGTGTTGCTCTCCCTTCCATCTATATCTGTAACTGCCTCTCTTTCCATCTGAGTGTCTCTCTGTCCCTGACTGCCTGTGTTTCTCCTTCATTTCTGTGTGACTGTTTCTGGTTGTATCTTCTTCGGCATTTACGTCGGAATCTGCGTGCGCCTCTTTCCATCTCTTTGTCCCTCTGCCTGTGTTTTCCCTTATTCTCTGTGTGACTGTTTCTGGTTGTCTCTATCTGTGTATCTCTTCTTCTACATCTACGTCAGAATCTGCTTGCACCTCTTTCCATCTGTTTATCCATCTGCCTGTCTTTTCCCTTCTTCTCTGTGTGACTGTTTCTGGTTGTCTCTATCTCTGTGTCTCTTCTCCACCCACGTCTGAATCTGTCTGCACCTCTTTCCATCTGCTTGTCACTCTGCCAGTGTTTTCCCTTCTTCTCTGTGTGACTGTTTCTGGTTGTCTCTATCTCTGTGTCTCTTCTCCACCCACGTCTGAATCTGTATGCACCTCTTTCCATCTGCTTGTCACTCTGCCAGTGTTTTCCCTTCTTCTCTGTGTGACTGTTTCTGGTTGTCTCTATCTCTGTGTCTCTTCTCCACCCACGTCTGAATCTGTCTGCACCTCTTTCCATCTGCTTGTCACTCTGCCAGTGTTTTCCCTTCTTCTCTGTGTGACTGTTTCTGGTTGTCTGTATCTCTGTGTCTCTTCTTCTCCATCTAGGTCTGAATCTGCCTGTACCTCTTTGCATCTGCTTGTCCCTCTGCCTGTGTTTCTCCTTCATCTCTGTGTGACTGTTTCTGGTTGTCTCTATCTGTGTGTCTCTTCTCCATCTACGTCTGAATCTGCCTGCGCCTCTTTTCATCTGCTTGTCCTCATGCCTGTGTTTCTCCTTCTTCTCTGTGTGAATGTTTCTCGTTGTCTCTATCTCTGTGTCTCTTCTCCACCCACGTCTGAATCTGTCTGCACCTCTTTCCATCTGCTTGTCACTCTGCCAGTGTTTTCCCTTCTTCTCTGTGTGACTGTTTCTGGTTGTCTCTATCTCTGTGTCTCTTCTCCACCCACGTCTGAATCTGTCTGCACCTCTTTCCATCTGCTTGTCACTCTGCCAGTGTTTTCCCTTCTTCTCTGTGTGACTGTTTCTGGTTGTCTCTATCTCTGTGTCTCTTCTCCACCCACGTCTGAATCTGTATGCACCTCTTTCCATCTGCTTGTCACTCTGCCAGTGTTTTCCCTTCTTCTCTGTGTGACTGTTTCTGGTTGTCTCTATCTCTGTGTCTCTTCTCCACCCACGTCTGAATCTGTCTGCACCTCTTTCCATCTGCTTGTCACTCTGCCAGTGTTTTCCCTTCTTCTCTGTGTGACTGTTTCTGGCTGTCTGTATCTCTGTGTTTCTTCTTCTCCATCCACGTCTGAATCTGTCTGCACCTCTTTCCATCTGTTTGTCCCTCTGCCAGTGTTTTCCCTTCTTCTCTGTGTGACTGTTTCTTGTTGTCTCTATCTCTGTGTCTCTTCTCCATCTACGTCTGAATCTGCCTGCACCTCTTTCCATCTGATGGCCCTCTGCTTGTGTTTTCCCATTTTCTCTGTATGACTCTTTCTGGTTGTCTCTGTGCGTCTCTTTTTCTCCATCTACGTCTGAATCTACCTGAGCCTTTTTCCATCAATTTATCCCTCTGCCTGGGTTTTCCCTTCTTCTCTGTGTGACTGTTTCTGGTTGTCTCTATCTCTGTGTCTCTTCTCCATCCACGTCTGAATCTGTCTGCACCTCTTTCCATCTGCTTGTCACTCTGCCAGTGTTTTCCCTTCTTCTCTGTGTGACTGTTTCTCGTTGTCTCTATCTCTGTGTCTCTTCTCCATCTATGTCTGAATCTGTCTGCACCTCTTTCCATCTGCTTGTCACTCTGCCAGTGTTTTCCCTTCTTCTCTGTGTGACTGTTTCTGGTTGTCTGTATCTCTGTGTCTCTTCTTCTCCATCCACGTCTGAATCTGTCTGCACCTCTTTCCATCTCTTTGTCCCTCTGCTTGTGTTTTCCCTTTTTCTCTGTATGACTCTTTCTGGTTGTCTCTGTGCGTCTCTTTTTCTCCATCTACGTCTGAATCTACCTGAGCCTTTTTCCATCTATTTATCCCTCTGCCTGGGTTTTCCCTTCTTCTCTGTGTGGCTGTTTCTGGTTGTCTCTATATGTGTGTCTCTGCTACATCTACGTCTGAATTCACCTGTGCCTCTTTTCATCTGCTTGTTCTTCTGCCTGTGCTTCTCATTCATCTCTGTGTGACTGTTTCTGGTTGTCTCTATCAGTGTGACTCTTCTTCTCCACCCATGTCTGAATCTGTCTGCACCTCTTTCCATCTGCTTGTCCCTCTGCCTGTGTTTTCCCTTCTTCTCTGTGTGACTGTTTCTGGTTTTCTGTATCTCTGTGTCTCTTCTTCTCCATCTAGGGCTGAATCTGCCTGCACCTCTTTCCATCTGCTTGTCCCTCTGCCTGTGTTTCTCCTTCATCTCTGTGTGACTGTTTCTGGTTGTCTTTGTGTGTCTCTTCTTCTCCATCTACGTCTGAATCTGCCTGCGCCTCTTTTCATCTGTTTGTCCTTCTGCCTGTGTTTCTCCTTCATCTCTGGGTGAGTGTTTCTGGTTGTCTCTATCTGTGTGTCTCTTCGTCTCCATCCACGTCTGAATCTGCCTGTGCTTTTTCCATCTGTTTGTCCCTCTGCCTGTGGTTTCCCTTCTTCTCTGTGTGACTGTCTCTGGTTGTCTCTATCTGTGTGTCTCTTTTCTCCTTCTACATCTGAATCTGGCTGCATCTCTTTACATCTCTTTGTCACTCTTCCTGTGTTTTCCCTTCTCTGTGTGACTGTTTCTGGTTGTTTCTATCTGTGTGTCTCTTCTTCTCAATCTACATCTGAATTTGCCTGTGCCTCTTTCCATCTTCTTTTCTCTCTGCCTGTGTTTGTCCTTCATCTCTGTATGACTGTTTATGGTTGAATCTATCTCTGTGTCTCTTCTTCCACAACTACGTCTGAATCTGCCTGTGTCTCTTTTCATCTGCTTGTCCTTCTGCCTGTGTTTGTCCTTCATCTCTCTGTGACTGTTTCTGGTTGTCTCTATCTGTGTGTCTCTTCTTCTCCATCTACTTCTGAATTTTCCTGCCCCTCTATCCATCTGTCTGTCCGTCTGCCTTTTTTTTCCTTTCTTCTCTTCGGAACCGTTTCTGGTTGTCGCAGTGCACTCATAGGGGTCTGCTGTACATGGCAGCCACCTAGTCTCCCTAGTGGACAGGCTAGCCCTGCCTGGCTGGACTGTAGAGCAATTCACCCTCAGATCAGTAAAAGCACCAGACACAACTCTTAAGCTGGCCAAATGTAGTGTAGCTGGGTTTAAAAAAGGTTTGGACAAGTTCCTGGAGGAAAGGTCCATAAACCATTATTAAAAAGGGGAAACTGCTAGGTATGTATGACCTAGATTGGCCTCTGTTGGAAACAGGATACTGGGCTTGATGGACCTTGGTCTGACCCAGTATGGCATATCCTATGTTCTTATGTTCTTATGTCTCTATCTGTGTGTCTCTTCTTTCCATCTATGTCTGAATCTGACTGCGCCTCTTTCCATCTGCTTGTCCCTCTGCCTGTGTTTTCCCTTCTTCTCTGTGTGACTGTTTCTGGTTGTTTCTCTCTATCTGCTTCTCTTTCTATCTAGATCTGTATCTGCCTGTGTCTCTTTCCCTCTGCTTGTCCCTCTGTCTGTGTCTCTTTCCATCTGCTTGTCCCTCTGTCTGCGTCTCTTTCCATCTGCTTGTCCCTCTGCCTGCGTCTCTTTCCATCTGCTTGTCCCTCTGTCTGTGTCTCTTTCCATCTGCTTGTCCCTCTGCCTGTGTCTCTTTCCCTCTGCTTGTCCCTCTGCCTGCGTCTCTTTCCATCTGCTTGTCCCTCTGCCTGTGTCTCTTTCCCTCTGCTTGTCCCTCTGCCTGTGTCTCTTTCCCTCTGCTTGTCCCTCTGCCTGTGCCTCTTTCCATCTGCTTGTCCCTCTGCCTGTGCCTCTTTCCCTCTGCTTGTCCCTCTGCCTGTGTCTCTTTCCATCTGCTTGTCCCTCTGCCTGTGCCTCTTTCCATCTGCTTGTCCCTCTGCCTGTGTCTCTTTCCCTCTGCTTGTCCCTCTGCCTGTGTCTCTTTCCCTCTGCCTGTGTCTCTTTCCATCTGCTTGTCCCTCTGCCTGTGCCTCTTTCCATCTGCTTGTCCCTCTGCCTGCGTCTCTTTCCATCTGCTTGTCCCTCTGTCTGTGTCTCTTTCCATCTGCTTGTCCCTCTGCCTGTGTCTCTTTCCCTCTGCTTGTCCCTCTGCCTGTGTCTCTTTCCATCTGCTTGTCCCTCTGCCTGTGTCTCTTTCCCTCTGCCTGTGTCTCTTTCCATCTGCTTGTCCCTCTGCCTGTGCCTCTTTCCTGCTTTGCTGCAGATGCAAAAATATGGAGAGATTTCAGAATTAGATTCCTGTGTGCAGTTTGCTTTCCCTACCCCCATCTCTTTTCCTGACAGGTAAAAGTAACTTGTGCACGTAGTTTTAAACACCGACCCCGGGCTGTCGCAATTATTAGGCGATTAGTCAGTCGTCTAATGCAGTAGGAGCAGCAGCGGGGCTGCTGAAATGGATCCTGACATGCAGAGAAGGTCCAAGAGCCATCAGCACATTGTAACCGGCAGGGAGAGTGTCACCTTTCCCCCTTGTTTTATCCCAGTCTGCACCTTCTGTGTTGTCTGTCTTGACTGGATTGTGAGCTCTATGAGCAGGGACTGTCTTACATGTCTGTGCAGCGCTGGGTATGACTTGTAGCGCTATACAAATGCTCAGTAGTAGTAGTAGTAGTACATGCCCACAAAGCATAGCTTAATATTTAAAAGTGGGATGTCCAATTATACTTTTTTACAGGATTGTGTGGGAAGGTGGGGTTGGGATGATATTGATTGTTAAATTTGATGATCAAAATCTTGAGGGGAGGGGAGGGGAGGGGGTAAGTCTGAATGTTCACCTAGGGTGCGCAATACCTTTGCACAGTCCAGCACTGAGCGGAAGGCTGTTTTCAGCCTAGAAGATTTACTCAGGCCATTGCTTAGTAACCTGTTCTGTACTATCTCAAAGGCTTCAAACAATGCTAAATATCATTTTCTATTATTTCTTTCATTTACAAGGTAAATCCTGCTAGATTTACACCCTAGACCCACAGTGGAAAATCTCCTTCTTTGGCCTTCGATCTCCCTCTTTGCGATGGTAGATCTCACTGTTTGCGATGCCCACATTTGAAACCCCCGATCCTGTACTTCCCTCCAAAGCCTAGTACACCCATGTTATTGTATCAGACAGTTGGTGATCACATATCCAGAGCTGCTGTTGGAATAAGGTGATACTGCTATCACTGTCCACTGCAACTGTCCCTGCAGCCTTCAAGCATGCTGTAGCTACTTCTCTCCTCAAGAAACCCTCACTTGATCCCACCTGTCCTTCTAACTATTGACCCATCTCCCTCCTCCCCTTTATTTCTAAACTACTTGAGTGTGCAGTTCACTGCCGTTACCTTGACTTTCTCTCCTCTCAAGTCATCCTGTATCCTTTAAAATATACCTTTCATTCTTTACATTCTATTGCCAAAGTCTCCAGTGATTTGTTCCTGACAAAATCAAAGGGCCTTTACTCAGTCCTCATCCTTCTTGACCTCTCTGCTGCTTTTGACATTGTTGACCACAGTCTTCTCCTTGATACCTTGTCCTCACTTGGTTTTAAGGGCTCTGTACTATCCTGGTTCTCCTCTTATCTCTCCCATCACTCTTTCAGTGTTTGTTCAGGTGGATCCTCCTCTGCTGCTATTCTGCTCTCAGTTGGTGTCCCCCAGGGATCTGTCTTGGGTCCGCTCCTTTTCTCTCTCGATACGCAGTCCCTTGGTGCACTCATCTCTTCCCATGGCTTTCAGTACCATATTTATGCTGATGACTCCTAGATCTACCTCTCTACACCTGAAATCTCTCCTTGCCTTTCTGACACTGCTTCTTGGATGTCTCATCGCCACTTGAAATTGAACATGGCCAAAAATGAACTTCTTATTTTTCTGCCTAAACCCTCCTCTCCCCTTCCTCCTTTCTCAGTCTCTGTGGATAACTCTCTACTCCCTGTTTCCTCGGCTCAAAACATTAGGGTCGTCTTGACTCCTCTCTCTCCTTTTCCCACACACATTCATGTGATAGCTAAGACCTGCCGTTTCTTTCTGTATCATCAATAAAATCTGCCCATTCCTTTCTGAACATACTACTAAGACATTTATCCACTCCTTAATCACCTCCTGTCTTGGCTATTGCAACCTACTCCTTGCTGGTCTCCCGCTGAATCATCTCTCTCCCCTTCAGTCTGTTCAATACACTGCTGCGCAGCTCTTCCGCCAGCCTCGTCATGCTCATATTACCATTCTCAAGTCTCTTCATTGGCTTCCTATCCATTTCCACATCCAGTTCAAACTTCTCCTGCTGAATTATAAGTGCATCACTCTGCAGCTCCTCACTGCCTTTCCTCTCTTATCTCTCTCTACACCTCTCCTTGGGAACTCTGCTCTTCTGACAAATCGCTTCTATCTGTGCCCTTCTCTTCAACTACTAACTCCAGATTTTACTACTTTCACCTTGCTGCTCCTTATGCCTGGAACAAACTACCTGAGTCTGTACGTCAGGTGTCTTCTCTGGCCCTTTTCAAATCCAGGCTGAAAACTCAGCTCTTCGGTACCTCTTTCTGATCTTGACTCACCTGATCTCCTTTGTGTTTCCTTATCATTCCCCCTAGATGTTTCCATGTCTACAGCTACTGTGTTGTCTTTCTTGACTAGATTGTAAGCTCTGACGAGCAGGGACTGTCTCTTACATGTCTGTGCAGCGCTGCTTACATCTTGTAGCGCTATACAAATGCTCAGTAGTAGTAGTAATAAATAGTGCTTAAATTATGATTGTATATTCCAAGCTTGAAGGACTACCAAAGGGAAACTGCTGCTGGAAGAAATCTGCACTTGTAAGTATTTACCTTCTGGGAAATTCTCTAAATCTTGGGGAAAAGGAAATTATTGGGTTAAAGCTGACAAATTTAAGTTTTTTAGAATCCAGTGTATTTGTTAAGTCAGCCAGGGCTTATTACCACCAAAGAGCTTCCATTTAAATTTACCCTCAGTCAGGGCTTATTACCACCAAAGAGCTTTTAATCAATATCAAATCAGAGTATAGCTTAGCATAGAATGATGAATATGGTAAATATTCTTTGAGTAGAAATAAATAAATTGTTTCTAGAGACCTTTGCAAAGAGGCCTTCCAGTTGGGAAGCAGGAGAACTATGAAATTGTTTTAAATAGGTATTAAAGTCAAGTGACAGATCAAAGGGCCAATTTCAAGGGCTCCCTCCCAAGGGCTGTGTGAATCACCCAAGAAATTGTTAAGAAGCACAAGTCAGGCCATTATGTAGCAAGCCAGCTTTTACTAAGTGTTCTTTCCCTCCCACCACCCCGACTCCCACCCATCCCAGGCATAATCTTAGCTTTATAGGCTCTTAACTATTAAAGGACAAGAGATGGTCAAATTCACTTTTAAGTTCAACTCATTATCCTCACCAGGAATAGATTAATTAAGGACTTGAAATTAATTAAGGTCAAATTCACTTTGTCATGAGGTAGACAGCACAAAACCTGGAATATTAAAGGGTAGTGCAGAGGAAGAGCTTACTTGTCAGGAGCTAGACAGCACTAGGCCTGAAATATTAAAGAACAATGCAAAGGAAGAACTTACTTGTCAGGAGCTAGACACCACTAAGCCTGAAACATTAAAGGACAATGTGAAGGAAGGGCTTACCTGTCAGGAGTTAGAAAACACAGACCCTGAAATATTAAGAAATAAAAAGGAAGAAGAGCTTACCTTGCAGCCTCAGGGGCAGTTGCAGCATTCACAGTGCAGAGAGGCAGGGGAAAGGAAAACAAACTTTCCACAGGGTTGTAGTGACGCAGTAAGAATTGAGAGTGCCAATCAGGCTCAGCTGGACTCAGACTCACGTTCCACGTTAGAGGAGCTGAGAGATAAAAGCAGGTGGGAAATCTCACAGAGGGAGAACAAGGAGGAGGAAGAGAGTTGGAAGCAGCAGAATGAGCATTGGCAGTGGAAGCTGGAGCCGGGATTAGGGCTGGAGCCGGAGCTTGAATGCCAGGAGGAAGGCAGAGACCAAAGGAACTCTGACTGCTGTTTCAGGCAGGCTTGGAGAGAAGGTGAGAGTAGAAATCCCAAGCAATTGCAGGAAGACACGTTACCTTGGAGAACCAGGGCTGGAGAAAGGCAGGCTGGAAAACCCAGGTGGGATAAGCAAAACTGCAGCAAGGTCTTCCCAGCCAGAGGGGTCCTCACACCAAGGCAAACTGTCCAGTTAACAGAAGGCAGAGGTCACGTCCAAAGAAGCACATGGGAAGCAGGAAGTGAGTTTCCCTCAGCCAGACATCGTAATCAGGCTTCCCACAGAAGAGCAGGCTACAGGGCAGAGAGGAAGCCTTGGCTGGAAGCAGAGGGGTTTGAGATCATCTTCTCCAAAGGAAAAGATAAGTACCCTGTTTTTACTAAGGGGAGAAAAGGGAGTCTCCGGGATAGAAGCCAGGCTTATAACCAGCAAGGGAACTCTTATTTGCCCAAGCCGTGGGAAGAAATCCCCAGCACAGCTCCTGATATCCGGGACATACAAAAGCAGCTCCCACTGGTGGCAACTGAGGTTTCCTCAGAGCAAGACACAGAGAGCAGCTTCATAGGGGCTCCGTGTCCTTATACAGGGACAGGTCTTAGCCCTATGCAATGGGAGAGCAATAGCTCAGAAAATATCCCTGAACCGATGGAATGTGCTGTATGCGTGACTGATGATATAGAGAGTCTTTGTTAAACGGAAAGAGCAAGAAATAAACTGTATTTTGCACATTGAAAAGTGTTGGACTTTATTGCTGGAAAGAAGCATGATTATTATTGGTTAAACATCCTTTACCCTGGTGAAAACAACCGTTCTTTATATTGTCCCTTATTCTACGACATCCTCAAGGGAAGGGGAATAAAACCCAACTTTAATTTCATTTGGATCACGACTACAGTGTCCTTTATTTACCACAACTCCAGGCTATCCCGGGTCTAGGCAACCGCCTAGGACCGGCATGGTCTCACAACTTTTAAGTTCAGCTTGTTATCCTCACCAGGAATAGATTAATTAAGGCCTTGAAATGAATTATTCTTGAAGAGAACAAAGTCCCTTAAACTTATTAGGTATATTTGTATCAGTACAAGTATCCCTAGCAACTTATAGTAATTAAACATCTTAGATAGCTAAACAAAACCTTAAAACTAAGATGCGGATATCAGTCCAGCAGCGAGATGGGGGCTATCCAGTACCAGTGTCATATGTACAATTTTCTCCCAGTTGGTGCAAGGAACTCTTTGCCCTCAAGAAATCAGTTTGATCTCTGGAGGCTAGAACAGCAGACTTTGAGGACCTAATAAATACAGAGAGATATATAGACAAGACCTACAGGGATGTAGTACTGAAATCCCACCTTCAGTCTGGCAGCCTCTCTGTTGCCATGGAGGAGAGAGGTCACGTAAAGGGAAGAATCACCTTGGTGTGGCAGGAAGTGATCCTGTACCTAGGACCTGTCCTCCAGGTGATATAAAACCCTCTTGCAATGAGGAGGTTTCTCCAGGGCTATGTGCCAATGAGGGAAGGATTAGGACAGCCATTATAGTTGGCAATTGGATCATCAGGAATCTAGATAGCTGGGTGGCTGGTGGACGTGAGGATCGCCTAGTAACATGCCTGTCTGGTGTGAAGGTAACAGATCTCACTCATCATCCAGACAAGGTTTTAGACTGCGCTGGGGAGTAGCCTGCTGTCTTGGTACATATTGGTACCAATGACATAGGAAAGTGTGGGAGGGAGATTATGGAGGCCACATTTAGGTTTTAGGTAGGAAGCTGAAACCCAGAACTTCCAAGGTAGCATTCTCTCAAATGCTTCCTGTTCTACGCACAGGACCCAAAAGTCAGGCAAAGATCTGGAGTCTCAATGCATGGATAAGACAATGGTGCAAGGAAAAGGGTTTTGGATTCGTAAGGAACTGGGCAATATTCTGGGGAAGGGAGGGGCTTTTCCTAAAGGACTGGCTCCACCTTAACTAGGATGGAATCAGGCTGCTGGCATTAACTTTTAAAAAGGAGATAGAGTAACTTATAGCCTAAATAATAGGGGAAAGCCACCAGTCACCCAAGAGCACATGGTTTGGAAGGATGTATCCTTGAGGGATACTAGCAAAAGAGGGAAATTAGGGCATTCCAACAGAGAGGTTCCAATAAAGATAAAAGTAACCCAGACATCCTTAAGTACAGAGCTGAAAGATTCCAAATTACCCCATCAACTGATAACCAGATTAATATTAATAAAATACATCTAAAATGCCTGTATGCAAATATTAGAAGTCTAAAAAATAAGATGGGAGACTATATAGCACTAAATGAAAGATTAGATATGATTAGCATTGCAGAGATCTGGTGTAAGGAGGACAGCCAATGGGAAACTGTGATAACAGGGTACAAAATATATTTCAATGATAAGGTAGATCAAAATGGTGGGGGGGGGGGGGGGTTGCTGTATATGTTAGAGATGGTATTGAGTCAAATAGGATTAAAGTTTTATAGGAAACAAAATACAATGTAGAATCTCTAGGGATAGAAATCCCATGTAAAAAGGGGAAGGCGATGGCAGTAGGAGTGTACTACCAACCGCTAGCCAGAATGGATGATGAAGTGTTAAAAGAAATCAAGAAAGCTAACAAAAGTTCCAACACAGTAATAATGGGTGATTTCAATTAGCCCGGTATCCACTGGATCAATGCCACAGCAGGACATGCTAGGGAAATAAACTTTCTAGATGAAATAAATGACTGCGTCTTGGAGCATCTGGTTCATGAACCAACAAGAGGGGGAGCTATTCTAGACCCAGTCATTAGTGGAACACAGGATCTAGTGCAAGAGATAATAGTGTTGGGGTCACTTAGAAATAGTGATCATGGCATAATCTCATTTGATTTAATAAATGGAAGAAGGACAGCAAGGATATCCACAGTACTATCTTTTAATTTTCAAAACGAAGACTATGAAAAAATGAGGAAAATAGTTAAGAAAAAAATAAAAAGAGCAGCTGCAAAGGATAGATAGCATGGACATTGTTTAAAAGTACTATCTTGGAAGCTCAGATCAGATGTATTCCACACTTTAAGAAAAGTGGAAGAAAGGCCAAAAAATCGCCAGCATGGTTTAAAGGTGAGGTCACAAAGGCTGTTGTAGCCAAAGATGCATCTTTCAGGAAATAGGAAAAGGGGTCAAATGATGAAAATGGGAAACAACATGTGCACTAGGAAGTTAGATGTAAAGCATTGATAAGACAGGCAAAGACAGAATTTGAAAAAAGCTTGCCATGGAAGCAAAAATGCATAATAAAAACTTTATCAAGTATATTCGTAGCAAAAAACCTGTGAGAGAGTCAGTTGTACCATTGGATGATAGAGGGGTAAAAAGGGCACTAAGTGAGGATGAGGCGATAGCAGAGAGACTGAATAAATTTTTTGCTTCGGTCTTTACTGAAGAATATGTAGGGAAGTTACCCATGCCTGAAATGATATTTAAAGGTGACGTATCAGAAGAATTCAAAGAAATATCGATAAACCGGGAAGATGTACTACAACTATTTGATAAACTGAAGAGTAGCAAAATCACCTGGACCGGATGGTATACATCCAAGGGTGTTGAAAAAACTGAAATATGAGATTGCAGACCTACTATTAGTAATCTGTGAACTATCATTAAAAATCATCTGTAGTACCTGAAGATTGGTGAATGGCCAATATAACGCCAATTTTTAAAAAGGGTTCCAGGGGTGATCTGGGAAACTACAGACCCGGGAGCCTGATGTCAGTACCGGGGAAAATGGTAGAAACCATTATAGAGAATATAATTACTGAACATGTAGTCACAGTTTAATGGGAGAAAGCCAACATGGATTTAGCCAAGGAAAGTCTTGTCTTACTAATCTGTTATATTTTTTAAAGGTTTGATTAAACAGGTAGAACAATATGAACCGGTTGATATAGTGTATCTGGATGTTCAGAAAGTCTTTGGCAAGGTCCCTCATGAAAGACTCTTGTCAAAATTAAAAAGTCATGGGATAGGAGGCAGTGTTGTGGATCAGGAACTGGTTAAAAGATATTAAGTAAAGAGAAGGGCTAAATGGCCAATTTTTTCAATGGAGAAAGGTAAATAGTGGAGCACCCCAGGGATCAGTGCTGGGCCTGCTGCTTTTTAACATATTCATAAATCACCTGGAAATAAGAATAACAAGTGAGGTGATCAAATTTGCAGATGACACAAAATTATTCAAATATGGTAAAACACAAGAGGATTGTGAAAGGTTTCAGTAGGACCTTGATAAATTGGAAGACTGGATGTTCAAATGGCAGTTGAAAGTTAATATGGATAAGTGCAAATTTATGCACTTAGGGAAAACAACACAAACTACAGTTACACGATGCAAGGCTCCACATTAGGAACCACCACGCAGAAAAAAGATTTAGGCGTCATTGTTGATAACACATTGAAATCCTCCACCCAGTGTGCAGTGGCAGCCAAGACAACGAATAGAGTGCTAGAAATCATAAGGAAAGGAATGGAGAATAAAATAAAGGATATGATAATGTCTCTGTATCATTCCATGGTGCGACTGCACCTTGAATATTGTGTGCAATTCTGGTTGCCATATCTTAAAAAGGATAAAGCAGAATTAGAAAATGTACAGAGAAGAGCCACCAAACTGGTAAAGGAGTTTGAAAGATACACCTTTGAGGAAAAGCTTAAAAGGTTAGGACTCTTCAACCTGGAAACAAGAATGCTGAAAGAGATACACCTCTTCTGCCAAGCCTTTGACCTCTCCCCTCCTGCCGGTGATGCTCTGCTCCCCAGCCGCGTCCCCCACTCCTCGTAGCACCCTTTCAAATACAGTCTTACCTGACCCGTCCCTTATGTCCTGCCCTTCTGCTGTCTCTTTTTATACCTTTTGAACTATTTGGTTCCCTACTTTCTCTTTGCCTCTCTCTGTCCTATCACCATTGGCGTTCCTTTCTGACTTTATTTTTTTCTGTAGCCATTGTTTTTGTATTGTACACCGCCCTGACGCCCCGGCAAGGGTGGTTAATCAAATTCTACGAATAAAGATAAAGATAAAGATATGATAGAGGTCTATAAATTAATGAACGGAGTGGAACGGGAAAATGTAGATCAGTTGTTTATGCCATCAAAGGTAGAAAGACTAGAGGACACAAAATGAAGCTACAGTGTAACCCATTTAAGACTAATAAGAAAAATATGTTTTTACTCAGCACGTAATCAAACTCTGGAATTCATTACCGGAGGATGTAGTAAAAGCTGTTCTGTACCTGGTTTTAAAAAAGGTTTGGACAAGTTCCTAGAGAAAGGTCCATAAACCATTATTCAAGAGGACCCAGGAAATCCACTGCTTACCCCAGGACAAGCATTGTGGCACCTGTCTTTCTACATTTTGATGGTGTAAACAATCGATTTACGTTTACCCATTCCACTCCATTCATTAATTTATAGACCTCTATCATATCCCCCCCTCAACTGTCTCTTTTCCAGGTTGAAGAGCCCTAACCTTTTAAGCTTCTCCTCATAGGGGTATCCGTCCATCCTCTTTACCATTCTGGTGGCTCTTCTCTATATCTTTTCTAATTCTGCTATATCCTTTTTAAGATACGCAGAGCAGAATTGCACACAATATTCAAGGTATGTTTTATTTTCCATTTCATTCCTTATGATTCCTAGCATTCTATTCATCTTCTTGGCCGCCGCTGCACACTGGGCATAGGGTTTCAATGTGTTATCCACAATGACGCCTAAATCTTTTTCCTGGATGATAGTTCCCAATGTGGAACCTTGCATCGTGTAACCATAGCTGAGGACAAGGATATATCTAGGGGTATCATAAGGAAACACATAGGAGACTAAGCAGATCAGGATCCAAAAGCTGTGCCCTGGACTTCCCTGAGGCTAGCCGGCTAGTGTCAGGGCACTTAGGGACTGAAACCTGCGATATTCGGCAGCAGTAATGCCTTAGTGACATGGAACATCCCACAGAGCGCCATTTACGAGGTGTGATCAGAAAATATCGAGACTTGTTGTGTAGCTATTTTATTTATTTATTTATTTATGTAATGTTTTTTATATATTGTCTTTCTACAATTCAAGACGGTTTACAGGAACTCAGAACTAACAGTATGAGAACATCTGTTTTACAAAGCTATATAACAATATGTTGCACCACAGTGCTATTAAGCATGCAGTGATGAACGTTCTGGAAGGCCATTCACAAGCAGGAATGAATACAAAGTTGAAGCAGTGCGTGCCGCAATACGCTCAAATTGTCAATTGGCTATCAGGAAGCTTGCTAAGGACATGGACATCAGTTTCTGGTCAGTACAGGCCATTGTTATTTTCAATTTGGGGATGAGACGTGTGTCTGCAAAATTTGTGCGGAAACTCCTGTCCCCTGATCTAAAAGAAGATTGACTGTCTGCAGCCAGAGAGTTATTGGAATGTGTTGAAAATGACTCAGATTTCATCAAAAAAATTATTACTGGTGATGAATCATGAGTTTATGGTTATGAACCGAAACTAAGGCTCAATCCTCACAATGGAAGACTCCAAACTCTCCCAGACCCAAGAACGTCTGTCAGGTGAGGAGCAATGTCAAGGTCATGTTCACAGTTTTCTTTGATCACCAGGCTATTGTTCATCATGAGTATGCTCCAAGAGGCCAAACCATCAATAAGAAGTATTATGTCCAAGTTCTGACTCATTTGAGAGATGCAGTTCATCGTAAGAGACCAGAGTTTCACAGGAATGGTGAATGGTTGCTTCATCACGATAATGCCCCAGCTCATGAATTGCATCTTATCCAGCAGTTCTTGCCCAAACACCAAATCTAGCAAGTCCGTTAACCTCCGTACTCATTTGACCTCGCACCCTGTGACTTTTTCTTGTTTCCAAAACTGAAATTACCACTGCAAGGAAGGAGATTTGACCACTTGGAGACCATTAAGCAAAATTCAACACAACAGCTTCACAGCATAACGAAAGAGGCATTTCAAAATTGTTTCCAGCAGTGGGAGGAACGCTGGAGGACGTGTGTTTTATCGGAACGCTGGAGGACGTGTGTTTTATCGGAACGCTGGAGGACGTGTGTTTTATCGGAAGGGGACTGAGTGCAGTAACCGTCAGCGTTATACTTCTTGTGTTATTGTACGAGTCTCAATACGTTTTGACCACACCTTGTAGATGGCTTGCAGGTCTGCAAACTGCTATGATGGCTTTGAATCTCTCTCTCTAAAGTTTTAATTTTGATACATAAAGCATTGGGGGGACTCAGCTCCCATTTATTTTAATGAAGTCTTACAGATTTACAAACATACTCGTGGCATTAAAATCAATGGGCACCCAACAGCTTGGTGTTCCTTCTATCCGTTCTGTAGCAGATTCAACAGAATGGAATAAGCTCTATGTTTCATTTTGATTAATGGTGTGTACAACTGACTTTTGGAAGCATTTGAAGGCATTTTACTTTCAGCAAACGTTTTACTGATGTACCTATGTGCCTGATGTACTTTATGGTTTATTGTTTGTATGACTGGGTAAATTATGAATGTATTTTTGTAACTCCCCTAAAATTTAGCATAGGCTTGAGCTAAATTGTTTAAATAAATAAAAGATTATATATTTTTGTTTTTATTTTGTAAGCTACTTTGGGCATTCTTTAGGGCTGGGGTTCTGCGATGTAAATTTGTGAATAAAAGAAATGAATAAGGCATATGGATCGTTACTTTTATAGTCTGTAAGAGTTGAGGCCTTCCTTTGTTCAAAATGAAAGGTGGAAGATGGGCTGGGGATCGAACACAGGATACAGGCAGCCTAGTATTGCATTTCATCAGATGCAGCTGTTAATAATTTATTATAAATAATTCAGTCATGAAAATCTTATTTTCAGAATCATTTATTGATGCAACGTAAGGCAGTATTAGACCTGTGACATCTTTATTGATACAGTCCTGGTAACTCAAAACCTCAGGAAAAGCAGATTTCCATTCCCTCAAGAGCGGTGTGGCTGTACTTAGTCTGAAATGACCCATATCATGTATGAAGAGTTTGACATATATCCTATTTCAGGATGCAAAGTCCATGATGGCATGTCTCTTCTCTTTGGGCTTGTGACCAACTAATGCAAGGGGTCCCTCATCACAGGTCTGTCTATCACCAAAAGGGCCCCAAAACCAGCTAAGTATCTTCCAGTCCTTGCTCTCTCTCTTCATTACTCAGCTGGCACACATTCCTAGCCCCAGGAGGTGGGGATAGAGGAATTTCCCTTCAAGTCCTCATGCAAGAGTCCAAAGAAACTCTCTAACACTGACTTGGGTGCTCGAACTGACTTTACTGTGAGTAGCACTATATTAAGATGAATAGTAGTAACATTAGTAGATAGCACAACTCAAATATTGTTCCATCAACGTCCTTCTTTGTGGACAATGTATATCATTCGGTTACACACGAGGTTTCACATGAGGTATCACCTCCTCGCAGACACCTCCTGCATTTCTCTCACTGCTTGTCATTCCTGGAATGGGAAGGGAGTGATCCTGCTGTAGGGGTTCCCAGTCCCTCCATAACAGGCTTCCTATATCTTCTCCCTCCTCTGTGGGATCCTTCTATGCATCCAACCCTTTCTAAGCAGATGGGGTGTCCCACCAAATAACTTCTCCTTCAGGCATGCTCCAATCCGAGCTTTGTCTCAATCCAGGGTGATGATTCCAGCCCTCTCTTTGCCCACTCTTGGACATACAGACAGAGAGGTGGTGAAAACCACTAGCTTGTATACACACCTCACACTCAAATGAAATTAAATTCAAGGGAATATTCACATCGGACACCAAAATACACCTAAGCTCTAAGGATGGGCACAATACACAACTCTCTCTGTACATCATGCTATATAGAAACAGAGAAAAAGACCACATGGCCTATCTAGTCTGCCCTTCCATATCAACTACAATAGTCCCCTTTTTACATTTACAGATCCTGTATTTGTCCCATGCTTTTTTGACTTCAGATACTGTCCTCGTGTCCACCACCTCCACTGGGAGACTATTCCTCGCATCTGCCACTCTTTCCGTAAAGAAATAGTTTCACATATTACTCCTGAGTCTATCCCCTTTCACTCTCATCCTATGTCCCCTCGTAGCAGAGCTTGCCTTCAATTGAAAGAGACCCTCCTGTGCATTTATGCCATGAAGGTATTTAAATGTCTCTATCATATCTTCCCTATTCCATCTTTCCTCTAAAATATACATAATAAGATCTTTAAGAGAAAGAGAAAATATTTTTTTCACTCAATACATAATCAAACTCTGGAATTTGTTACTGGAGGATGTAGTAAAAGCTGTTAGTGTAGCTGGGTTTAAAAAAGGTTTGGACAAGTTCCTGGAGGAAAGGTCCATAAACCATTATTAAAGAGGATCCAGGTAATCCACTGCTTACCCCAATACAAGCATTATGGAACCTGTGTCTTTTTGGGAAACTGTTAGGTACTTGTGACCTGGACTGGCCTCTGTTGGAAACAGGATACTGGGTTTGTTGGACCTTGGTCTGACCCAGCATGGCATTTCTTAAGTTCTTAAGTCTGTCCTCATATGCTTTATAACAAAGACCACTAACCATTTTAGGAGCCGCCTTCTGCACCAACTCCAACCTGCTTATATCCTTTTGAAGGTGCGGTCTCCTGAACTGCACACAATACTCCAAATGAGGTCGCACCAAGGACATAGGGGCACTGTCACCTTTCTTCTGCTGGCCATTCATCTCCCTAAGAACCCAAGCACCCTTCTGGCTTTCGCAGTCGCCTTTCCTACCACAAACCACCAGCTACCACTGCCACATGTTCTAGAATCCAGGTGGTTATATATCTGGGCAAGAAGGAGCAAGGCCCCGCACTAGAACTCTTTGCCCTCTGCACTTCGTCTGGAACCATTATCCCAAAGACTTAAAACACAGTTAAAGACTCATCACTTCCATCTGGCTTTCGATCTCCCGTCTGTTCCACACTGACCCCTCCTCTCTCTTTACTAATGTGATAGTTCTTCTTCTGTCCTATCAATCATGGCATTCCTTTCCCTTTCTGACCTTTGCAGCATTGTTATTCCTATTGTAAAGCGTCCTGATGCTGTATCAAATGCAGGAATAAAGAATGATACAATAGGATGACATGCCCCCCACCACCCCCACGAACTAGGCTAAGATGGTATGGTCTTGGACCTAAGGCATGCTAGAGTAGTGAGGGTCCTGAAAGCATCCTCTCACCAAGCAGAGAAATTCTTAAAAAGAGTGAACTTTTACTTAGATAAACTGATTTTTAGAGGATTTTTAGGCTTGGGAATAAGATCAGTCACTGCAGCACCGCTTGCTTGTCCAGTATTGACGTGTACTGGCAGTATCTCTATGTGTGTGCTGATGGGCGATCTCAGTTCAGCTGTAACCCCTGCCAGGCTGGGAGTCCATCTCCATGACCGGCAATGCTGTCAAGCAAGTCCAGAGGTACAACTGTTTGTTTGTTTTTAAGTGACATCAAGTCAATGCTGATTCCTGGAAGCCCAGCAGCTCTGGGTTTTCTTGGAAAGGTGTGACTAGAAGTAGATTGCCAGGCTTTTTCTTCCAAGGCAATGGAGGGTAAAGTGACTTGACCACACCACAAGTAGTGCCAGTGGCGATCAAACTCTGTCTCTTGGTCACCAGGCCACTGCTCTAATCACTAGGCTACTCCTCCATGTACAATTTCTAAGACCCAGCAGTTGCCCTGCCCGTCTGACTGCCAGGGTTTGAGACGGTTCTTGGAGTGGGATCAGTAGACACTGGGGGATCTATTGTGCACATCACTCTTTCCAGTTCTTTCACTGCCAAAAACTCAGTCCAGGCCAAGGGTTTGTTTTGAACTCAGTGAGCATTACTTAGAGATAATCAAGATAAGACAATAAGTATGGACTTGGGGCCTCTTTTTGCAATATGGTAGAGCTTCTATATACGAGGCCCACTGCAGGAGTGTTATGTAATGGAGTGCTGTCAGTTGAATTTTCCCTAGAGAGAGGAACGAGACAGGGATGCCCGCTCTCACCACTGCTTTTTGTGCTGTCTCTTGACCCCCTGATGCGACGAATAGAGGTGTCTAATGAAATACAGGGTATAGGCATCGGGCGATATATGTTTAAGTTGGCAGCGTTCGCAGATGTTATACTAGTTCATCTACTATCTCCTCGGACGTCGTTGTCCAGCTTATTGAATGAATTCTCTCATTATGGTAGTTTTGCTGGCCTTCATATTAATATGGATAAATCGGAGGCCATGGACGAGGCGGGACATTAAGAGGACATTGGGAAGGGAGTTTTCCGCTTACATGGGCAGGTGATTCATTTGTGTATTTGGGGATTCTTTTGACAAGAGAGCAGCAGGAATTGTATAGGAAAAACGTGGAACGAATCCTTGCAAGAATTTGTTTACAGCTCCAGGCGTGGACTCCACTGCCCCTGTCCCCGTTGGGGATGGTGATTCTGCCTCGGGTGCTTTACTGGTTGCAGACTCTCCCAGTATGGTTATTGAAGCAAGATTTAAATGCTATGGACCGCGAGATTAGGAGTTTTCTTTGGAGAGGGGCTCGAGCTCACATTCCACTGCATAGAATGAGAGGGAGGTGGAAGAATTTGGGGGTCGGAATCCCAGACCTAAAGTCTTATGCCCTGGCATGCCAGGCTCGGCATTTAGGAGATTGGCTAGGGAATACGGAGGTGTATACCCAAAGAGCGCTGGAGGAGGCCTTTGTAGCCCCACAGACCCTATTAGCAGTGCTGCACCAGGAAGGTAGGTTCCTTCCTGGTAGAGTGCTTAGTAGTGAACTGATTTTCCCGGCACGGCGGACGTGGAAACTTTTGAATAGGCTCTGGGGCGAACCACCAGGGGTTTCGAGCTGGCTTCCAATACAGGGAAATGTTTGGTTTACTCCAGGTTCAGAAACGTCGGCATTTGCACTCTGGAAGAGACTGGGTATACGGAATATTGGACATATTGTAGATCAAACGGGGTAGTGCAAGTCTTGGGAGGTTTTACGCCAGGAGTATGGCCTAAGTAATCGACATTATTTCGCTTACGTTCAGCTCTCTCACTATGTGGCTTCCCTCCCACAGGATGCGTTGTGGGTGGAAAGATCGGCACGGATTCTAGAGTTTTTTGCACTAGGAGAGGAGTCGCTGCCGACAATTGCACAGCTGAAAAGACAGTTAGATGGTTATAGTAGACAGCCTGACTATGGGGTGGAGGAGGCTTTGTGGGCCTGAGAGTTGAATGTGTTGGTGCCTCCTGGTTCACTCCTCCGCGCCTTGAGTAGGATTGTGGAGTTGGTGGGGGGAGCCCATTGGCAGGAGGTGCAGTTTAAATGCCTCCTACGGGCACACTTCTCTCCGAGATGGGCATTACGTTCCCATCTCATGGAGATGGGCAAATGCCCAAAATGCCCCTGCCCCTTGGCAGACTTAGGACATATGTGGTGGGGATGTCCGGCGGTTCGCTTGTATTGGAAGAGGATAGCTAATTTTATGAGCAGGGTTGTACTGCAACAAATCCGCTTGATGGCAGCGCTTGTGGTGTTAGATCAGCTTGGACCACTCCACCCGAAAGGGAAATGGGAACGCCTCTTAGTCAGGAAGGCATGTCTGGTGGGTAAAGGACCAATACTTCATAAGTGGAGGGAAACGTCTGGTCCCACATTTTGGGAATGGCGTAACAGCTTTCACCAGCTGATGCTCATGGAGAGGAGGGGAGCTAGAGGAAGTACTCGACGTTGGGCCTCATTCCTGCTGATCTGGGAGCCATATATTCAGATATTGAGGCCCCGTGTCTGAAATGAAGTGCTTCAATTGGGTTGAGGAGGCCTGGAGAATGGATGGGGTAAGGGATAGGGGAATGGGATACTAATGAAATAAGAAGGGTGTTGTAATCACTGTGTATGTTTATTGAGAGGGGATGATAAAGGGAGAGGCTGCGGGGGTGAGGGAATTGGTGGGGATGGTGGGAGGGGGGAGGAGGGGAGAAAAATTGTGAATGCTGTATTTGTATGACTGATCAGCTGAGGTAACGTAGATTGGAGGATGAGAAACACCAGAAGTCCCATTTATGTATTTTGTTTTACATGATCTGTACTATGTGGACTTCAATAAATAAATAAATTAAAGTCTCATAACACCATAGACACCATGGTCCAACTTGCAAGTAGAACATTAAAAAATCCAACCTACAGTCTCTCGGTGTTTCACTCCAGTGAGAGCCCACCACTTCCAACTTTATCTCTCTCCTTTCAGGAAGCAATTCAATAGAGTCCTTCTGGTTCATTGGGTAAGTGACTTAACCCTCCAGTGCCTCAGAGAAATTCAGGTTATCAATGTCCCTGTTTAATGTACATTACCAAGTAAGATTCAATGTAAGTAGCTTTGACTGAAATGATAAAGTGGTATAAAAAAACTTGTTAAATAAATAAATAAAAACTGCAGGCACTGTTCCCCCCTCAGTGTGTGGGCTCTCCTGAAGACTCCTCCTTGCACTGGATGCTAGTAATGACTGAAAAGACCCTTGTGGTGCATCAGCTTAAGAGGCCTCAGAGACCTCTCCTCAGAAGCCCCTTTGGATAGGCTCAAAGCTGCAACAATTCTCATGGGCCAGAGGCAGCCCACTAACATGCAGTGGCTGTGGAACCAAAGACAATCTTTGAATTGGAGCTGGGGATTCATACCCCCTACAAATTCCCTTCAAATTTACACTGCTCCCTCTGTATATCATCATCAGTTCTAGGACCCTACATCACTGAGCATAGCTGGTCACATCAGAGGGAGGGAACTTCCCTCCTATTCTACAATCAGGCAGGTTCAAGAGACTTCACTGAATTATGTTGGAGGAATGGCAGCATTATGTTGAAAAATAAAGGGAAATTAGGAACCCTTTTGATTTAACTCCCAAAATAACAACCAAAATAAGAAGAGGTGACAAGAGAAAGAAGCAATAAATTTCTCTCCGTTTCTGAAAGATTTGAGCTGGCAGACAGGAGAACATCTGCACAAGGAAATTGTTTAAAGGTTGTCCTTGTGCCTAGTGCACAGAAAGAAAACACCACCACGGACTTCGCAGGGTGAAATATATCAGCTCAGAGATTTCCTGAAATGTTTTAAAGAGACAGAGACAGAAAGAGCCGCTGAGGATACATGGAAAGTAATGTGACAGAGACACAGAAAGATAACACTGAGAGAAAAGATGACCCCGATGCTATTACTCTGACGATGAAAGGACCGTTTACTAAAGAATGTGCTTAATGCACGTTTAGCACTAAATCTAATGTGTGCTACGTGAGAAGCCTCTGTGGTAACTGTCGGAGTGTGGCCAGCCTGCTCCCAGCTGTTACTCCACAGATGGGCACCTTAATGCACTGCACAATTATCACGGATGCACTTGGTGCCATTAATTGCCCCTGCACCAACTGCAACACTGACAATGCACGATCTGTACCCCCACGCTAACAGTAAAGTGTCCTCCACGCCCACTCTCTGCCATCGGGAGGGCATCCCAAGCATCCACCACCTTTTCAGTGAAAAAGTACTTCCTGATGTTGCTTTTAACTTTACCCCCTTGCAGCTTCGTCGTATGCCCTCTAGTTTTACAGCTTTCCCTTCTTTGAAAAAAGGTTTGCTTGTTCATTAATGCCCTTTAAGTCTTTAAAGGTCTGTATCATACCTCCACTGCCCCTCCTCTCCTCTAGGGTTTACATATTTAGGTCTTGGAGTCTCTTCTCATACATCTTCTGACGCAGGCTCCAAATCATTTTGATCACCTTCCTCTGAACCATTTCAAGTCTTTTATATCCTTTGTGAGATATGGTTTCCAAAACTGAACACAATACTCCAAGTGAGGCCTCACCAACAACTTGTACAGTGGCATTAGTACCTCTTCCTTTCTGCTGGATATTCCTCTCTGTATGCAACCCAGCATCCTTGTTTCACCACCTTGAGATCCTCACACACTAGCACTCCAAGGTCCCTCTCCTGGTCTGTGCACGCCAACCTCTCTTTCCCTATTGCATATGATTCCTTTTGATTTCTGCATCCCATGTGCATGACTCTGCACTTCTTCGCATTAAATCTTAACTGCCAAGCATTAGACCATTCTTCCAGTGTTTTTAGATCTTCCTCATATTCTCCACTCCTTCAGAAGTGTCAACTCTATTGCATATTTTCGTGACATCTGCAAAAAAGGTAGACTTTTCTCTTCAATCGTTCTGCAATATCACTCCCAAATACATTGAACAGTACCGGTCCCAAGACCGATCCCTGAGGCGGGGCACACCACTATATGCCTTTTTTTCTTCTGAGTGAGTTCCATTTACCATCACCTTCTGTTGTCTGTCAATCAACCAATTTCTGATCCAGTTCACCACCTTGGACCTATCCCCTGGCTGCTCAGTTTATTGATAAGCCTCCTATGAGGAACAGTATCAAAGGCTTTGCTGAAATCTAGGTAGATCACATCCATCACATGCCCTTGATCTAATTCTCTGGTCACCCAGTCAAAAAACTCAATCAAATTTGGCATGATCTTTCCCTGGTAAAACCATATTGCCTCGGATCATGCAATCCATTGGTGTCCAGAAAGTCCATTATCTGCTTGGTGCACCTTAGTAAAAAAGCCTCTAAGTTTCATATAGTTCTTATTCCGAAATTTATCCACCTCAAATTTTCTCTTATTTTCTGCATATCATAAAATTCCACAGGGTTTGGTTAATGCTAATTCAGGACTGAAAAGGCTTTCACCAGAAAAACATTCAACAGTTTTGTCGACTAAAACAAATCACTTATTTAGAGAATGTACCTCAGAATAAAGCATAGAAACCGCCTTTCGATAGGGCTTTGGCAGGGTCGGCCCAACCATTTGTAGTGTAGTGAGTTGAGAAGAGGAGTAATATGGGCATGACGAGGCTGGCGGAAGATTAGTCTCGCAGCAGAGCGTTGGACAGATTTAAGGGGAGAGAGATGATTCAGAGCGAGACCAGCAAGGAGTAGGTTACAGTAGTCAAGACGGGAGGTGACTAAGGAGTGGATTAGTGTTTTAGTAGTGTGCTTGGAGAGGAAGGGGCGGATTTTGATAATGTTAAAGAGAAAGAAACGGCAGGTCTTAGCTACAAGATGGATGTGTGTGGAGAAAGAGAGAGAGGAGTCAAAGATAACCCCCAGATTGCGGGCCGAGGAAACAGGAAGGAGTACAGAGCTATCCACAGAGACTGAGAAGGGAGGAGGGGAAGGGGAGGGCTAAGGGGGGGGCAGATAAGAAGTTCAGTCTTGGCCATGTTCAATTTCAAGCGGCGGTGAGACATCTAGGCAGCAATGTCAGAAAGGCAAGCAGAGATCCGGGTCTGGATTGCTGGAGAGAGTTCAGGCGTAGAGAGGTAGATCTGGGAGTCATCAGCATACAGATGGTACTGAAAGCCATGGGAAGAGATGAGCGCACCAAGGGACTGGGTATATAGAGAGAAAAGGAGTGGACCCAAGACAGATCCTTGGGGTACACCCACTGGGAGGGGGGCAGCAGAGGAGTAGGAGCCACCAGAATACACACTGAAGGAGTGATGGGAGAGAAAGGAGGAGAACCAGGATATTACAGAGCCCTTAAGGCCAAGCGAGGACAGGGTATTGAGGCGAAGGTTGTGGTCGACGATGTTGAAAGCAACAGAGAGATCAAGAAGGATGAGGACAGAGTAAAGGCCCTTGGATTTTGCCAGGAACAAGTCACTGGGGACTTTGACAAGAGCCTTTTCAGTAGAGTGTAACCGACGAAAGCCAGACTGTAAAGGATCCAGGAGGGCATGAAAGGAGAGGAAGTCGAGGCAGCGGTGGTGAACCGCTCGTTCGAGTAGTTTAGAAATGAAAGGGAGGAGAGAGATGGGTCGATAGTAAGCAGGGCAGGTGGGATCGAATGGGGATTTCTTGAGGAGAGGTGTGACCACAGCATGCTTGAAGGCTGCAGGGACAGTTGCAGTGGAGAGCAAAAGGTTGAGAACATGAGAGATGGAAGGTGACAACAGTGGAGGAGATGGGGTTTAGGAGACGGGTGGGGATAGGATCGGGGGAGCAGGTGGTGGGTTTGGAGGGAGAAAGAAGGAGTGCAGTTTCCTCTTCAGAGATCTCAGGAAAGGAGGAGAGGGTAGCAAGAGAAGGGGGGAGAGGAAGTAGCTGGGTTTGTGGGGAATTGGAGGGTGATCTTGTGGATTTTGTCATGGAAATAGTCGGCCAGGGTTTGGGTGGAAAGGGAGGGAGGGATTACAGGCGGAGACACTTTAAGGAGAGAGCTGAGAGTGGTAAAGAGACGGCGAGGATCAGAGGCAAGAGAATTAGTCAGGTGGACATAGTAGTCTTGTTTGGCAAGAGCTATAGCTGACTGGAAGGATACAAGCATGAATTTGAAGTGTAGAAAATCTTCAGGGGAGCGGGATTTGAGCCAAGCATGATCAGTGAAGCGGGCACAGGAACATAGATAGCGGGTAGTAGGTGAAAGCCAGGGCTGGGGTGCAGAGCGTCTCACAGGACGTGGGGTTGGTGGAGCTAGAGCATCCAGGGCTGAGGAGAGTGCAGCATTATAGGAAGATACTGCCTCGTCAACAGATTTGGATGACAAAGTGGAAGAAAGAGATGGAGAAATGGTGGAAGAGAGAGGCAAAGTATCAATGGCATGAAGGTTTCTAAATAGGTTGGAAGAGACAGGACGAGGCTGAGGCGGTGGGAGATGAAGATTAAAGCTTAAAAAGTGATTGTCAGATAATGGAAGAACTGAGCTATGGAAATTCGAGGGTAAGGAACTGGAGGAAAATATCAGGTCTAGGCAGTGGCCATGCTGGTGAGTGGGGGAGGTGGAACAAAGTTGGAGGTCAAAGGAGGAGGTGAGGAATAGGAGCTTTAAAGCATGAGGATCAGTGGGGTTATCAACATGAATGTTAAAGTCCCCGAGAATAAGAGTGGGGGAAGAGGAATCCAGAAAGCAGGAGAGCCACGAGTCGAAGTCAATGAGAAAGGTAGAAGCAGACTTATCAGGGGGTCGATAAATAACAGCTATCCGGAGAGGAAATGGAGTGAAGAGGCGGATGGTGTGGACTTCGAAAGAGAGAAAAGAGTGAGACTGAGGCAGCAGAAGGGGTTGGAATTGGCACGAGGGAGAAAGTAGAAACCCAACACCACCACCACAGCCAGTGGGACGAGGTGTGTGGGAGAACTGGTAGCCCCCATGGCAGAGGGCAGCAGTAGATGTGGTATCATCTGGAAGGAGCCAGGTTTCTGTTAGAGCAAGAAGATGTAGATCATTGGAGATAAAGAGGTCATGAGTGAACATGAGTTTATTAGAGACAGAGTGTGCGTTCCATAAAGCACAGGAGAAAGAGAGGGTGGAAGGGGAAAGGAGAGGGATATGGATAAGGTTAGATATGTTGCGTGAAGATCTCTTCTCAGAGTGAGGCGGAATTCTAGGGGGGGCAGGATTGGGGTTGATATCTCCAGATGAGAGAGTGGAAGGGGAGAGGAGAGGGATATGGATGAGATTACACATGTTGCATGAAGATCTCGGAGTGAGACAGAAATCTAGGGGGGCTAGGATTGGGGTTGAAGGAAGGGGAGAGGAGAGGGATATGGATAGGATTAGACATGTTGCATGAAGATCACTTCTCAGAATGAGACAGAAATCTAGGGGGGCTAGGATTGGTTGATAGCTCTGGATGAGAGAGTGGAGGGGGAGAGGAGAGGGATATGGATAAGATTAGACATGTTGTGTGAAGATCTCCTCTCAGAATGAGACAGAAAGCTAGGGGGGCCAGGATTGGGGTTGATATCTTCAGAAGAGAGAAGGAGTAGCAGAGTACGGGGTAGAGAGGAGACAGTACAGCAGAAACGAGGGTGAGGTTGCCTTAGAGAGAGATGAGAGGGTTGTATGAGAGGGAGAAAGTGATGAAGCTCAAGAGCTGTTGAATGGTTGGAAGACAGAATGGAGGGGGAAATGAGGGTGGTGCAGGGAGAATGAGGAGTGGAGGGCTGAGGGTGCAGGTAGGAGGGGAAACAGGGAGTAGGAGGAAAAGGAAGACAATGTGATGTGGAGCCAAGGAAGAGGAGCAGAGAAGGGCTGTGGGGTATATGTTATAATTACAAGCGATGAGGTAGTAAACAAACAAAGAGGTAGCAATGGAGCCTACACACTATGTAGCATGTGTTTATCTACAAACAATGAGGTGGTAATGGGAGTCACAGGCTATGCAGCATGAGATATTTCAAGCAGTGGGGTAGCAATGGAGTCACAGGCCATGCGGTACAGATTGTCTAGCATTAACTTGAGCTGCTTACCATTTAGGTGGACGGGAGGACAGGGGATGGGCTTACCAGGATTGCGTGCACCGCTAAGGTCTCACGCCTAAGGGCCATGCCAAAAGGCCCTCTGGCGAGGTCCTCAGGCGTGGGCCCGCCAGGCGCAGTTACACCTGCTGCATGCTCTTACTTGTAGCCCTCTGATTCAACAGCAATTGGTTGATTTCGCTGGGTGAGATGTGCTGGAGAGTCGCTGCAGCTGCCCCGATCAGCGATCAGAGGTCTGGAGGAGGAGAGGGGACCGGCCGAAGAGGAGTAACTTTACAGCTTTACAGGAGTAAACTTTACAGCTCTGCCATTTTAGAAGCATGATGACAGAAAAAGTCCACATGGCCTTTCTAGTCTGCCCTTCCATATCAACTACAATAATCCCCTGTTTATCTTTAGAGATCCTCTGTGTTTCTCCCATGCTTTTTTAAAGTCAGATACTGTCCTCGTCTCTACCACCTCCACTGGGAGACTATTCCACGGATCCACCACTCTTTCCATAAATAAATATTTCTGTATATTAATCCTATCCCCTTTCACTCTCATCCTATGTCCCCTTGTAGCAGAGCTTGCCTTCAATTAAGAACATAAGAAATGACATACTGGGTCAGACCAAGATCCAATCCATCAAGTATCCTGTTTCCAACAGTGGCCAGTCCAGGTCACAAATACCTGGCAGGTACCCAAAGTCCATAGCTTCCACAATGCTCGTCCTTGGGTAAATGGATTTCCTGGGTCATCTTTAATAATGGTTTATGAACCTTTCCTCCAGGAACTTGTCCAAACCTTTTTTAAACCCAGCTACACTAAAAGCTTTTACTACATCCTCCGTTAATAAATTTCAGAGTTTGATTACGCATTGAGTGAATAAATATTTTCCATTATTGGGCTCTCCTCCTGTGTATTTATGCCACAGAGATACTTAAATATGTCTATCATATCGCCCCTCTCACGCCTTTCCTCTAAGGTATACATACTAAGATCTTTAAGTCTGTTCTCATATGTTCATAATGAAGACCATTAACAATTTTAGTAGCCACCGTCTGCAATGACTCCAACCTGCTTATATCCTTTTGAAGGTGCGGTCTCCAGAATTTCACACAATACTCCAAATGAGGTCACACCACAGACTTATACAGAGCCACTATCACCTCCTTTTTTCTGCTGGCCATTCCACTCCCTATACACCCAAGCATCCTTCTGGCTTTCGCAGTCGCCTTTTCTACCTGTTTAGCTACGTTAAGATCGAACAGACACAATTACGCTCAGGTCCCGTTCTTCTTTTGTGGACAGGAGTACCTCACCCTTACGCTGTACCTGCTCCTTTGGATTTTTGCAGCCCAAATGCATGACCCTGCATTTTTTAGCAGTAAATTTCAGCTGCCAATGCTAGACCAATCTTCAAGCCTAGCTAGATCCCTCCTTATGTTATCTACTCCTTCCTGGGTGTTGACTCTATTGCAGGTTTTGGTAGCATCTGCAAACAAGCAATCCTTACCCGACAGCCCTTCCGCTATATCACTAACAAAGATGTTAAAAAGAATCAGTTCAAGGACAGATCCCTGTGGCACACCACTGGTAGCTTTCTTCTCCTTAGAGTGAGCTCCATTTATCTGTGGACAAAGGAGAGCATGGAGCAGACACAAGTCTTTTATTGGTTAAAAGTATGCCAATATGGCTGTGTTTCAGCATGCTGCTTTCTTCAGGGGAAATCTCAAAAAGTAAAAACATACATCAATAAAACATCAATACCGATACAATTATGAAATAAATAATAATTAAAAACATACAAAAGAATAAAAATATAAAAATGTGCATAAATAAACAGGGGTATGTTTGCTAAACTGCGTTAGTGCAATTCACGTTAGGAGCTGCGTTAGTGGAAGGAAAGCCAAAAAAGGACATGGGTGGTACATCGTAACCGATAACGCGCAGTTGCGCGCGGTATTGTGCGCCGTGCAGCAACGATCGCTATAGCATGCGCGCTACTGCACGCAAGCTTAAGACAGCGCGCAGACACCCAAATACAGAAACAGAGCTGGAGCACAATGGTTACTACACAGACTGATGGTACAAGGGTCATGGGTTCGATTCCCCAGTGTGCCTAATGAAGAAGGCTGGCTGAGGCAACATGTGCAACCCTTTGAAGGCCTACTATAATATTTTATCCACATTCTGCAGCTGGGTTAATGTTTGCACATGTCAGGAAAATTGTACCCGTCGTATCCAATATGTTCCAATAATGACGTTCCCTCTGGCATGGTCATGTATGCTATACCATTTGATAGGAATATATAGGCAGAGGTTTGGATCCCGAAAGTACTGGGCTTGGCCTGGAAAGGGTTAAGTAGTGGGCTGTGAGGAAGGTTACTTGTACCTGAATAGTGCTGCCAGCAAACACACCCTCACAGTGGCGTAACCTAAGGTGCCACATAAGGCACCCTAGAGGGCACTCCATAGGGCACATTATAAAGTGCGCTGTCTGCCAAGGCACCCTATAATGTCCCCTATAGGACACCATATAAGGCACCTTATAAGGCGCTTTATAGGGCGCCGAATAAGGCGCCCTATAGGGCACCTTATGAGCCACCCTAAGGGGACAGTACCCTGAGAGTGGTCCTGCTGGCAGAACTAATATACAATAAAAACAGACAATGCCTAAGACAGCCCTATTGATGAACCCCACTGTGGGTTTAGGACCCATGACCTCTGGCTCCACAGGCAGTGTAGTAACCAGTGGGCCAGAGCTGCTAACAAGCAACTGGCTGGCTACAGGAGGACTGCATGGCACCACACCCACATTCTGCTGTGGTTACCAGGATAGGGTTAACCCACCCGTACCCATGATGCACTGCACATGCAAATCAGCAGTCGAGAGATGGGCACAAGAGCGGGTATGCACCCCCACAGCACCTCGGCCCTGTAGGGGGGACAGACCGTGTGTGGCACTGCCACAGAGTAGCCACAGACACTCACATTGTGTGGGTACAATGCCCACCCTGAGGTTGAGGTGGGGCCCCCAGCACCAGGTCCACAGCACCTTTCATGGCTGAGATACGCCATGCTGCAGGTCCCCATCAGTGTGTGATATGTAGCTCCGTTAGACACACCTAGGATACATCTGTGCCCTGCTGTATGTCTCGGTCATGTCTAGTCCTTATGGGCGATGATGCACTCAGAATAGTGCATATCCTGTGTTGGTGCCAAGGTTACCTGCTGTAGGTGAAGGGGGGGTGTATGGACCCATGGGCAGATCATCTACCACCACACAACCTACCCTCTGGGGCTTAGGGTGGGGAAACAGGGTCACCCACCAATAGATCCACAGTCTACCCCCATGCAATGGCAGCAGTAGAAGGGACCAGCAACAGCGGTCCTGCTGGGGAATAGACAGAGCGGTACACATCCATAACGCAATAGCGGACAGACAGCAGTCCTGGATATGCTCAGCTGCCCCCCCCCCCCTATTATCTGACATTCCCCAGCAGCAGGCCTCCAGCCACTGCACCCTACAAGGTGTTCCAGCAAGACACATGCTAGCTGCAGACAGTCCGCCAGCTAGTGCATGGTCCTGGAGAAGATGCATGTACCCAAAACCCAGGAGATGTCAGCATACACACCAAGCAGATAAGTCAGGGATTGGGCCACAAAAGGAAACCCATATATATCATATGAGCAAAATGCTGTATAGCACTATGGGGGAACCTAGCCATGCCGTGGTCACTACTCAGTCAGGGCGAGAGTGACCTCCCAGCAGGACATGCTGTGGCCACTCTGTCTGTGCAGGTGGTACTGGGCACTACAATGTCCGAGCCATTGCCGTATGCCCAGCGCAGATGCGGCCAGGCCAGGCTACCCTATCCAGGCTATTCCCACGGTACCTTGCTCCTCATTATGCACATTGGCAGGCCAATACTGGGAAAGTGCTGGCAGTGTGGGCTGTGGAGGGTGTTGGAAGCCACCACACAGTGGATAGACAGACACACACTCCCCACACCTATGCCAGCATTGTGCAACTATAGAGGTGTTGGGCAGCCCAGGCCACCACACAAGTCCTGAGCACAGTGCAGGCATTGCTATGGTATGCAATACTGTAGGAGTCACTCCCCAGGTTGGTAAACACCGTCAGACACATGACCTGGAGCACACTCCACATACATCAGAAAGGTTGCTATGATGCAGCTCACTCAGACACTTGTACCTAATCTAGGGATTGCTATCTGCCAGTAATCCTAGCAACCTTTTGATAGATGTGTACCATATTCCCCGGTTTAGGGTGGCATTACTAAGGTATGCAAGTGCTAGTATTGGGAGATGCACGAAGAGCCCACAGTCCTGCCTCTCCACAAGGCTGTGGATAATGGGGCCTGTGGGTGCGGGTGTGTCTGCTCCTGTTGGCTGCTGCTTTATGGCAGAGGTTCCCAACTCCAGTCCTGCGGTGCCAAACACTGTTCGGGTTTTCATGCTGACCCTCATGAATATGCATGAGATACATCTGCATACCATGGGGGTGGCGCATAGAAATGCAGCACAGGCATCTTTATCAGAGGCAGCATGGAACAGGAATGGTGTTTGGCCCTCTAGGACTGCATTTGGGAGGCTCTGCTCTAGGTAATGTGCATGTTTATGGTGTCTGTGCTCTGTAGGGTAAAATGTTGGTGTTTTGGGCATGTTTACATCTTCTGCAAGAACGGTTCTGCCTGTATTAGCACGTTATAGTAGTGGGTAAAATATGAGGACTGGGTTGGCGGAAACCACAGCTGGGACTTGAACCTGTGACCTTCTGCTTCTGAATACAGTGGTTCTGTGCACTGCACCACCATGTTCTCACAGAGATGGTGCATTCCCTGGTGATATCATGACCGTTGGTCAGACAGGGCCTGTCTGTTGCAGTGCATGGCACCCACCTACACAGGGCTAGGCCACGGTCTGCTCCGGGCATCTGCCACTGCCCCCTCCACCGCCAGTATCCCTCAGCCACCATGCTGACATGCCCTTCTGCTGGTGGAGCTGGTGGTGCGTGGTCTCAGGCCATCCAGTGTGCAGGTAGGCGGCCGCCTATTGTGCGTGTTCTGGGGTAGGGGTGCCTGCATAGATGTCCATGCTCCCCCCCAGCCCCGCCTGCCAGTGTTCCGTGCCCTTGGGGGTTGCTGTTGGGTACTCTCCCCTGTGACGCTTTGGGAAACACACTCGTGCCTATGTTGGGCCCTCATCAGTTGCTGTCTGGCTCTACTGTTTACACATTCCTATGGGCCAACTGAGCATCACCCTAGTCCCCACTGTGGCCCAGCTGCGCCACTGCATGTGCTGCCTGCAGCCCTCTGTATCCCCTTTTCCAGCATCTGCCCTGTTGCCCGTTCCGACATGCCCGCCCTGATGTTGCAGGACATGTGCACACCATAGGAACCCTGTCCAATGGTGGGGAAATCCCTGAGCAGCGCTATTTCACTGTGGGCCCATGCACCTTGTCTGGGGAAGGAATATGGACCCTTCCACGAATCATATCTGTTCTATGGGGCTTACTCGGGGGGGGGGGGAGGGGGTTGATGTTTCTCATTGCTACCACTATTGGCCAGCTTGGTTGTTGTTTTTTTCCAGTTTGTTGGGGTCATTTTCGGTGTTTCTGTGCCCTTTTTGTTCTGTGCACATGTATCACACTTATCACCTTTTTTGGTTTCCCTGCCTAGGCTGTACATTGCTGACACGTAAATGGTTTCTTTCCCCTTTAAAGTGCTTTTACCGGTAGGTTTTCATTCGCGTTGGAATTCAGCTCTGAAATTCTGCGCGTTGGTGTGAAGGGAGCCTCTTCCCGCCCACTCTCCGCCCATTGACCCCTTCTCTCCGTCCTCTCTCCACCTTCTGCGGTGTTTTACCACGCCGCAGAGCATTACGCTCGTTAGCGCGTGATAGCGCGCGCTATAGCGTGTTTACGATCGTTAATGCGCTACAGCGTGCGCTATAGCACGCTAACGATCGTTAACATCATACAACGCGCGTTATTCACGTTTACCGCAGTTTAGTAAACATACCCCTTAATAAGCAAAAAAGTACTCGTTGGACCATATACCAAACATATATTACAAGCATAAAAGTATAAATAATATGAAAATGTAATCAAACTATGTGTTGTAAAATTCAACTAGAAACCAGAGACAAAGTATCAACAGGAGGGACAAAATGTTGGACAGGACAAAGAGTACTGATATGGAGTTAACCAAGAGCCCACAGTGTCAATTCAGAAATGCTCAAAAGAATGTTATAAAAGGGGGGGGGAGGAGGGGAAGGGGGAAGGAAGAGCGAAGGAGTGAGGAAGTAAAAAAGGGGGAGGGGGAAGGAAAGGGAAAGGGAGGAGGAGGAAGGAGAGGGGGAGGGGGAGGAAAGGAGGGAGTGGAAGGGAAAGGGGGAAGGGGGAGGGAGGATGAGGAGAAGAGGGAGAAGGGGGAAGGGGAAGCGGAGGAAAGGAGGGAGTGGAAGGGAGAGGGGGAAGGGGGAGGGAGGATGAGGAGAAGAGGGAGAAGGGGAAAGGGGAAGCGGATGGAGAGAGCGTGAGGTAAAACAAGAGCAGAAAAAAAACTTACTGGATAATGAACTCAATCCACGGGTACCTACAAAAGATATTGTGTCTATACACACAGAGTCGATTCAAACTGGAAACGGGGCTGATATCAACCTGATTCCAAAATTGTGGGTATAGAAACACCCGTTGTTTAGGGATCAGGGATATATATGTCCCCGTACCCAGTGCATTCCGAGACATTAGACGTTGCAGAGACCCCTATCTCCCTGCTCACAATACATGCAGCCCCTGGGCCGATGGCCCCAGCACAGATGTCAGCAGAGCCGGTATAGTGTCCCTGGAACAGCATTATGTTCCTCCTGGGGGTGGGTGTACAAGCTTGCATACTGAAACATGTCCCTCACCTCTGAGAGCTGTCGTGCACAGCTGCATCTTGAGCTCTCCATGGCAGCACGCAGACCACTTCACGACAGCCCTGACACATCCCATTCTCCATACGGCAAGCGCCGTAGGGCAAAGCTGGATCTGCTGTAAATCCTGCCCTTATTCCACGTTCCAGCAGGAATAATCTGTGTGTCAACGGGGACGTCGGGGGACTACAGGGGCCTTTCCTGAATACCCATTCTGCATCTTAGTGGCTAGCCACATCCATGATCTGCCCCTCCACACCCTCAGTCGACAAACCCTGCGCTTGCATCATGTATGTGCTGGGCCAGGGGCTACAGAATACGGTGGCGCACATTTTCAGGGAGTGGGCATTTATCCCAAGCGTTTAACCGCCCTATTCACTTTTCAGAATGACCCCGATAAGGGAGAGGAATGGAAATAACCATGACATTTATAAATTAAACCTGTAAAAGGAAGAACACTATGGGGGTCATTCAGTATAGCAAATAGCGGGGATGGATGTCCAGATTGGACATCCATCCCCATTATTCGCTCCCCTGCTGGCCGCAGATAATGCTTCCCCATACGAACAGCGTGTTTGTATGGGGAGGCTGAGATGGAGGTGGGAGGGGGGTGTTACTGAGGCGGAGCAAGGGCGGGGCATGGGCGGACCACTACCCCGGATTCTTAGATCAGCCCTGTACGTCCAGGGCCATGAACATGGACGGGGGACTTATTCCACAACATAGGTGGAATAAGTACCTCTGGACGTCGGGAGATCATGCCACCGGGCCAGGACAAAAAGGTAGGGGGGGTGAAGGAAGATCCCTGCAGCCGGACCCTGCCCATGGGAGGCCGGATCGAGGGTCCAACTGCGGGGAAAGAAGAAAAACTGCGGCAGCCAGCATTTGTGGCTCCTGGGATGTCTTGGCACTGCGGTTCCATTCAGGATCCTGAGGTAGCCAGGGATCTGCTGGGCATGCAAGCCGACCAGAATCGGGGCCTGACCTGCACGTTCAGGCTGTAGACCCGATTCTGATCCTATGGGCACGTCTAGCCCCTGTGGGATCAGAATCGGGTCTACCTTTGGACGTCCCGCTTCTGGTCGGCCACACAAGGGGCTGGACGGCCAGGTTGGAATGTGCCTCCACATAAAAATTACAAAACTCAGCATTAAGAGAATAATATTGTGTCTATACACATAAAAGAGGAACCGAGATAAAACCATGACTTTTATAATTCAAACCTGAGAGGGAGAGGGGAATGCTACATAAGGACTATAAAACTCAGCAGAGAAGGAAAAAGCATGATTATAAGAGAGGGTGAGAAACTGACAACCATTCTGCTAGTGTCATATCAAGCCCTAAGTAGGATGGATCAAATAAATGAAAAAAAAATAAAATAAATAAAAGTATCCCATAGTGAAATACTGTAGATCATCTTGGCAGAATATCGGGATCATAGGAGGTGTTTCTAAAGTATAAAAATGATTAACTAAACCTTAGAAAACGTAAGAAACATGAATAAAAATACAGAAGATTAAATGTATAATAAAAACGTATGATACGAGAACAATAATAAGAAAGATATAAAAAATGCTGGCAGCAATGGGGATAAATCACAAACATACATTAAGAGCCCATAATGGGATAAAGCAATATGAGATATACATCTTGGAGAGCACATGTTTTAACCAATGCGGTTCCAAAAAGAGAATCAACCCAAGTCAAAAAAAGTATAAATTTGAGGACATCTCCATTGAAATGCTACCAAAACTGGTAAAGTTTAGCCGCAGTGTAACCGCATTAAAAAAGAAAAAGGAGAACGCGTGCCGACATGTAGGAAGCTGACAGCCTTAATTGTTTATAATGTAACATCGATATGCAGTCCTTTCATATAAAAAACTGATATTGACTAGACAAGAAGCTTAAAGAAATAAAAATAAGTTGTGAAAACAGACAGCAGTAAAAAATGCCAAGACTATACTTGCCATAAAAGACACCTCTAGACGCGTTCAGTTGCACAATCACACGGCAAATACAGTCAGTTAGTAAAAGATGCCATTTAAAGCACCATTCTTGGCACCAAAAGACCCACTTAAGGTCCTGCAAAGAAAATTAGATGGATTAGAGATAAAACTATAGTAATAAATCAAAAAGTCCTATATAAATAAAACCACCGCAAACGCATGCCACAAGATGAAACTCCTTAAGAATACAAAACCTTTACTTAGCCAGGACCATTTTCACACTGTTTTTTAAGCAGTAGTCACGCTAATATTAGACTACTGCAATTCGTTATACCAGGATCTCCCAATGAGCTCTAAATGGCACAAAATACTGCCACCCACATTATCACTGGAAGTTCCAAATAAGATCACATAATCCCCATTATAAATCAACTCCACTGACTTCCAATACTCCACCGATCCAAGTTCAAGATGAGGCCCATGATGCCTCTGCAGAGATTCTACTAATTGCATGAGACACCAGCACACGTCCCAGAAGAATTAGCAATAAAAACATGATTGTCATCCCACCCAATTACAAAACAATCTAACCAATCCACATCAAAAAGGGCACTTTCTCTTTCTGCCCCAGCATTACTGAACTCCTTACCAGAAGATATTAGAACCACAACAGATCTAAAAGTCTTGTGCAAGAAGATCAAGACACACCTGTACACTGAACACTATGGACAGATCACTTAAGTCAATACCATCTCTTCAAACCCTTATGAATGCAGCTCACATTATACCAGACCATTTCCAAACTGATTATTCTTACCCTATCGCCAGCCCCTCTTACTTACCTTATTGCCTGCCCCTCTCACTGTACATAAGTTCCAAGTGTTGTTTATATTAATCAGTGTTCTTGTTAATTGTTAAAATTATATGACTCTGGTTCTATGTAATAGTTAATTTATTGCTATACCTTCACTCGTTCCTATGTTCCTTGTAAACCACTTTGATTGAAGGATAAGGCGACATAAAAAAAAACAATTAAATAAATAAAAAGCAATTTTAATGCATGTACTAAAACCGGAGCAATTGAAAGATTAATGAGAATATTAAAAATGGTATTTGCTAAAAAGAGGGGTCAGGACAGCTAAAAAAACAAATCAATTAAAAACCAAATAAATAAAAAACAATAATAACAGCTAAAAAACAAGTAGGGGGCTGCCATTGGATGTGCCAACCTTGACAGAGGTGTATTGGGGATATGTATAACAAAGCAAATGGGATGTACAAAGTGTTACGACAGACAATATGATAAAAGGCTTAAACTGTAAGAACAGAACATAATCTTGTAAATGTAAAAATTGGATAAAAAGGTAAAACTTGAGGGTAAAAATAATAAATAGTTAAAGAAGAAACCTGTTGTTCTTAAGTGCCGTCGAGTCGGTGTCGACTCATGGTGACCCTCTGGATAATTGTCCTAAATTGTGTTCGGCCTTTGGTCAGGCGGCTCATTGTTGACAGACTGGTACCCGTAGCTGCTGTTATTGTATCGATCCATCTCATCGTTGGCCTTCCTCTTTTGCATTACCATATGGGCTAAAAAGTAAAGATGGCAAAACCTGTGATAAAAAGTAATTAGAAAAGTTGCCACTAATGTACTCTGTCTCTTACATGTATATGTACAGCACAGCGTAGACCTTGTAGCGCTATACAAAGTAGTAGTAGAGGTAGTACTCACAGGAAAAAAGAAGGGGGGAGAGAGGAGAGGGGAACAGGGAGGAGAGGAGGGGAGGGGAGGAAGAGGGGGAGAAGGCGGAAGGGGAAAGAGGGGAGGAGAAGGGGGAGAGGGAGGGGAGGGGTTGGGGAGGGATGGAAAGGAGAAGAGGGCAGGAGGGGAAGGAAGGGAAGCGGAAAAAATAAAAAACAAGGGAAAAGGATAAATAAAAAGCTAAAAGCCAAAATCAAAACGGATAAAATAAATGAAAATGGGTCACTGATGTCAGAAAAGAAAAAGGGGAGAGAAACCCTGGGCCAGGTAGTTCAACCAGATGGGTCAGGAGCACACCGGGACCCAGGGGAACCCAAGCTCTCCTGCCCCCTTTTTTCCTTCCTCCTTCCTTCCCCTCTCTTCTTCTCCTCCTTCTCCTTCTTCCCCCTTACCCTCCTTCCCCCCTTATATAACACTCTTGAGCATTTCTGAGTTGACACTGTGGGCTCTTGGTTAACTCCATATGTATACTCCTTGTCCTGTCCGATATTTTGTCACTTCTGCATAATACTTTGTCTCCGGTTTCTAATTGACTTTTGCAGCACATAGTTTGATCATAATTTCACATTATTTATAATTTTATGCTTGTTATTATTTATATTTTTATGCTTGTAATATATGTTTCAATATCAATATGAAAAGTCAAAACATAATAAGACCCAGATCAAACTAAAAAAATCCAACTTAAACATCTATTTATTTTATTTTGTTTTATTGTCGGATTCCACCGGCAAGAGATGGGGAGGGGAAAAACTCCCCACTCAGTGACGGTAGAAACCTTTTTTATTATTAAATCACAACCTCTAAAAATAAACTATAACTAAATCACTTATCTGACGACATGCATGTTTCGAGCCCAACTGGCTCTGTATCAAGCTGTTTTAGAAAAAATGTGTGGAATCCGACAATAAAACAAAATAAAATAAATAGATGTTTAAGTTGGATTTTTTTAGTTTGATCTGGGTCTTATTATGTTTTGACTTTTCATATTGATATTTGCTTGTGTCATCACATTTTTGAGGGTTTTTGATTTTTGTTTTTGATTTTTTTTGTAATATATGTTTGGCATATGAGTGGAGGAGTAGCGTAATGGTTAGAGCACTGGCTTGAGAACCACACAACCAGCATTCAAGTCTCACTGGCACGCCTTAGACAAGTCACTCAACCTCCATTGCCTCAGAAAAATCCAAGTTATCAATGTCCCTGTTTAATGTACATTATCAACTTTAAGTTACAACGTAAACTGTTTTGACTGAAATGATAAAGCAGTATAAAAAACCTGTTAAATAAATAAATATGGTCCAACAAGCTCTTTTTATGCTTATTAAGTTTATTTATGCGCTTTGAATTTTATATTTTTGACCTTTTGTATGTTTTTATTTATTTCATAATTGTATCGGTATTGATGTTTTATTGATGTATGCTTTTACTTTTTGAGGTTCCCCCTGAAGAAGGCAGTGTGCCAAAATACGGCTGTGTTGGGGTACTTTTAACCAATGTAGGACTCTTATTTCCACTCCTCGCTCTCCTTTGTCCAGTTTGTGCTTCTGCGAGGGGTTGGGCTCCCTTTTTGACTTGTAATTTTAATCTGTGGAGCCAGGAAAACAGAACCTTTTATTTGGCCAGATACAGTGGAGCCTCTTAGGGATCTTGGGTAAGTCACTTAACCCTCAATTGCCTCAGCTACAAACTTAGATTGTAAGTCCTCTGTGGACAGTAAAATACCTACAGTACCTGAATATAACTTGCTTCAAACTTCAAAATGTATGAGTTAAATTTGAATCCCACAAGGAAGAAGCAGAAGTCGCTTGACCTATGATGTTGAAATTCTTTGAGAACTAGCCAAACAAGCCTATTTCAGTCTCACTTCTTCAAATCCCATGGCTCATGATGTCATCATCAATCTGAGACCAATATTGTTCCCTGGCCATTATTCTCTTGGATTTTAGGGGAGAGGAGCTTGTGTTAGGAAGGTGAAGGCTTCAGAGAGAAAAAAGGTGAAAATCTCAGACTTAGTGACAGAGAAAACAAAGAGAAAGTACAGGATTCAGGTACAGAGGAAATTAAGCACTTATTGAGTTTCTTTGTCAGAGAAAAGTCAGGCTCTGTGGTGCAAAGCATACAGACTCCATAAGAAGAAGCCTGAAATAAACTGAAAAGAGCACAGAAGAGACAGAGCTAAATCACAAGGATAGGAAAGACGCACACTGATTGAGCTGCTTGTATAAGAATTGTTTGTAAAAATCTAGCATGCTCTGTGGGTCCATACAGATTGAAAAGCGACTAACTTTGCTATAGCATATGCTGCCTCTCCAATTTAATACCAGTTTTGCTGCATGTACTGTGCTATACATTACCAGCAAAACCCCTACATATTACAAAATATATAGAAACTGTTTCTCTCTCATTGAACCATGTCAGTACTTGATAAGGAGAGGCCTGGAAATGGTAGGAGAAGCAGAGGAGGAAAGGTAGTTGATCCTCAAGAGAGACTAGGCCATCAGCAGCACTGATAGTGATGATCACAAGGGGAAGCTATTTTAGACCTAATCCTTAGTGGAATGCATGATCTAGTATGAGAGGTAATGGTGTTGGCGCCACTTGACAATATTGATCTTAATATGATCACATTTGATTTAATAAATGGAGGGGGGAGAATAAGGAAATTCACAGCACTAGCATTCAATGTTCAAAAGGGAGACTATGGGGTATGTTTACTTAACCGTCTTAACGTGCGCCCGGTGATAGTGTGCAGGCTGCCATAAAAGGAGTGGGCGTGTCGGTCTTAATATAGCAAAATGGGATTATCGCGCGATAACACGTGCTGCGCACATTATCGGGCGAGATGCCGCTAAGCACGTTAACGCGCGGTAATCCTAAGTAGGCGCGCAGACATGCAAACACAGAAACAGAGGTGTAGCACAATGCTTAATACACTGATTGATGGTATGGGGTCAAGAGTTTGATCCCCCAGTGTGCCTAATGCATATGGCTGGCTGAGGCATTAGCTGTTATGTGTAAGTATTGCTTTTTGAGGCATGTTATTTATATTTTAATTAGTGCTGCCAGCAAACACACCCTCACGTGCCGTAACCGAAGGTGCCGCATAAGGCACTCCATAGGGCACATTATAAAGTGCACTGTCCGCCAAGGCACCCTATAATGTCCCCTATGGGGCACCCTATAAGGCTCTGTATAGGACACCTTATAAGGCACCGTAGAAGGTGCCTTATGGGGCGCCTTATGAAGCACCTTATGGCTACAGTACTCAAAGGATGTTTTTGCTGGCAGCACTAATGTACATTAAAAATAGAGAATGCCTTGGACAGCCCTATCAAATAATCCCACCGTGGGTGTGAACCCATGACCTCTGGCTCCACAGGCAGTGAAGTATCCAGTGGGCTACAGCTGCTAACAAACCCCTGGCTGGCTACAGAAGGACTGCAGGTCACCACACAAACTGTCTGCTGTGGTTACCAGAATAGGGTTAACCCACCCGCTCCAGCAGCAAGCCTCCAGCCGCTGCACCCTGCAAGGTGTTCCAGCCAGACACATACTAACTGCAGACAGTCTGCTAACTAGTCCATAGTGCATGGTCCTGGAGGAGATGCGTGTACCCAAAACTGGGATGTCAGCATACACACCAAGCAGATAAGTCAGTGATTGGGCACCCAAAAGAGAACCCATAAACATCACATTAGAGAAAGGCTATGTAGCACTATGGGGGAACCTAGCCATGCCATGGTCACTGCTCAGTCAGGGTGAGAATGAACTCCCAGCAGGACATGCTGTGGCCACCCTGCCCATGCAGGTGGTGGCCGGACACTACAATGTCCGAGCCATTGCCCTATGCCCTGTGCAGATGCAGCCAGGCCAGGCCACCCTATCCAGGCTATTCCCACAGTACCTTGCTCCTCATTATGCACATTGGCAGGCCAATACTGGCAACAGTGCTAGCAGTGTGGGCTGTGGAGGGTGTTGGCAGCCACCACACACTGGATAGACAGACACACACTCCACACACCTATGCCAGCATTGTGCAACTATAGAGGTGTTTGGCAGCCCTGGCCACCACACCAGTCCTGGGCACAGTGCAGGCATGGCTATGGTATGCAATACTGTTGGGGTCACTCTGTCAGACACCAGACCTGAGGCACACTCCACAGACATCAGAAAGGTTGCTATGATGCAGCTCAATCAGCCAATTGTGCTTAATGTGGGAATTGCTATCTGCCAGTTATCATAGCAACCTTTTGATAGCTGTGTACAGTTTTCCCATGTTTAGGGTGGCATTGCTAAGGTATGCAAGTGCTAGTATTGAGAGATGCACGCAGGGCCCAACATCCTGCCTCTCCAGGAGGCTTGGGATAATGGAGCCTGTGGGTGCGGGTGTGTCTGCCCCTGTTGGCCGCTGCTCTAGGGCAGAGGTTCCCAACTCCAGTCCTGGAGGGCCAAACACTGTTCGGGTTTTCATGCTGTCCCTAATGAATATACATGATATACATTTGCATACAATGGGGGGCAGTGCATACAAATGCAGCACAGCCATATTTATTAGAGGCAGCATGGAACCTGAATGGTGTTTAGCCCTCCAGGACTGCATTTGGGAGACTCTGCTCTAGGTAATGCGCATGTTTATGGTGTCGGTGCTCTGTAGGGTAAAATGTAGGTATTTTGGGCATGTCTACGTCATCTACAATAAAGGTTCTGTCTGTATTAGCACGTTTTAGTAGTGGGTAAAATATGGGGGCTGGGTTGGCAGGAACCACAGCTGGGACTTGAACCTGTGACCTTCTGCTCCTGAACACACTGGCTGTGTGCACTGCACCACTGTGTTGCCACTGAGGCAGTGCATTCCCTGGGGATACCATGACTGTTCGTCAGACAGGGCCTGTCTGTTGCAGTGCATGGCACCCACCTACACAGGGCTAGGCCATGGTCTGCTCTGGGCAACTGCCACTGCCCCCTCCACCACCAGTACCCCTCTGCCACCCTACTGACATACCCTTCTGCTGGTGGTGCTGGTGGAGCGCATTCTCAGGCCATCCAGTGTGCGGGTAGGCGGCTGCCTATGGTGTGGGTTCTGGGGTAGGGGTGCCTGCATAGCTGTCCACGCTTCCCCCCAGCACCGCCTGCCAATGTTCTGTGCCCTTGGGGGTACCTGCTGGGTACTATCGCCTGTGACACTGTGGGAAGCACACTCGTGTCCATGTTGGGCCCTCATCAGTTGCTGTATGGCTGCACTACTGTTTCAGCATTCCTATGGGCCACCTAGGCATCACCCTAATCCGCACTGTGGCCCAGCTGCACCACAGCATGTGCCGCCTGCAGCCCTGTGTCTCCTTTTCAAGCATCTGTCCAGTTGCCCATTCCGACATGCCCACCCTGCTGTTGTGGAACATGTGCACGCCATAGGACACCTGCCCAATGGAGAGGGAAAACCCTGCTCAGCGCACTTTCACTGTGGGCTCATTCACCTTGTATGGGGACGGAGCATAGACCCTTCCAAAATTCATATCTTTTTTTGGAGATTTCTCAGAGGGGTACGAGGGGGTTGATGTTTCCCATTAATATCACTATTGCCCAGCTTGTTTATGTTTTTTTTCCATTTTGTTCAAGTCATTTTCAATGTTTATTTGCCCTTTTGTTCCGTGCACATGTATCACACTCATCACGTTTTTTTAGGTTTCCCTGGTTTTGATGTACATTGCTGACGGAAATGGTTTCTTTTCCCTTTAAATCAGCTCTAACGCGAGGGTTTCACTGGCTTTAGTTTTCAGCCTCGAATTTCACAGTGTTAGTGTGCAGGGAGCCTCTCCCCTCCCACTCTCCACCCATTGACCCTCTCTCTCTGCCCCTGGGGAGCCTTCCTCCGCCCTCTGGGAGCCTTTCTCCGCCCTCAGTGCTCATTTGCGCCGCTGCGCGTGTTATCACGTGCTAAGGTACCTCTGCGTCTGATAAAGCGCCATTATTGCGCAATAAGGTACCTTATTGCTCGATAATGTGGAAGAGCACACATTTAGTAAACATACCCCTATGATAAAATGAGGAAAATGGTTAAAAAATAAACTAAAATGAGCAACTGCAAATGTTAAGCGTTTATATCAGGCCTCAGTGTTATTTAAAAATGCTGTCTCAGAAGCCCAGACCAGATATATTCCACGCTTTAATAAAAGTGGAAGGAAGGCCAAATGACTGCTGGCAGGGTTCAAAGGTGAGGTCAGAGAAACTGGTATAGCCAAAAAAGTATCTTTCAGGAAATGCACAAAGGAGCCAAATGATGAAAACAGGAAACAACATAAGCACTGGCAAGTTAGATGCAAGGCATTAATAATGCAGGAAAGAGAGAATTTGAAGAGAAGCTTGCCGTGGAAGCAAAAACTCTTAATAAAAACTTTCTATGTATATTTGTAAAAAAAAACTGTGAGAGAGTCAGCTGGACCATTAGATGATAGAGAGGTAAAAGGAGCACTAAGGGAGGATAAGACCATAGTGGAGAGAATAAATTAATTTTACTTATTTAACAATTTTTTTAAACTGCTTTATCATTTCAATCAAAGCAGTTTACATTGTAACTTAAACCTGGTAAACATACATTAAACAGGAACATTGATAACTTGGATTTTTCTGAGCAATGAAAGGTTAAGTGGCTTGCCCAAGGCCACAAGGAGTGCTAGGGGGAATTAAACCCTGGTCTCTGGGTTCCTAAGCCAGTGCTCTAACCACTAGGCCACTCCTCCACTCCTAGGGAATGAATTCTTTGCTTTGGTCTTTATTAATGGAGGACTTAGGCGTTTACAATATTATTGTTGCCAGTGGTCTGATAACATTTATTTCATTTCCCATGTAGGGTTTCCTTATTGAGAACCTCCAGTGGGAGTTACAGTACTACGGTTTGTTATTTTCTCTCATTTGTACAGTAAGCACTTTCAGCTCTCTAAGGTTAAATGCTATCTAGCACTTAATCCAAACCTCTACACTCAGATTATGCTTTTATTATTTTTTTACATACATTGTTTCTTAATTTCTTTTATGTATATTGTATATGTTTTTACCTTTTATTTATGGATTCAATATTTATTTATTCATTTTACATCAGGTATCCTTTTATTTCACTTTATGTGTAATATTACTGTTTTTATGTTCAGAATGGCATCTGCATTTTATTATTTTATTGTTTTATATTATTAATTAGGATTTAAGGGGTATGTTTACTAAAGTTTCTTAACGTGTGCGGCGCGCATGAGCGCGCACTAAGGTACCTTAGCGCACACTAATGACGCTTTACGGGGCAAAAATGCGCTTTAGTGCGCGCTCATGCACGCAGCGGCGCACACGAGCGCTGAAGGCGGGGAAAGGCTCCCGGAGGGCGAAGGAAGGCTCCCCAGGGGCGGAGAGAAGGGGTCAATGGGTGGAGAGTGGGAGGGGAGAGGCTCCCCGCACACTAGCGAGGTGAAATTCGAGGCCAAAAATAACGCAAGTGAAAACCTCGCTTTAGAGCCGATTTAAAGGGAAGAGAAACCATTTCTGTCAGCAATGTACAGCAAAACCAGGGAAACCTACAAAAAAGTGATAAGTGTGATACATGGGCACAGAACAAAAGTACAAATAAACATTGAAAAGGACCCCAACAAAATTTAAAAAAATCATAATCAAGCTGGGCAATAGTGATAGTAATGGGAAACATCAAAAAACACTCCCAATAAAGCCCCAAAAAATAAATATGAATTTTGGAAGGGTCTACGCTCCGTCCCCATACAAGGTGAATGATCCCACAGTGAAATAGCACTGATCAGGGTTTCCCTCTCCATTGGACAGGTTACCTATGACATGCACATGTTCCACAACAGCAGGGCGGGAATTTCAGAATGGGCAACTGGACAGATGCTGGGAAAGGGGATACAGAGGGCTGCAGGCGGCACATGCTGTGGTGCAGCTGGGGCACAGTGCGGACTAGGCAGATGCCTAGGTGGCAATTAGGAATGCTGAAACTGAACAGCAGCCAGACAGCAACTGATGAGGGCCCAACATGGGCACGAGAGTGTTTATCACAGTGTCACAGGGGATAGTACCCAGCAGGTACCCCCAAGGGCACAGAACATTGGCAGGCAGTGTTGGGGGGAAGCGTGGACGCCTATGCAGGCACCCCTACCCCAGAACATGCACCATAGGCAGCCGCCTACCTGCACACTGGATGGCTTGAGACTGCACACCACCAGCACCATCAGCAGAAGGGCATGTCAGCATGGTGGCAGAGGGGTACTGGTAGTGGAGGGGGGCAGTGGCAGCTGCCCAGAGCTGACCATGGCCTAGCCCTGTGTAGGTGGGTGCCATGCACTGCAACAGACAGGCTCTGTCTGACAAACAACCATGGTCTCCAGGGACTACACTGTCTCTATGAGCACAGTGTGGTGCAGTGAACACAGCCAGTGTGTTCAGGAGCAGAAAGTCACAAGTTCAAGTCCCAGCTGGGGCTACTGCCAATCCAGTCCCCATATTTTACCCGTTACTAAACCATGATAGTAAGGACAAACCTTTATTGCAGAGAACATATGCATGGTTCAAACGCCTATATTTTACCCCACCGAGCACAGACACCAGAAACATGTGCATTACCTAGAGCAGAGTCCCCCAAATGCAGTCCTGGAGGGCCACAAATCATTCAGGTTTTATGCTGTCTCCAATATAAGGCCATGTCCGCATGGTGGCGGAGGGGTACTAGTGGTGGAGGGGGCAGTGGCAGCTGCCCAGAGCAGACCATGGCCTAGCCCTGTGTAGGTGGGTGCCATGCACTGCAACAGACAGGCCCTGCCGGACAAACAGTCATGGTATCACCAGGGAATGCACTGTCTCTGTGGCAACACGGTGGTGCAGTGCACGCAACCAGTGTGTTTGGAGGCAGAAAGTCACAGGTTCAAGTCCCAGCTATGGTGCCTGCCAACCCAGTCCCCATATTTTACCCACAACTGAAACGTGCTGCTACAGACAGAATGTTTATTTCAGATGACGTAAACATGCCCAAAACACCTACATTTTACCCTACAGAGCAAAGACACCATAAACAGGTGCATTACCTAGAGCAGAGTCTCCCAAATGCAGTCCTGGAGGGCCAAACACCATTCAGGTTCCATGCTGCCTCTGATAAAGATGCCTGTGCTGCATATCTATGCACCACCCCCATGGTATGCAGATGTATCTCATGCATATTCATGAGGGACAGCATGAAAACCCGAACAGTGTTTGGCATACCAGGACTAGAGTTGGGAACCTCTGCCGTAAAGCAGCAGCCAACAGGGGCAGACACACCCACACCCACAGGCTCCATTAGCCAATGCCTCCTGGAGAGGCAGGACATTGGGCCCTGCGTGCATCTCCCAATACTAGCACTTGCATACCTTAGCAATGCCACCCTACACCTGGGAATACGGTACACAGCTATCAAAGGTTTGCTATGATTACTGGCAGATAGCAATTCCTACGTTAAGCACAGTTTGCTGATTGAGCTCCATCATAGCAACCTTTCTGATGTCTGTGGAGTGTGCTTCAGGTCTGGTCTCTGACAGTGGTTACCACCCTGGGGAGTGACCCCCAACAGTATTGCATACTATATCCATGCCTGCACTGTGCCCAGGACTGGTGTGGTGGCCAGGGCTGCTAAACTCCTCTATAGTAGCACAATGCTGGCATAGGTGTGGGAGTGTGTGTCTGTCTATCCTGTGTGTGGTGGCTGCAAACACCCTCCACAGCCCACACTGCCAGCACTGTTGCCAGTATTGACCTGCCAATGTGCATAATGAGGAGCAAGGTACCATGGGTATAGCCCGGACAGGATGGCCTGGCCAGGATGCATCTGCACAGGGCATAGGGCACTGGCTGGGACATTGTAGTGCCCGGCCACCACCTGCACAGACAGGGTGGTCACAGCATGTCCTGCTGGGAGATCACTCTCACCCTGACTGTGCAGTGACCACAGCATGGCTAGGCACCCCCATAGTGCTATATAGCATTTTTCTCATATGATATTTATGGGTTTCCTTTTGGGGCTCCGTCACTGATTTATCTACTTGTTGTGTATGCTGACGTCCCAGTTCTGGGTGCACGCATTTCCACCAGGAACATGCACTATGGACTAGCTAGCAGACTGTCTGCAGCTGGTATGTGTCTTGATGGAACGCCTTGCAGGGTGCAGCGGCTGAAGGCTTGCTGCAGGAGAATATCAGATAGTGGTGGGGTGCAGCTTAGCATATCCGGGCCTAATGTCTGTCTGCTGTTGCATTATGGATGTGTACAGAGCTGCATTGACTGCCCTGTAGGTGTCTGTTCCCCAGCAGGACTGGGGTTGATGGTCCCCTCTACTGCCACCATTGCAGGGAGGAAGAATGTGGATCTGTTGGTGGGAGACCCTGTTTACCACCCTCAGCCCTGGAGGAGGAAGAGGGTGGTGGTACATAATCCTCCTAGGGGTCCATAGGGGCTACACCTGACTGAGACATACAGATATATCCAAGGTGTGTCTGCAGAAACTACCTATCTCACACATTAGCACTGCTGGAGACCTGCAGCATGGTCTATCTCTGCTGTAGGCCTGGTGCTGGGCGCCCCACCTCACCCTCAGGGTAAGTGCAGTACCTGCACAATGTGACGGTGTGTAGCTACTCTGTGCCAGTACCACACATGGTCAGTTCCCCCTACCAGGCCGAGGTGCTGTGGGGGTGCATACCCCATCTTGTGATCATCTGTAGACTGCTGATTTGCATGTGCAGTGCATCATGGGTATGGGCGGGTTAGCCCTATCCTGGTGACCACAGCAGACTGTTTGTGTGGTGACTTGCAGTCCTTCTGCAGCCAGCCAGGGGTTTGCTAGCAGCTGTAGAGCTGTAGTCCACTGGTTACGTCACTACCAGTGGAGCCAGAGGTCATGGGTTCAAATCCACAGTGGGGTTATTTGATAGGGCTGTCCAAAGCATTATCTATTTTTAATGTACATTAGTGCTGCCAGCAAAAACACCCTCAGCATACTGTACCCATAAGGTGCCTCAGAGGCCGCTTTATAGGGCGCCCTATAGGGCACCTTATGGTTACCGTTCATATAAGGTGCACTATACAGTATCCTATGGAGCGACTGATAGGGTGCCCTATAGGGGACATTATAGGGTGCCGTGGCGGACAGTGCACTTTATAATGTGCCCTATGGAGTGCCTTATAGGGTGCCTCATGCGGCACCTTAGGTTACGGCACGTGAGGTTGTGTTTGCTGGCAGCAATTAATAAAATACAAATAAAGTGCAGCAGGACACAATACTTACATGTCAAAGCTGATGGCTCAGCCAGCCTTAAGTATTAGGCACACTGGGGATCAAACTCATGACCCCTGTATCATCAGTCAGTTCCTTAACCATTGTGCTACACTGCTGTTCCTCCTTGCATGTCAGCGCACCTACTTAAGATTTCCATGTGTTTAAATGCACAGTGCTGCCATCACAAACAGTGCTATGACCTTGCCGTGCCTCATAGGGCACCCTATATGGCACCCTATAGGCCACCCTTTAAGCAACATTGTAGGGTGCCGTGGCGGACAGTGCACTTTAAACTGTGCCCTCTGGGGTACCTTATGGGGTGCCTTATGCAGCACCTTATGTTACAGCGCTTTGAGAGAGTGCGTTTGCTAGCAGCAGTAATTAAAATAAAATTAAAATGCCTCATAATGCATTATTACACATAAATGGTAGTGCCTCAGCCAGCCTTATTCATTGGGCACAGTGGGGGATTGAACCCATGACCCCTGCACCATCTGTCAGTGTCTTCACCATTGTACTGCAGCCCTGTTCCTCTGTTTGCACATCAGCGCGCCTGCTTATGCTTCCCGCGCGCGTTACTCTGCGCTAATGTGCACGGCGCACAAGAGCGCGCACTCTAATCCTGTTTTGCTATTTTTGACCGGACCGCCTACTCCTTATATGGCATCCTGCAGACTAACGCGGCGCGCACGTTAAGAAACTTTAGTAAACATACCCCTAAGTGTATTTTAACATTTGAAGTATATCTTATGAATAGTTAATTAAGTCTTTTATTGTTTTTATGTTTATCTATAGTGCCCATATACCCCTGATGAAGGCAATGTCGGGTGGGGCCTTTCTGTACCCCTGGATTAGGGTGTATCCCTAATAAAGTTTAAATATATCTGATCTACACCTCACTCCAGACTGCTCTGTGGAGAGGTTCCTATGCCAGAATTGAAATTTAAAGGTCATGTATCAGAGTATTTGAACAAATCTTGATAAACCTGGAGGATGTAATACAGTAATTTGATAAACTAAAGAGTAGCATTGAAAGCCTTATCAAAGAACAAAGCATCAGGCATTGATAGCATTCCCATTGAAGTATTACAGGAATCTGATGCAGCTGTTACCATACTTACAAGGCTCTGCCAGAAAATTTGGAAGACAACATCATGGCCAACTGACTGGAAAAAATCTGTATTTATACCAATACTAAAGAAAGGTGATCCAACTGACTGGAAATTATCGCACAATCGCTCTGATCCCACATGCCACAAGATTCTACTGAAGATTATTCAGCAGAGACTACAACCATACCTGGAATGAGAACTGCCTGAAGTGCAAGCAGGGTTCAGGAAAGGGCGAGGAATGAGAGACATCATTGCGGATGTGAGATGGATCCTTGAAAAGACAAAAGAATACCAAAAAGATATCTGTATGTGTTTTATTGACTACAGCAAGGCTTTTGACTATGTAAACCATGAGAAACTCTGGGCCACATTAAGAAGCATGGGTATACCAGAACACCTGATCGTACTCTTGCACAATCTGTAAATTGATCAAGAAGCAACAGTTCGAACGGGGAACAAGGAGAAACAGAATGGTTTAAAATCAGCAAAGGTGTACGTCAAGGCTGCATACTTTCCTCCTACCAGTTTAATTTATATGCAGAACAAATCATCAGAGAAGTAGGACTCTGAATTCAAAGGAGGTGTGAAGATTGATGGGAGACTTATCAACAACTTTCGCTATGCTGATGATACCACATTACTGGATGAAAGTGAAGACGATCTGAAAAATAGTCTTAAAATGGGCCTGCACCTTAATGTAAAGAAAGCAAAGATCCTGACAACTGGCAAAATCAATAAGGTCATCGTTGACGGAGAAAAAATTGAAATAGTGGCCAACTTTAACCTACTTGGATTAACTATCAACAAAGAAACAACAAGAAGTCAAGAAATCAGGTGCTCTTGGCAGAATGGCTATGAAGGACCTAGACAAGATTCTCAAGAGCAGAGATGTCTCTCTCCATACAAAGATTTGACTCATTCATGCCAAGGTATTTTCAATAACATTATATGGATGCGAAAGTTGGACAGTGAAAAAGATAGACAGGAAGAAAATTGATGCTTTTGAATTATGATGCTGGTGACGAATACTGCGTATACTATGGACTGCTCAAAGAACAAACCAGTCAGTACTAGAGGAGATCAAACCTAAGCTTTCCTTAGAAGCTCAGATGACTAGACTTTGACTTTCCTACTTTGAACACATCATGCGAAGAAAGAGATCATTAGAAAAAGACATCATGCTTGACAAGGTAGAAGGTCAATGCAAAAAAGGAAGGCCAGCAATGAGATGGATCGATACAATGACAGCAGCTTTTGGTGCCTCTCTGTCAACAATGAGCCATCTGACTGAAGACTGAACACAGTTTAGACAACTATCTAGAGGGTCGCCATGAGTCAACAGACTCGATGGCATTTAACAACAAAGAGCAGCAAATCACCTGGACTGGATGGCAGACATCTCAGGGTGCTGAAAGAACTCAAAAATGAAACTGCAGATCTACAATATAGTCCATTTAAGACTAGAAACATAGAAGCATGATGGCAGAAAAAGACCACTTGGCCTATCTAGTCTGCCCTTCAGAAAACTATTTTTTCACTCAACGCATAATCAAATCCAGGAATTCATTACCAGAGGATGTAGTAAAAACTGTTAGTACAGATGGGTTTAAAAAAAGGTTGGACAAGATCCTGGATGAAAAGTCCATAAGCCATTGTTAAAGTGGACTGGGGAAATCCAGTGCTTACCCCTGGGATAAGCAGCATGGAATCTGGGTAAATACTGAATTGGATAAATCATCCTCTGAGGGAATTGCAGAATCAGAAGAGACTGAAAGTTTAGTAGCTGAAGAGAGCTTGGATCAGCTATTTGCTAGCATGAAAGGTGATGACTAGCTGCAGGAGAAGTGATATTGACAGGGTCAAGAGCACCCCTCAGGAGGAGTAGGTAATGGAGAGTGTGAGGGATTCCCCTGGACATTATTTATTTATTTTGCTATGCTTATATACCACTTTTCACCAGGTTAAAGATGGTTTCCATTAAACAACAAGTGATACATCGAACGGGTCATAACATATTTACAGTTTGATAGCGGGTGTCAGGGAAGGGGGGAGGTTGTACAATCAAAATGATCTCAACTTATTTACAATCCCGATTGGGTAAACATCAGGAGTTCCTAACTTACTTATAAGTCCTCTTCATATCTCTGCCACTAATTTATATTGTGTACAATGTAATCTAGTGTTCACTGGATGTTGCTCGAGTCTGTGCCAAAGTGTTCTCTGAATAAGTGGGTCTTTATTTGTTTCCGAAAGGAGGAGAGGTCCTTGTTGTTCTGGATTTTGGTTGGGAGACAGTTCCATAGGGACGGGGCACAGAGGTCAAATGCACGGGCATATGTTTGATGATTGTGTTTTGTCCTTGCATGTGTTATGGTCAGAGCATTGTTAGTGGTCTACCTTGTGGATCACCCAGAGTTTGGTTGTGGTAAGAGGGTATGTAGAGGTGATGTTTGTTGTTGGTGTAATGCTTTGTGAATCAGAAGTAGGGATTTATACTTGATCCGAGATTCCAGTGGGAGGATGTGGAGGTGCTTCAGTATTGGAGTGATGTGGTCATACTTTATTGCCCTTTGTATGACCCTGGCGGCTGTGTTGAGGGCTGTCCATAGAAGGTGGAGAGTGGAGAGCAGGAGTCCTTGATATATTGCATTACAGTAGTCGAGGTGGGGGAGTCATTGCTTGTAGTACTGATCTTAAGTCCTGGGGGTTAAGGAGTGGTCTTAGACACTGTATCATTTTGATTTTGAAGAATATTGTTCTTGTGGTTTTTGCTATTTGTTGCTTGAGTGGAACGGGCAAATGTAGATCGATTGTTTGTGTCATCAGAATATAAAAAGACTAGGGGACATGCAATGAAGCTACAGGGTAACATATTTAAGACTAATAAGAGAAAATATTTTTTCACTCAACGTGCAATCAAACTCTGGAATTTGTTACCGGAGGATGTAGTAAAAGCTGTTAGTGTAGCTGGGTTTAAAAAAGGTTTGGACAAGTTCCTGGAGAAAAAGTCTATAAAACATTATTAAAAGGGACCCAGGGTATCACTGCTTGACCCAATACAAGCATTGTGGAACCTGTGTCTTTTGGGGAAACTGATAGATACTTATGACCTAGATTGGCCACTGTTGGAAACAGGATACTGAGCTTGATGGACCTTGGTCTGACCCAGTAAGGCATATCTTATGTTCTTATGAGTGATAGAGTTTGGTCGAGTATGATGCTTAGGTATTTTATTTGTGCTTGAACTCTTATTTGGGTTGTTCCCAGGGTGAGGTGGGTTGGTGGAGTGAAGGTTTGATCCTTTGTGACGAATAATGCTTCTGTTTTCTTGAGATTGTGAGATTGCTTTCTTGGAGCCATCTGGAGACGTCATTGAAACAGTGTAATAACTGTGTATTTGTGGGATTTGTGATGGTTATTGGTCAATATAGCATAATGTCATCTGTGTATATGTGGAAACTGATGTTGTGTGACTGCATTATTGAGCAGAGTGGTTGTAAAAAGCAGTGCCGATAGTACGGAGCCTTGAGGTATTCCTTGAGTCTGCAGTAGGGGATGGAGGTTCCGGAGCTTGTTCAAATTAGCGTAAGGCAGCAACGTAACATCAGGCGCTAAGAAGCTAGTCGCCCACACAGAACAGTAAGGTGCCATGATGTGGGGACACTGCAAACCCATGACGTCACAACATTGTCAAATAATACAACCAGACAAAATGGCTGCTTGCTCCCAAAAGCTGTTTTTCAAGGAGGTGGACCTCAAGCTCCTCGGCAGGCTCAACTGCTGCCACCAGAGGAAGCTATTTCCCTCCTCCAGTGTCAGGCAGGACCTTTTCAGAGTCCAGCGCTCCTGGAAGCACCTCCAGAGGCACTTTAATGCACAGGCGGACTACCCACGAGAGGTAAGTACATGGGGACAGGTACCACAACCAACTTAGCTCCACATAGCAGGTTGTAGGCAGCACACATCATCTAATGGACACATCATAGACGCAGAGGGGTAAGTGTCTGATCAGTGAGGTGAGAATCTATACATGACAGTGTAGCGATACCTCGGGGGGGGGGGGGCGGTAATTGTGACCTTTACATGGCCCTGCATAGGTACAGGGAATAACACTGCCAGGACCTAGTACGTGCAATGTTTCCATAACATTTTCAGCATTGAAAGTGCAGATATGTGAATTAAAAAAAAAACAAAAAAGGTGTGTGCATGTGTATACACCATCCATGGTTATGAGGGTGTTGCCGCAACCCCTGAGGCGCCGCTACATGCAAGTCAACTGATGTATGTCTGCATCAGGCTGCCACACCCAGCCTCTGTGGTTGTCAGACAGGCCCTGGGGCAGTATTGTTGCAAATCATGAAAGGTACGTAACTGTCAAAGGGGTACAGCATTCTGCAGCCCATGGTGGTATATTGTAGGTTCAGTACGGCTGTGGCCTGGTCCAGCCCATCAGAAGTTATCTATATATATCACACTGAAGTGGTATGTAATATATGTGTAAGATCACTGTACCGTCGGAGGGTGAACCTCTGTTCCTCTCATAACCCTCTGGCAGGGTGAAACAGGTTAGACACAAATACAGTGCATTGCTAATGTATGCATCCCCACTGTCCTGTCCTGTCGTGTCACCTCATTACATGGATTTAAAAATGGGATTTTGGGGGTCTGAACCATGCGATATGCACACCATGCCTACCACTCTGAAGGTGCAAACTACCTTGTTTGGTGACACAAACAATAATTACTACACAAACATATATATGAAAGCAGGAGTGTGCATATGTATGCACCCCCAAAGTCAACAGACCATAGAGCCACCTTTTGCTGCCACTGCAGCTGCATGTCTCTTGGGGGTATGTCCCTATCAGCCTAGCACATCTAGGCTCTGGGACCTCCGGGCATTCCCGAAGCCTGAACTGATCAAACACCCCAAGTGTGAGAGTTTGCAGTGATGTACAGCATCCCTAAGTTAATGCCACAGATTCTCAATTGGATCGTGGTCTGGCCAGTGACCAGGCCACTCCAAGACATTTACATGTGTCCCCTTCTACAACCCCAGTGTAGTCCAAGCTGTATAATTAGGGTCACTGTTGTGCTGGAACGTGGACTGTCATCCAGGTCTCAAAGTTCAGGCAGACTAGCAGGGTTTTCTCTGGGAACTGGTCTGTACATAGTGTCATCCATTAATCCTGACAAGTTTCCCATTACCCCCCAATGAGAATCATCCCCACAGCATGATGCTGCGACCGTCATGTCCCACTGTGGGAATGGTGTTCAGGGGGCGTTGGGTTTGCGCCAAACATGGTGTTTCCCCTGATGGCCCAAATAGTGCAAATCCCATCTCAGCTGGCCTGAGGACCTTCCTCCATGTATTTGGAGGGAGTGTCACATGCTGTTGTGAAAACACCAAACAGGTTTTCTCATGTCTCACTATAGGCAGTGACCTTTTCATGGCCACTCTTTCATAGAGTCGCACTCTGTGGATTGTATAGTTAAGGGGGTCTCATGGACAGATACTTCCATCCCCACTATTGATCCTTGCAGCACCTGCATTGTTACCATTGGTGTCTTTGTACCAACTCTGCTGAATGGCCTACCTGCCCGGTCTGTGAGCTTTGGTGGGTGGCCCTCTCCTGTCGGTGTGTAGTAGTGCCATATTCATTCTGTGTTGTCAGAATGGATCCAGTGGTGTACTGTGACATACTCGTATGTGGGCTTTGGGATATGATATCAAAGTGCAACCCACATCTATACGTCCCCAGGATCTTATCTCTGACTGGGTACTATCTCCAAATGGGTTCGTTTTGCACATACTATGGCAGTCATGCACCTCACCTCTAAGCCAGGGTATGTGGAGTATGATCTTTGTCTTTCAAATCAGCTGCTAATCCTCAGCGTAACACTTGCATTGTGCCAAAGAGGGCCTCCTATTGGAGATTGTAAGATCTAACATATATGGGTACTTTGTCAAGATGTGCTTGGAAATCTCTCATTATCAAACCTGTGGTTCCCAGGGCAATGGCAATTAGTTCTGTATGTGTCTGACACATTTTATTAGTCTCTGACTGCATATCATGGTACTTAAGGATCCTCTGCCTCTCCATGTGATTCACAGAATAATCACTCAATGCTGACAATTCTATTATCAATGCTGTTCTAGTGTTTGTCCCCTTTAGCACTATGTCAGGTTTCCAGGCATACAATCTTAGACCCTTTGGAATGGGATTGTCTCAGGTGTTCATAACCTCTTCATTCTCTGTTATTCGGTGAGGGTCATGATCCCAGGGCTTTTCAGGGACAGTAATGTTGTAGTGTTTACAGAGTATCTGGTGGTAGATGTGGCCTACATTTTGTGTCCCTTTCTGTATAGAATGTGTTTGCCATCAGACCGTCACAGCCTGTTATTAGGTGAGTCACTGTTTCCAGCTCTTTTGTACAGAATCGGCACCTGTCTGTTCTGCCGGTTTTTTCAGTACTCACTGTAAACCGTCTCATCCATAATCTGCTGTCCTAGCCTGCAACTATCAATTGGTCATCCTTCGGTTTCTATCCAGCTCTCCTCAACCATTTGTGTGTCCGTTCCTGATCAACAAAAGGTTCCTGGAGTAACACTCCGTAGTTTGCACTGTATATGTGCAGTTGCCACTTGTTTTCCCCGCCTGCTGATCTGAAGTCTTGAAGACTTTATTCTGCTGTTTTGCAAATTCTGTTACTTCCTGCCCCATGCATACCTGTGTAATCACACTCTTTCCTCCTAATCATTGGAACACTTGTCCAGGCTTGACTCGGGGTAGTTTCTCCAAATGGGTTAGTTTTGCAACTACCATGGCAGTCGTGAACCTCACTTCTAAGCCAGGGTGTGGGTGGAGTGCTCAGTGGTCTACATGTTGCTTGTTCAGTGGTGTTTCTGCATCAAGGGCCTTTCAGTACAGGTACATGTATACAGACATCATGTGACATTTCATATGACAATACTTGCACACAGAAGGATCCTAATCACGGAACTGTGTGACCTCTGAGGCCAACTGAGTGGAGCAGATCATGATGAGGTTTCACATAGCCAAAGCGATAAGTATAAATGCACACAGAAACTTCCACCCTTTACCTCATTTTATTAAATACAGACAGGTATCGTATTGCCATGTCTCTTCACCAATGTGGACCAAATTGTTAGGGTCATCACCTAACATACAAATGAACCTCTATTTTCGTGCAAAGTTGTATGTAATGGGACAAAACAGGACAGACACCAAGGAGATGAAAATGTTTGCCAGGCACAGAAGGGCCCCTTATGTAGTGTATGCCCAAGATCCATAACACCTGACCCGTTTGCCTATCTATGCTGAGGAGAAACATCCCCACAACATGCAGTTCACACCACCAGGTTGCACTGTCAGAATGTTGTGTGTGGGGTGATGGGACGTGTTGGCTCAGCGTTGCACATGGTGGATATGAATGCCGGTGCTGGAGGTCAAATTTCCCCTCTCTGGTTCACATATGAACAGAAACACTCCATCCATGTGTGTGTGGGTCAACGACACGTTGCTGCAGAAACCACAAATATGTGTCCCTTGCAGTTTTACAGTTCCCCCTGTGCAATGGCAGTGATACATATGTGAGCCTTCATAGAGTCTGTGGAGTCATTTGGCCAAAGTACCCTCACAAACGTATGTCTCCATCTCTATTAAGAACATAAGAACATAGGAACATAAGATATGCCATACTGGGTCAGACCAAGGTCCATCGAGCCCAGTATCCTGTTAACAACAGTGACCAATCTAGGTCATACGTACCTAGCAGTTTCCCCAAAAGACACAGGTTCCACAATGCTTGTATTGGGTCAAGCAGTGATATGCTGGGTCCCTTTTTAATAATGGTTTATGAACCTTTCCTCCAGGAACTTGTCCAAACCTATTTTAAACCCAGCTACACCAACAGCTTTTACTACATCCTCCGGTAACAAATTCCAGAGTTTGATTACACGTTGAGTGAAAAAATATTTTCTCTTATTAGTCTTAAATAGTTTACCCTGTAGCTTCATTGCATGTCCCCTAGTCTTCCAATATTCTGATAACATAAACAATCGATCTACGTTTACCTGTTCCACTCCGTTCATGAATTTATAGACTGCTATCATATCTCCGCTCAGCCGTCTCTTTTCAAGGTTAAAGAGCCCTAACCTTTTTAGCCTTTCTTCATAGGAGTATCCTTCCATCCCCTTTACCATTTTGGTGGCTCTTCTCTGAATCTTTTCTAATAACGCTATATCCTTTTTAAGATACAGCGACCAGAATTGCACACAATATTCAAGGTGCGGTCTCACCATGGAACGGTATAGAGGCATTATAATATCCTTTGTTTTATTTTCCATTCCTTTCCTTTTGATACCTAGCATTCTATTTGCTCTCTTGGCCGCCACTGCACACTGGGCTGAGGGTTTTAACATGTTATCCACAATGACGCCTAAATCTTTTTCCTGGGTGGGGGTTCCTAATGTGGAACCTTGCATCATGTAACCATAGTTTGGGTTGTTCTTCCCTAGGTGCATAACTTTGCACTTGTCCACATTAAATTTCATCTGCCATTTGGATGCCCAGTCTTCCAATTTATCAAGATCCTCTTGCAATTTTCCACAATCCTCTTGGGTTTTAACAACTTTAAATAGTTTTGTGTCATCTGCAAATTTGATAACCTCACTCGTTATTCCACTTTCCAGGTCATTTATGAATATGTCAAAAAGCAGCGGACCCAGCACAGATCCCTGGGGTACACCACTATTCACCTTTCTCCATTGGGAAAATTGGCCATTTAGCCCTACCCTCTGCTTTCTATCTTTTAACCAGTTCCTGATCCACAATAGTACACTGCCTCCTATCCCATGACTCTTTAGTTTTGCCAAAAGTCTCTCATGAGGGACCTTGTCAAAGGCTTTCTGAAAGTCCAGATACACAATATCAACCGACTCACCTTTGTCCACCTGATTATTCACTCCGTCAAAAAAACATAACAGATTAGTAAGACAAGATCTTCCTTGTCTAAAGCCATGTTGGCTGTCTCCCATTAGGTCATGACTATCTACATGCTGAGTAATTTTATTCTTTATGATGGTTTCTATCATTTTTCCCGGTATTGACGTCAGGCTCACCGGTCTGTAGTTTCCCGGATCACCCCTGGAACCCTTTTTAAAAAATTGGTGTTACATTGGCGATCCTCCAATCTTCAGGTATTAGAGATGATTTTAATGATAGTTCACAGATTACTAATAGCAGGTCTGAAATCTCATATTTCAGTTCTTTCAATACCCTTGGATGTATACCATCCGGCCCAGGTGATTTGCTACTCTTCAGCTTATCTAATAGTTGTAATACATCTTCTCGATGTATCGATATTTCCTTCAATTCTTCTGCACCTTTAAATACCACTTCAGTCATGGGTAACATCCCTACATCTTCCTCAGTAAAGACTGAAGCAAAGAATTCATTCAGTCTCTCTGCTATCGCCTTGTCGCCTCTTAGTGCTCCTTTAACCCCTTTATCATCTAATGGACCAACTGACTCTCTCACAGGTTTTTTGCTACGAATGTACTTGAAAAGGTCTTTACTTCGCGTTTTTGCTTCTGCAGCAAGCTTCTTCTCAAATTCTCCCTTTGCCTGCCTTATCAATGCCTTGCATTTGACTTGCCAGTGCTTGGGCTGTTTCCAGGTTTCGTCGTTTGGCTCTTTTTTCCATTTCCTGAAAGATGCTTTTTTGGCAACAACAGCCTCTCTGACCTCAACTTTAAACCATGCTGGCAGTTTTTTGGACTTCTTTCCACTTTTTCTTAAAGCGTGGAATACAGCTGGTCTGGGCTTCCAAGATAGTATTTTTCAACAACAAACAGCCAAGCCTGATGTACGTCGTCTTTAACCTTTGCAACTGCTCCTTTTAGTTTTTTCTTGACTGTTTTCCTCATTTTATCATAGTCTCCCTTTCGAAAGTTAAAAGGTAGTACTGTGGATTTCCTTACTATCCCTCCTCCACTAATTAAATCAAAGGCGATCATGCTATGATCACTATTGCCAAGTGGCCCCAACAACCTTATCTCTTGCACTAGATCTGGTGTTCCACTAAGGATTAGGTCTAATATGGCTTCCCCTCTGGTCGGTTCATGAACCAGCTGCTCCAAGAAGCAGTCATTTATTTCATCTAGGAACTTTATCTCCCTAGCATGTCCTGACGTGACTGCTTTGTGTACTTTTAGTTTAGCTAGTTCCTCATGAACACAGTCTTCTGAAAATTGTTCAAGATCCCCTTCACTACTGTTCCTATTTGTGGATGTTTTCTGAGGTACTGCTCCTGGTCCTTCATCTGTGAATACAGAATAAAAATATTTGTTAAGCAATTCTGAGTTACCCTCATCATCTTCTACATATTCCTCCCTTTTACCTTTGAGTCTGACAATTCCACTTTTACCCTTCCTCCTCTCACTAACATATTTGAATAATGTCTTCTTCCCCCATTTTACTGCACTGGCTATTTTTCTTCTAGTTGAATCTTTGCTTTCCTGACTACTTTTCTAGCTTCTCTAAGTTTTTCCAAATATTGATACTTTTCTTCTTTCTGGGATCTCTTGTATTTTATGAAGGCCACCCTCCTTTTCTTCACCTTTTCAGCTACTTCTTTTGAGAACCATCACAGCCTCCTTTTCCTTTTACATCTATTTACTTAGTAACTAAAAGTTTTGAACCTAAAATATCACCTTCCAGTTTTATCCATTGCTTTTCTGTATCTCCCAGCTGTTCCTATCCCACTAACAACTTCTTGAGATATTGTCCTAGATTGTCAGTTAGTTTTCCTAAAGTCTAGAACCATCACTTTTGAGTAGATTTTATCAGTTGTAGTCCTAATACTGAACCACACCATCTGTTGATCACTGGATGCGAGATGATCAGCCACTATAACATCAGAAACATTCCACCCATTCATTAGCACCAGGTCCAGTATGGTTCCCTCACATGTGGGTTCTGTTACCAGTTTCCAGAATAGTTCTCCCTTTAAAGAATCCAGGATCTCCCTAGTTCTAGACACTGCAGTAGGGATACGCCAGTCAACATCCAGCATATTGAAATCACCTGTCAGTAGCACCCTCTCCTTTCATGGCAATACTGTGAATGTCTTCAATTAAATCTCTGTCCACTACTTCTGCCTGTGAAGATCTGTATATCACACCAATGCAGATGGATTTCCTTTTCCCTCTTTCTAGTTAACCCACAGTGCCCTTGTAAGCCCTGTAATTATGTAGCATTGATAAGAGTTTTTACATATAGTGCAACTATAAAGAACTGAAATATGAGATTGCAGACCTGCTATTAGTAATCTGTGAACTATCATTAAAATCATCGCTAATACCTGAAGATTGGAGGATCGCCAATGTAACACCAATTTTTAAAAAGGGTTCCAGGGGTGATCCGGGAAACTACAGACCGGTGAGCCTCACGTCAGTACCAGGCAAAATGGTAGAAACCATCATAAAGAATAAAATTACTCAGCATGTAGATAGTCATGGCCTAATGGGAGACAGCCAACATGGCTTTAGACAAGGAAGATCTTGTCTTACTAATCTGTTATGTTTTTTTGAAAGTGTGAATAAACAGGTGGACAAAGGTGAGTCGGTTGATATAGTGGTGAATAGGTGATGTTTTAGGGCCTTTCTAAGTTGGGTTAGGTCTGTAATAGCTCTGATGTCGGGGAACTCACTCCCCCCCCCCCCCGACATCAGAGCTATTACAGACCTAACCCAACTTAGAAAGGCCCTAAAACATCACCTATTCACCAGATACTTCTCTACTTAGTCCTGACAAGAAATTACCTCATGATGTATATAAATGTATATACGTATTGTATAACTCTTGTTAATCTACCCTGTTATCCAAGTTTCCAATCCCTGCTCAAATGTAAATGCTTCTCAGTGACCCTGAAATGCATATGTTATGTTTTGATGTAAACCGCACTGATGTCAATAGCGCGGTATAAAAGAAATACTAAATAAATAAATAGTGTATCTAGGCTTTCAGAAAGTCTTTGACAAGGTCCCTCATCAGAGACTTTTGGCAAAACTAAAGAGTCATGGGATAGGAGGCAGTGTATTACTGTGGATCAGGAACTGGTTAAAAGATAGAAAGCAGAGGGTTGGGCTAAATGGCCAATTTTCCCAATGGAGAAAGGTGAATAGTGGTGTACCCCAGGGATCTGTGCTGGGTCCGCTGCTTTTTGACATATTCATAAATGACTGGAAAGAGGAATAACGAGTGAGGTTATCAAATTTGCAGATGACACAAAACTATTTAAAGTTGTTAAAACCCAAGAGGATTGTGGAAAATTGCAAGAGGATCTTGATAAATTGGAAGACTGGGCATCAAAATGGCAGATGAAATTTAATGTGGACAAGTGCAAGTTATGCACCTAGGGAAGAACAACCCAAACTATGGTTACACAATGCAAGGTTCCACATTAGGAACCACCACCCAGGAAAAAGATTTAGGCGTCATTGTGGATAACATGTTAAAACCCTCGGCCCAGTGTGCAGCGGCAGCCAAGAGAGCAAATAGAATGCTAGGTATCATAAGGAAAGTAATGGAAAATAAAACAAAAGATATTATAATGCCTCTATACCGTTCCATGGTGAGACCGCACCTTGAATATTGTGTGCAATTCTGGTCGCCGTATCTTAAAAAGGATACAGCGTTATTAGAAAAGGTTCAGAGAAGAGCCACCAAAATGGTAAAGGGGATGGAAGGATACTCCTATGAAGAAAGGCTAAAAAGGTTAGGGCTCTTTAACCTGGAAAAGAGACGGCTGAGGGGAGATATGATAGAAGTCTATAAATTAATGAACAGAGTGGAACGGGTAAACGTAGATCGATTGTTTACGTTATCAGAATATAGAAAGACTAGGGGACATACAATGAAGCTACAGAGTAAACTATTTAAGACTAATAAAAGAAAATATTTTTTCACTCAACGTGTAATCAAACTCTGGAATTTGTTACCGGAGGATGTAGTAAAGGCTGTTAGTGTAGCTGGGTTTAAAAAAGGTTTGGACAAGTTCCTGGAGGAAAGGTTCATAAACCATTATTAAGAAGGGATCCAGGATATCAATGCTTGACCCAGTACAAGCATTGTGGAATCTGTGTCTTTTGGGGAAACTGCTAGGTACGTATGACCTAGATTGGCCACTGTTGGAAACAGGATACTGGGCTTGATGGACCTTGGTCTGACCCAGTATGGCATATCTTATGTTCTTATTTCTCCTCCTCCTCTTCTTCCTACCCTGTCCTTCCTGAATAAAGTGTAACCTAGTATAAATACATCATAGTCATAGTTGTCCATGAACCATGTCTCGATAACCATCACTAAATCCAAGTCAGCCTCTTCCATTAAAGCTCAACATCTGGGATCTTCTTCCCCATACTACAGGCATTAACACACACTGCTTTCCAGACTTTGCCTCTTTTACCCATTTCTACAAAAGTATTAAATGTTTCATTTACCTGAGGGCTTTATTCAACCATCCCCAGGTATTTGCCTGTCTCCAGAGGGCTTACAATCTAAGCTTGGGCTTGAGGCAATGGAGGGTTAAGTGATTTTCCTAAAGCTAGGAGGCGTGCTTGTGGGATTTTCTGGTTACCTGGCTCCTGCATGAGCCACTAGGCTACTCCTCCATTCTGTTTGAATTAAGCGGCTAATGGCTGCATATCACTTCTGCTCAGTGAATGTGAATCCCCTGGAAGGACCTGATAATAAATGGTTAGCAGCAGGACGTTCAGTGAAGTGAGGAGGAATATTCAGTGACACAAAATGGCTATGTGATTCTGAATATCCTACTCACTGCAGGTCTGTTAACCACATTAATCATTCTGAAAATGCCCCCCAGTGAGTTTCAATAGTGTAATAGATGTGTGCAGAGAAAGAGAGGGGAGTTAAAGATGACCCCAAGGTTATGAGCAGAGCAGACAGGAAGGATGACAGTTTCATTCACAGAAATAGAGAAAAGGGGAGCAGTCGAGGTGGGATTAGGGTAAGATAACAAGCTGTGTCTTGGCTAAGTTAATTTTCAGATGGTGGTGGGGACATCCAGACAGCAATGTCACACAAGCAGTCTGAGATTTGGGGCTGGATTCCGGCAGAGGTCAATCTGTAGGAAACGGAACGCACCATTGAATCTTTATGGATAGAAATTCCATGTGTGAAGGGGAAGAAAGCAGTGGTGGGGGTTTATTACCATCTGCCTGCACAAGAGGAAGTGTTATCAGAAATTAGGGAAGCTAACAAAGATCTCAACACCTGCACCTGGACACAAATAAGACATTTGGAAAGTGCTTTTTTCAGCCATGTAACAACAGTAGAGAGAAGGGGAGAACACCTCCGAACGCCAGGCTGGACATGTATGCAGTGGGATGTACACATGCATGTTCCAAAATGCAGGCGCTGACTCGTCTCTGTGGCCTGGAACATGCATGTCCACATTTGTGAAATCGGCAGGTTTTCTGCATGTGTCTGGGCTCTTATTCTGCACGACCCTGTTCTCTTTATATTGCGATGGGCACATGTATCATTTTGAGGTGGAGACGTGTCTATTTTACAGAGCACTTGCATGTGTTTGCCTTTTGACATGGCCATCTGTTTTCACCTCAGCGGCCTTTCTCAAATGTGTGTTTATATCTTCACTATCTGCTTTTTCCATTATCTGCCCTCCAAAGTCTGAAATTAATTGTGCTATACTGAGTCTAACTAACTGCTGAAGTATAATTATGAAACCTGAAGGCTGAGGATTTGTATGTTCATCAATCCAAAGTGACAGAGAAACAGAGACGAAACAAAACCTCAGTTGACCAAATGGTCTTGGTCCACTATCATTTACTATGGAATCAATTCCAATTTGTGTTTAGCGGGGCTGGACGTCTGGTCCGGATGTCCAGTCCCGCTAAACGCTGGGGTACTGATTGTGAAGTCAGAGCTCCCTGCATGTAGATCCAAGATGTGCGGGGAGCTCTGTTCCTGGGCCCGAGGAGGAACAAGGGCAGAGAATGGGTGGGAACCCAACCTTGGACGTATAGGGCTGATTCCGGGGTCAGCCCTGTACGTCTGGGGTCGGCCATTTGGACGGGAGACTTATTCCACCCGAAGGCAATGAAAGTAGGATCTGGTCTGGTCAAAGGAGGTGAGGGAGTGCAGGGGGTTCCCCACAGCCCAATCCTGGACACAGTAGGCTCAATCGGGGTCGGGATGCAGGGCTGCCGGGAATCGTAGCTCCTGGTGCCATGGTAACAGGATGGCACAGCAGTGTGGCTGCATGCAGGAGCCTGGCAGGGCTAACTGGGGAGTTTGTTGGATGTCCAGGTGCTGAGAATTAGGGCACAGCCTGCACATCCAGGCCGGCTGCACCCGCTTCTGATCCCGCAGGCATGTCTAGCCCCCGCGCAATCAGAATCAGGTGCAACCGGGGCACATCCTGATTCTGGATGCCCGCACAGGCGGGGGTTGCCCAGAACAGAACTGGCCTCCATGCTACTCATTTTTAAGAATTTTTAGGCATCCCTCACTTCCTCACTTTGATGGAAATGAAGATTATCTTCCTTCATAACTAAAATCTATTGGCACTGCTTTGTCCAAGGAGTTAGGAACCTGTTTGTTAGATTTCCTTTAACATGCAGTTTAACACACACTAGCTGGCAAAAATTCACTAGATGGAAACAACTGAGTAGTGTGGTTTAGTAAATCCCACAGCAGGGAATGTGCAGATGAAAGGGCCAATGTTCCCTCTAAGCCGCCAACATTCCTGCCGGTGGGGAGGGGGGGGGGTTTGCAGTGTGATAGATCGCTATCACACTGCAAACCCCCCCCCCCCCCCCCCCGGGAATGGAGAATGCCGGCGGAGGACCCGGCGCAGATGAAAAGGCCAATGTTCCCTCTAAGCCGCCAACATTCCTGCCGGTGGGGAGGGGGGGGGGGTTTGCAGTGTGATAGATCGCTATCACACTGCAACTCCCCCCCCTCCCCCCCTGGGAATGGAGAATGCCGGCGGAGGACCCGGCGCAGATGAAAGGGAACATTGCGAGGGTGCTGCGGCGTGTGTTAGATGTCTTTTGGATGCAACCAAAAACTATAAAACCTGCATATTACCCAAGATAGTAGTGCACAGTCCCATCTCCCTCTGCTGGAAGTCCCAAGTTACAACCCTCCCTCCAGTTCTCAAACAAACACCCCACTAGCAAATCCCCTCCAGAGCAAGAATATCCTCTGGGCTCCCCATCCTGGAGACCCCAAACATCCCCCACCTATAATTCCACCTGCATGTCCCTATTTTCTCCTACCATCCCCTTCCCTGTCCTCTACACCGTTACTCTTAAATTTGTGTTTCCAGGTTCCTAAGGGAGCAGGAGAGGCCCTACTGGCGCCAGAAAGTCCCATCTGCTTCTTACTTGTAATGTAAAAGGTGCCAGGGGTGAAGGAACGGGGCATGCATGAGTTGGTCTTTTGAGATTGGGACTATGTAGTTTTGAGCTGAGGGCAGAAATTCCCCTAATAAACACATAGAAGGGGATTCAAATGAGGGGGTCTGGTGTGTAATTTGGGTGGGAGGATTGTTTCAGTGCCAAGAGTATTGTAAGCTGAGGCTTTCTGAACATTTAAAGATCCCAGCATGGTGGATTGTTAGCCTGTCGATACCTCCCGCAAATGGTTATTGATTTGTTTATTTATTAAGATTTATTAACCACAGTGATGAAAATAGACAATTTATATAGTGACATAGTAAATGACGGCAGATAAAGACTAGTATGGTCCATCTAGTCTGCCCATTAGATAGTTAAATTTATGTTGATTTTATCCTGTTGCTGTAAAGGGATCCACTGTGTTTGTTCCATGCCATTTTGAATTCTGTCACTGTATTCACCCCCACCACCTCCATCGGGAGGGCGTTCCAAGCATCCACCACCCTTTCAGTGAAAAAGTATTTCCTGACATTGCCTTTCAATTTACCACCTTGCAGCTTCATGTCATGCCCTTTCCGGTCTCTGGAAGAGGTTTGTTTGTTCTTTATTTCTCTTTAAGTATTTAAAGGTCTGAATCATATCTCCCCTTACATTGTAGTAACAGTATTACTACGGTAAAATGACCACATGTATACTTAGGAAAATTACAGTGAGATTTCAGGACAAAGCGGTATATAAATCCTGTTAAATAAAATAAATAAATAAATACTGTTCCATGTAATATGTTAAATGTAAACGGTTCCATGTAAGATGTTATTTTGTAAACCATGCTGATCATGAATAGTGCAGTATAAAACCAAATAAATAAATACCACGATACAATGTCAACACAATAGCAACAAAACATCTTAATGGGCAGCACCGTAGGCGGAAGGGGGAAGGGATTTTGGATTTAGCTCATGCTTTTTTCAGTAGTAGTTTGAGGAGAGTTATATTCGGGTACTGTAGGTATTTTCCTATCCTCAGAGGGTTTACAGTCTACATTTGAACCTGGAGAAATGTAGGGCTCAGTGTCTTGCCCAAGACCACAAGATGCATTCCTTTAACAGAAATATATGAACTAGACCTCTGGATGTACAGATAATGTTTCATGGCTTAATGCAGACTGTGAGGTTTATAGCGATCTATATTGTCATTTTAACAATAATGACCTGCTTTGCATGTATTTGCATGAGGTGTAGCTTACTCATTTTTGGCATGCAGTGTACCTGACTTTCAGCACTTTACTAGTAACGTCAAAAAGTATGTTATGGATGACGTGTTTGCGATGTGCTTTGAGCACTGATTTTGCCATGCAATGAACATTAGTGTGTAACTGTCCTTATGTAAAAGAGGTCCCTTGATAAGCACAACCTTAGATCTTTTCATCCATGCAGATTTTTATCTTCTCAGGCAGAGGTAAAAGTCAGTGCAGGCAGGACAGCAAATGTATCTCCCTAAACTAATGCTAGAAAATGGAATTTCCTATTGTTAGTCATCAGGTCCTGCTGGATGCCTGCACAGATCTGAGGACACATGTGCTAATACGGCTTTTCCATAAGGGTGGACACCAGCATTTAAAATGAGAATGAAAGAGGCAAAAACTCAAAAACTGCAACATTTTTCTCTCAAATTCCGTTAGCAGTGCTAAAGCTCTGTCAGTGGCTGTTCCCAAAGGGGCGGGCGCCTTGAAGGGCAGCTGAACAGGGGCCTTAGAAAACATATTAATGTTGCAGTGAAATTTCAGAAAGATCCACTGTCAGGCGACTAAAGTTGTCACTAATATAGAAGATAATTTCCCTAAAACTGAGCTAATAGATACTCAGGGGATGCACCTTTGCGGCTTCCATCAAATATACTTATGGAAATTTAGGAAATAATATTTTAAAATATTAAATGTGCTATCTGACATGTTTGGTTTATGAGGAAAATCATTCTTAAATAAAGATGGAAGGAAGGCTGTAGCAAGAGCTCGTGTCTGGAAACCCCTTGTCAGTACTGTAAGTGAGGCCTGGACATGTGAAGGGCACACCCTATGCCACGTATCAGAGTCAATGACGTTACAATTAGACAATCACCCTATGCCACGTATCAGAGTCAATGACGTTACAATTAGACAATCCCCCTACGCCACGTATCAGAGTCAATCACGCTGCAATTAGACAATCCTATCGCTTTTCCTTTTCCTTGTCTAGTGCATGCCTATCTTCTATTGCTATGAAAAGTTAATTGAAACTGCATTTCAGGCAGGAGCAGATCAGATACATGATGTATAATCTTACTCTGTTGAACAGCTACTGAAATAACATTCTCACAAATTATGCAAATACCACTTGCTGGTAACTTAAAGGATCTAGCCACCTAACCTGAGAAATTTAGCCACTCAGAATGTGGATGCCCCCAGGCTGGAATTATGTTGGAGGTGGCAAGTTAAAGGTTTTGCACTGACTTTCAGCATTAGGCGCCTAAATTAGGTGTCCATGTTTAGAACAAATCAGTGCATTTTTACCAGCAAAAAAGGTGCCTGAACTCATATACAAGGCTCTTTCATTAAAACATGAGCACCATGGGACAATTTTAGCAGACATACCACAGTAACACAGTAACATAGTAGATGACGGCAGATAAAGACCAGCATGGTCCATCCACTCTGTCCATCAAGGCAGCAAGAGTAGGTGCACCTGCTGCTCCGTGCAGGTCACCCCTCCGCATGCCTTTGTTTAGGGGTGTACCCACCGCTCCGTGTAGGTACCCCTATTTGTTGAGATATAAGAGTACTCCCTCAGAAAAGCCATGGAACAAACAGTGGGTTCAAACGTCTCCTACTGACCTACAAGTGTATTCACTCTACGGCTCCTCACTCTCTTTCCTCTCATCTCACTCTGCGCTCCTTCTTGAGAACTCTGCTCTGCTGGCACATCAGATCCTTCTATCTGTGCCCTTCAATGCGGCTGCCAACTCCAGACCGCTCATTCCATCTTGCTGCTCCATATGCTTGGAACAAACTACCTGAGTCTGTGCGTCGGCTCCTTCTCTAGCCCTATGCAGATCAAGCTACCTGAGTCTGTGTGTCGGCTCCTTCTCTAGCCCTGTGCAGATCAAGCTACCTGAGTCTGTGTGTCGGGCTCCTACTCTAGCTCTATGCAGATCAAGCTTCCTGAGTCGGGCTCCTTCTCTAGCTCTGTGCAGATCAGCTACCTGAGTCTGTGTGTCGGCTCCTTCTCTAGCCCTGTGGCATATCAAGCTACCTGAGTGCTGTGCGTCAGCTTCTTTAGATCTATGCAGATCAAGCTACCTGAGTCTTGTGTTCGGGCTCCTTCTCTAGGCTCTGTTCAGATCAAGCTATACCTTAGTCTGCCTTCGTCAGCTTCCTTCAGTTCTCTGAGTGGTATCTCGACTTCGACAAG